>JAHZTW010000001.1:25091267-25665838 GCA_020283515.1 Alliaria petiolata
CAAGTGCAAGCTAAGAAACTCAGCTAGTTAGAAGCACAAACATTCAAACACCAGAGATATGAGGTTCGAAGTAGGAGTCAAACGTAAACGAGTAATGTATTCAATATCTAAAAGCAACAGACTTTTTAAACTTACCAAAGCCTAGAGATCATCATTGATTGCAACCGGAAATGGTGGCATCCGGCTCATCAAGCCGGGCATATTTTTCATGCTGCCAAATTAAGACGTCAGTCGACAAAACTTCACTCGCTTTATAGGATATGTTGAAAAAAGTATCAAACTTACTCGTTTTGGATGGTGCGAAGGTTGTTCCTTGTCTGACAAAAGAGATCTATGTTATCCTGTACCTGTTCGTAATCATCAGGACGGAGCGGTGTTAGCAAGAACGCATTTGCATTCTTTTAAACCAGATAATCTATTACTTACCTTATATGAGGAGAGATTAGCTCTAATTTGACTAAAAGCTCTTACATTCTGTTCTAAGAGACTTATTGCATGGCCACTTAAATCTGAGTCAGAAAAAACCAAAAGAATCAGTAAAAAAGGGCAAGAGTAAAGATTACTGCGCCTTCAACTAAACTCCCCATGAAAGAGAGCTTAAAGGGATCATCTTCAACGTAAAATTTCACTATAAAAACACACAGTAGGCATTCAGCTTGACAAGAATGCACCCTAGAGAAGGAGAATGAAGTTAAGAAAATTCACCAACTTCACTATTCCTATGTGTAAAGGCTTCTTCCAAGACTAAACTACTTTAGAGACTGCAGTTATCTTAGTCACCCTACTAAGAGAGCAAAAGTCTTGCTGAAATACAATAAGCCCCTATGATCATATTTATCTAACAAAAGAAGACTAGATATATACCAAAACGATATTTGAACCATTGTAAATACACTGAGAAATAAGAACATTGCCTCCTTTTTGACAAAACAAAATATGATATGAATGTGTGCATATCAATAAAGACCTGGAATTGTTGGTAAAAATTCGGATGGAAAATTATCAGATAAAGATAGGTGCTAACCTTCGCATGTAATATGTTTACGGGAGCTCGTAAAGGGCATCAAGAAAGGGTACGAAGCCATGTTATCAGGCAAAACAGAAGGTATGCTCCCATGTCTCGATACTTTGGTGTGGGGAGCTAATGAGCCGCCTCCACGCTTAGTCACGTAATTGGGTCGTTGTAACATGTCTTTAGGTTGTGTTGTGATGACGTTTACCTCCTCAGCCTTAGCATGCTCTGTGAGTGTAACTGGTGAAGAAGTTGCAATGATTTGCTCGGGATTCGACGTACGTGCAGGCAAAGGAATGCTTGCTAGCATTCTCAAGACCTCCTTAACGACTGATTCGATGAAATTGCTTTCAGAACTGTCAGAAATATAGTGATAGAAAACAAACAGTAGTTTTAATTTACAAATCACATATGGTGCTAATAATTTGAATTGAAATTAATCTAAGGGGTCATATTGGATTGATAATTTGGGATAATTTGGAAATCACCTAAATTTGAGGAGATTTTAAAGTGATTTGAGATTTGAGAAAATTTGGCAAAGTTATTGTTATAAATTTTAAGGTGATTAGAAGGGATTTGGGGACATTATGAAAAAACAATTTTCATCTCGTGTTTTCTTTTCTTGTTTTGCAAAGTTATTCTTTTCTTGTAATTCACGTGCGTATCATATCATCTCATGTTTTTTTTTCTTTCGAAGTCATTTTTGTTATTGATCAGAAGATGTTGTTAATTGGTCTCATGGGAAGCAATTGTCAGAAAACCTGCAAGGCCAAGCACAAATTAAAGAGATAAATCAATTAAATAGATAAATCAAGAACAAGCATGAATCAACGAGAAAAAGTGTCGATGGGTCTGAGAAACCGAGTAATGCCACGAAACATCAATTACAACCGAAGAAAAGGAGGAATAGCATTGACAGGTAAAACAAAACATTTTCTTAAATTTGTATGAATTGATGATCGAGGAAATGCAATTGCTATTGTTTGATGACAGGTTTGGGGAGACGATAAGATCAGTAAGTTTCTGCAACATAGATTAATTCAAGCCTACAACAACACGTAAGTGTTGTTTTCTAAATAAATGAAAAAAACAACAGCTAAGTGAATTGGTAGAAGAAACATGAAGAGACACTCATACATCCTCTAAAACATCTAATTTTAATTGTTTTGACTTTGGTTTGTTGTCTCTTTCCACTTACGTCCTCTTGTTTTTTGGAATTCAACAAGTCACACATCGATGTTTGGGTACTGTAACTCTGCTGATCTATTGGATTGAAATAGCTTTATAAAATATTAGAACATGGATACACCAAATATGTATCTTCGTTACATTTTATACAGAGTTTCTACAAACAACACTCATGGTACAAAACCAGAAGCAAGCAAAAGTCCGCTAAAAACACTCAACAACAATGGGGACAAACACTTATAGAAGAGAAGTCTCGTCTTCTTAATTATTTTCATTTCACATAAGAAGAGAAGATGAAAAAAAAAATCGCTTTTGTTTCCTACATAACACACCAAACTGCAGATTTACTCATCCACGATCACGCACGAGGTGCGCTCTTCTTGAATAACGCATGACAATTAGGAGAAGATAAGCCACAATTAGGTCTCACCAAACTGCAGATTTACTCATCCACGATCATCGTTACCCGTAAGTTTTCTTCTATTCCTTCGAAGCTTTGAGTCAATCTCAGAGTATCTCGTCTTTGTAATCTCAATTAAAATAGATTGTTAAACTTAATTTCTCTCACGTTCTACTGTTAAAAGACCTTACCTAAGTTTATCGGAGCTATAATCTTCTGTTGATTGTGATATTCAAGTTAACAAAACCAGCTAAGGAGTCGTTGCTTCGGTGACATAGAAACCTTAGTTTCAGAGACCTTCCCTGAATTGACTTCCCAGTTTTTACCAGTAACTTGGACTTGATATCATTCTGAGTTGATTTGTTGTTGTTTAGTTTTGTATCAATCTTTATGTTCTTGTCTCGATTCTGGACCTGATTGTTGTATTTTAATCAAATTTGGAGTAGATGATGATTGAAGACGATTTCGTGGAAGATGATGAGATGAAAACGATATATGAAGATGGAGCAACCGACTCTGAAGCGGAATTTCTTTCTGATTCCGATTCAGAGAACGAGATCACCTAGAGATTGGCGGAGCCAACGAAGACTGATGTATACAACAGAGATGCGTTGCTTGATAAGCTCCAAGACATTAGCTGGCCAGAAGGTGTTGATTGGATTCATAAGCTCATTGTTCGGTACGAACCGGGACAAGCCGTCAATGTAAACGACGACCTAGCACCGTCTCGTGGCACTTCCACCTTCGGCGACGAAGGAATATCAATTTTCAAAGCAGAAATAGAATAGCGAGCTACAGAGATCGAAATCCTTCTCTGTCGTCCAGGCTTCTTCAACAATAGCATCTTTGTAGAATTCATGCCTCTCCGCTCCTTCATCGTAAATTTCTCTTTGGTTCTATCGACTTCTATAGTTTCTTTCCTTTTTTTGTCGTAAAAATTCATAAAAAAGAAAAAAAAAATATTTTCTCAAATTCCATCTCTTAAGGTGGTATTTGTATCTATTGTTTTTTAACTACAAATTATCTTACAAATCATTTCAAATTACTTTTGATGTATTTTATTGTTCAAATCCCTATTTTCCAATAAGCTGAGATTTGAGAATATTTTTACAAATAACTAATCCAATAACCTTGGATTTTGAATAACTTTTATAAATACTAGATCCAATAAGGAGAGATTTGAGAAGAAAATCAAATTCTTCCAAATCATCAATCCAATATGCCCCTAAGTGTCGGGTTACCATATTGCATTGGAATAGGAAAAAAAACATATGTTAGGTAGTAAAATATTCTATTAATATTAATATTGGTCATAAAGGGCTCACATAAACAAAAAATCTTTAACAAATTGTAAATACAAATGTGAACTGCAAGCTGGAATAACATTCATTTTCAGTTTTCATTTGCAATTACTACAACAAAAAGAGGTCAATATAAAAATAAAAATATTGTATATTTTAAAATGTGAACATAAGTTTTAGCTAGTACCTTTTATCGTCCAATGTGAAGCCAAGCTTACCAGTGACACACTCCAACGCCTTTTTCCATCCATCGATTTTGGGTTGCTCATGCCGATACTCCCACTCTCGACGCCTGAAATGGTCACCAAACTTTCCCACAAGTTGTTTCACACTTTCTGTAGGCACCTTGTAGAAGATAGGAAGTATCTTGTGATAGAGTGAGAAAATACATTTTCTTTTTAGAGTCTAATCAATACATAAATGTCTCAAAACATATATAAGCTTAATTAAAATAATAGTTTCCCACCTCAAGCATGCCTAAGTCTACGCGGTCCTTGATCTCAACAAGCTCGTCCAAGCACCAGGTTGATTCTGTATACCTGCTCGAGAATACGGCCAGCGCGACTCTTGATTCCTCGATTCTCTTGAAAAGATTTTTGACGTCTTTACCTTTTTGCTCATATGTGTCGATGAAGACATTGATTCCATGTCCCTTCAAGGCTTTCACCAGATGGCTGATGAAGTTATTGCGCAGTTGATCTCCACGGAAATTTATGAACACTTGATGTTGCGGTGGTGGGTGTTTGTGGTCCACTTGAGGCTCCATCGTTGAGAGTTTCTTGATTCACCAAAAGATGCAAAATTTGGTTTTGGAAGAGTTTGGTTGGAAAGAAACATATTTTTAAAGACCAAAGCCCACCTGCTTCTGTAGTCTGAACGCGGATTACATATATATACGTATGTGCTTAGCCGTCACGTTTGAGTAAAAAGATTAGATTAAATATTATAGAAACACAAACCTTTTAATATACTTAAGATTGAATAATATACTCTACTGACTGTGTTCTATGCAACCACACGGAGGAGACGCGTGATCACTTGTTCTTTGAATGCAGGTTTTCATCTGATATTTGGAGAACACTTGCTCAGCGACTCGTGGCCAACAATTATTCAACAAATTGGGACCAAATTCTCAACCTGATCAATGATTCGAACTTCGACCTCACCACGTTTTTGGGCCAAAATCTAAATAAAAGCCTAGGTAAACCGTAAATGCAATGGAATTATATACTTAATACATAGTATACGTTACACTTCATACTAGCTTAAGAGATAACGCGTAGCAATTGCATTTCATGGTTCAATGAATATTCAAATCTAAGAAGATCTTTTGGGTATGTAACATTTAGAGAGATGAACATTATTAGTCCTTTAGCTTGTGATTTAAGTGTCAACGCAAAAGAAAATTTTGGTTATTAGTTTTGGGACATTAATGTATCAAACAAAAGTTTTGGGACACTTACGTATCAACCGATCGTCTACGAGAAATCGAGCGATCATCGAGTCCAAGTACGACTTGGACCCGTGACTTTAATTTTAAACAGCCACGTGATTAATATTTTTTATATACAAGACTAGACGTTTGGATAAACCAGTTGCTTTTAGTGAATACTGAATAGGTGTTATATATATTGTTTGTTATTCAAAAAGCTTAAAGATGATGGAGGATGAACTCTTGCCTTTACAATTAGGGAATTTTAACCTGAGATTTCAAAGGTTGCTACCACACATTGACAAACAACCAACCTGATAATCCCATAACATACAAGAGAGTGAGATAGAGTGAGTGAGACTAATGAGTTGCTTAAGTGTTTGCAGGTTAAAGACTTGAAGTTCTTGACCACGTACGCCACTACGAAATTATTTCAGACAGAAAGGGATGCTCACTCGAGATGGAAATTTCTCAGGGAAATAGAAGAATCTTTACTTTCGACGAAAATCAAGAATTCAATGGCTAAGGAAAGAGGACCAGATTTCTACATATATACTTTCATAGAATTGTAGAAGACATAAACTCACTAGGTTTTTGTAATAACTCAAATCGGATCTATGAAAGAAATAAGAGTTAATGGGTTTAAAGAAAGATCTTTATTGAAAATTAGCCGGAGCTCGAGAGATACACGATGAGTTTAGGTCGTCGGAATAAGAATGCCGACCTAAACTTGAAAGAAGAGAATTTCTAAAGCGATAAACGATAAGTTACTATGTTTGCCCTAGGTCTCTTTCTCTCGGTTTATGAATGAATTCTACACTGTGAAGCCCTCCCTATTTATAAGATATCCGAGTCGGTTTTCAAGGCTTGATCTTTTCTTTTGGAATAGGATAGTTTTTCGAGAGATAAGGCCGACCTGGCGCTTTCTCCGGATTCAATGGAACATTTCCATTTATCTTGGTCAACCTAACGTTTTATCTGGATCGTTAACGATAAATGGAATATTTTCATTTACTTTGGCCGATCTAAAGTAACAAGAGCCACTTTAGAATTTCTTAACGGGCCGAGCTTAATTGATATCGGGTTTTTTAAAGGGATATGAATCCCGGCTCTAGTCATTATTTTAAAAACTGCCTCTTGGATCAGTGGTGGGTTCATAACTAACATGAGTCATTTCTTCCAATCTGGTTTTCTATCTAAAGCAGCCAATGCAACAATCCTCACTATAGTGCCAAACAAGCAATATCTTGTGGACTATAGACCTATATCCTGTTACAACACCATCTACAAGATAGCCTCTAAAGTCTAAACAGATGGTAACTAGACTAAAATCTCATGGTAACTAGACTAAAATCTCTCTTCTTCCAGGAAGGTTGATAATTTGTCTTGTTATCAAATGAACAAAGATGAGACTTTCTTTTTCGTCCCCAAAGAAAAACTATTTTGGTTATCTCTAAATTTAAATTAAAAAAAAAAAACTAGTTTTTGGGTGGTAGTTGAATGCATTGGTGGAAAAGAAAAGGCCAACTTAATTGGCCTTAAGACGAAGCGAAGGGTCACATGTTAAGTTGTTAATTAATAGTACAACACATTTAGGATATTCGAATCCCCCTAGTTGTATGCCTCCCTCTCCTTAGTTACCGGATAAACATAAACTGCACCCATTTTCAGTAACAAAAATGATATATATAAGTGATTTTTATTTTATTTTGTTTCGTAAGTATCATATAATACACTTTTATGTATTTTTTAATTCTTAATTTAACCTTGTTTATTTTTCAAAATCCATTTATCAAAATATGAAAACACTAGTTATTTTATCTACATTTTCAACAAGTTTATAAACTTTTTATTTTATTTTATAAACTTAATTGTGAAAATTGAAAGATTAGAGTAGTACCATAAAAAAAAAAGGAAAGAGATTCCTTCTTCCATCGGAGGAAGTAGAGAGATTAAGGGGGATTTATTGGTAGAAGAATTTATAATGATTCTTAAAATTTTGAGATTCAACTGTTATTGGTAGATGAATTCTGACATTCTTACTAAAATCTATTTTTATTGGTGTGAAGATTTTCAAATTCCATACAAAATCCATTGTTATTCAAAAAGTTTGGTTTTTAATGATTATATCAATCTATTAGAATCTTTGTTATTGGAACACGGATTGTTAACAATTTAACTCATAAAACAAAACTTTCAAAATACTTATCTATATCTCTTGTATTCTCAAAATCATTATAAAAAAAAAGATTATTTGAGAAGCATTTTTAGAGAGTACCCTTATTTTTTAAAATATTTACAGTGATGCCATTTTGCTGATGTGTCACCACCACATTCATTCTCATCAACCTACTAAAAATGACTTATTTCAATAAACTAATTACCTTATATGCTATTATCCATTTTTAATTATTAATATAACCAAGAAATTTATAATTCATTTTCTGTTATGATTCATTTAAAAAAAAAATCATAACCAATAATTTTATACAAAATAATTAAACAAAATCAAAATTTACAAATAATTTATGATATACATAAAAATATAATTTTTAATTTTTAATATAACCAAAAAATTATAATTCATTTTCTGTTATAATTCATTTAGTAAAATTATATACAAAATAATTAAACGAAATCGAAATTTACTATGATTTAATATTATACACATTCAAATACTACTTTGCTTAATTTTGTTTTTTTATATTATAAAATAATTTTTAAAAACATATTATATTGTCATCATAACAACTTATTATATATAAAAAATTTGACTAAAATATTTTACGATGGTTTAATTTTTAAATTATACAAAACTAAATTAATAATAAATTATTCAATCACCTAGTACTTAATAAATACGTGTGATTCTAAACGTACGTTTAACAAACATTAAGAACGATGTCAAGAAAGTAAAACATAATGTTTCGATCAAAGTCAACATAAGAACTCGTGGGCTTTTCAGACAGAGAATATAGTAGTATTGTATTTCGATTTTATAGTATTTAATTTAAAGAAAGCTTATAATAATATAAACAACTTTCGAAAAGAAATCCCGGTTCAAATGAAAAAAAAATGGATATTAATCATAATACTCTAGTCTCTCTAGTGAGGAGGATATAATATTGATTTTGATTATCGTTACCATCAGCTAAGATTCAGAGGCGGCCACGTTAGGGTTATTTTAATGAAGACTTTATAAATTGCCATGCAAAAGATAGATTTGGTAAAAATCTGTTCTGTGTTTGTAAATGGTTGGTTTGGTCAATGGATAATTGATTATTCATCGCCTGACACGTTTTACGTGACCTTCTTTAAACAAGCGTTACCATAAATAAACCAAATTGTCACACCAAATAACATAGCAATACATCACGCAATTGATTCTCTCATACATCTAAGATCCTTTATAAACTTTGTATTGTAACGGTTCGCATCTGTGTGCATCAATGACATGTTGGCCCATAATCGTTACATTAGCTCCTAAAACAATTAGATGTTGTATGACACAAAACTTTGTTCAGATATACAAGTGATGAGGTGATTAAAAAAAACATCTTATTCTAAAATCTTATAAATTAATTTTTTATCATCACGAAAGTCTGTCAAAAATCGACATCAAAAAACAAGTACTCCACAAATATCCAAAGATACAAAAATGCTCTTCACATAATATATAGTTATATACTGCATTCGTTTATTTTATTCAAAATTTCCAAGCTATGAAAAAAACATTTTTGGTTACAAATCTTACAATCACTTGCACTAAACCTACAAAATCAAATCACAAGATTGGCTACTATGACACAGGAGGAGTAGAAGTTGTGGTTGTATTCGTAGAGGAAGATGCCGCCGGCGAGTTGCAACGGCCGCTACTTCTCTCCACGGAACGCTTAGGAGATTGTGGCGGTATTGGTGGTGGTTGCGCTGCCACCGGAGCATATACACCGTTACTGTTGTCTACATCTGAAGGATAATCCTGTGGCGAAGGGACCCATATCCCTCCGACCACCACGAATTGCGGTTGTTGCGAGTTTCCGTTACCCTGCGCCGTCACCGACGTCGCCGGCCTTCTTGTGTGAAGCCTATATTTCTGAATATTCCGCAAATAATAGTAATCCAAAATATTAATTACCAATTAAAATGCTAAAAAAAAAATTTCAAGTCAGATCAGATTTAACATATAAAATCGATTATTAACCTGTAAATGGCTTTTAACTTCGTCGTTAGTTAATCCATCGACTTTCATATGATCTCTGATCTGTTTTGGTGTAGCAACTGCAAAATTGGGCCAAAAAAAAAAAACCATTTCTTTATCAAATCTAATTACGAACTACTAATGAGCCAATCAGAAAAGAGATAAATCGATAATAATTACCATGGGATCCTCCGAGCTGCTGAAGCGCGTGAAGGAACCGCCGGTGTAACTCCGGCGACCAGCATCTCCTTTGCTTTCTATGCGTTTGCGTTTGCGACTGCGATTGCTGCTGCTGTTTTATCTGCTCCTCTCCCGCTTTATCCGAAACGCTTTTACTGCCGGTTTCCGTCGTGGAACTGGTCGTCGTCGCCGGCGCCGGCGCCGGAGTAGCTGCTTTAACCGCTGGCTGCGGATCAGTCTCGGGAAAAACGCGTTTTTTCTCCTTCCGAAACGGCTGAAACGCACCGCCGTTGTTCGGTTTCACCTCAACAACTTTCGCCTTCTTAGCTACCACGACGCGTTCCGAATTGGATACAACCTCTTTCGGGTTCGGGTCCGGCGACGGGTTATTCCACAGCTGAACAGATCTAAGCCAATCCGATTTCTTCTTGTTATCAACGCTGCTAATCCCAATCTCCTCGGCTTGAGGAGACTCGTGCTCGCCGTCTTCCTCGCTCTTCTTGATCGGAATAAACTCCTCAAAGACGGGTCCACCGCAAACGCTCGTCGTCTGCTCCGAACACTCCGATTGGCCATGAACATGCTCCGACGTCGTCGATGTGCCGGATAACTCCTTCCGACACGCCTCGATCGCTACACAAAACCCAAAACCCATCAGAACCCATTTGAAAACGAAATGATTTTGGAGCGAGAGTGTGATAAAGTTTGGATTTTTTTTATTCTACCTTGTGTAACGAGCTCTAAACATAGAGGAAGCTCGCGTTGAAAGACTTGGATTTTCTTCTGTTCTTCTTCCAGAGCTTCAACGTACTCATGACATCTCTGCATTTTCTGAGCGTAATCAATCTCCATGTTCTGAACCATCATTTATAACTATTCAATCGAGCTTCTTTCGAAATGGGATAAGATCTATAGAGAAATGGAGAAGGAATATTGGATCTAAATGGAATCAGAGAAGGGAATAAACATGGAGAAATTTTTTTTGAAGAGATAGAGAGAGATGGTTTTATTAGAACATGAATGAAGAAGAAGGGGTTCGAGGTCGCGTCGTCGCGTACCTAAACGAGAGAATCTTTGAGAGTTTTTTGTTTTTTCGGAATTTAAAAAAAAAAAACGAAAGAGAAGGGTAAAAAGGTAATTTGGGGATGTGTGTGGGGTCTTGGTGTTGTGTGAATGAATATTCGAGGGATCAGATTCGGTTTTTTGTTGCATCTGGATTGGGTTGTGGAGAAAACTGACGTCACTATTCTCAATCTCTTTAAGCGTTTTAGATAAGAACGAAGACTCAACAATAGTCTCCCAAATTTAAGATTCTCAAATGCTTTTCCCATAAATAAACTACAAATCCAGAGTTTTAAATGTGACTATTACCAAAATACATCACAATTAATTTGATTACATAACCAAATTGTATAAATTTATTTGTCAACAAATACCATAGTATTTATTTATGAGATTGTTTGTCTAAGCGTTGATATATCTAGGCATGGACATTCGGATATTCGGTTTCTGATAGAATTCGATCGGTTATGGTATTTTCGGATAATAAGATTTTATATCTATATAGATATCGATAAGTTTTCGATTCGGATTCGGTACAGATCCTACCAGTTCCAGTTCGATTCGGTTCTCAATGTGAGAACCGTTTAAAACAAAACAAAAAAATCGTTTTAATATGGTTCCGGTTTGGTTAGGGTTTTTTAATCCAGTTATATCTGAAATAATCGAAATTGTAACAGAAAACATAAAATGTTACTAATTACTCGAACAAAAATCAAAATAAAAAAACTGGAATTTATTAGAAAAATTAAATTTTCGTCAACTTGTGAATTGATTTGCAGATCGAATATCCTTGGAATTGGTAACGGAAAAAAATTTGAATAGCTGACTGCGAAACCTTCGAAATCGTAAGTATATCGATTTCTGGATCCCTCTGGTTCACCAGAAAATCGTTGCACAAAATTCTCACTCGATCAGAACTTTTTAATGGTAAATAGAAAAAAAACTGAATAACTGATCTGTTGTGGATAAGAACCGGAACCGAACTAATACCCGCATTTCTAAAACTCAAGATCTGTCCGGATAAAAAACTAATAACCGAATCCGATCAGAACCGGTTATTTCGAGTCGGTTTCGGATTTTTGTTCGGGCCTAGCTAACTAATCTCTTTGTCTAATGTTGAAATAACCCATAGATTTGACGATATTTGTTGTGATTAGTAGTGCGATTAGAAAAGTGGGAATTTGAAAATGGAGAATGAGCTAATTTTTGTTGTCAAGGAATATTCTTTTTGGAGAGAAAAATAAAAAAGGAATCACGAGAAAGAGAGAAAGAAGTAACGAAGAGAATCCTAAAGGAAGCGTGAGATTCACATTTGCCCACGCCGCGTATGATTTGTTTTTATTAATCGCTTTTTTTATCTCCACGACCTTTGATTTCTCCTAAGAGCCATTTCGCACTTGTCGACGCTCACTCTCACGCGCCTCTATCCGTGCGTGTCCACGTGACAAAATCTTCTCCAGTATTCAATTGATGCAACCAGATTTGCTTTTTTTTTTTTGTCATTATTATCTCTTATTGGATTATTTATTTTATCTTCTGCGCATTTGGTTTCGTTGTTTATCTTTTTCAGATTTTTTTTCTTCATTAATTGCTACGATTTTCCGTCTAGAAGCCCCAAAATGATCTCATAGATGGTTCGATTTGGAAAAAGATGAAATAAAAATCGTTGCCTATAACAATTAGTTTTACAGTTATTAAATGAAAGCATACAAAAGAGTAATTTGTATTTTTCTGGATGCAGCAAGAGCATGGACCAATCTTAGTCATTGATTTGCCTTTTTTTATAGTGGGTCTACTACCTCCTTATGACAATTATGAAACCATCCCAAGCCAAATTAAAAAAATGACAGATCAACTGCCTTCCTGTAGGTAAAAATAAATAAATCGTAACATGCTTTTAAATCAGGTTGATAAGCAAAAAGATCGGATTCATTTCTCAACATGTTCTTAATCTAAACAACAATCTGTTTAAAGTAAAAAAAAAAAAAACATCTATATTCACGCATAAAACTTTGTTGTCTCGGTTTAATGGACCGAGAGAAGAAGCAACACACATGTTTTGGTCCTCACTTTGTAGGTGTGGGGACATATAAATTTAAACGAGATTGGCTCCATTTATATTAATACAGCATACTATTATAATAATAATAATTGTTTCCATAGGGAAAGGAACCAACAAATACCTAATTCATTCATCAAATTCATCCTCATGCACTGTACTTATACGAAACTTTGGTGTAACACGTAAAGACACTTACGCGAGAAAATATGCATCAAGGCCAATGATAAAGTGGCACAAGCAGAGTGGAAAACACCAAGGTGAAAATCAAGAACAAACGATACGTGGCAGAACGTGAGTAGAGCAAAAAAGTCCCTTGCCGTAAGGATCAAGGAAGATCTTCAAGACCGCATCAAGATCTGGAGTATCCGGAGGAAGAAAAGCGCATATATTGACAATTTGGTAAAGTTGTATAGTGTATATATATTGCGCGGGCTAAGACCAAAGAATACGCGGTTAATTAGTCGTCGTTTTCAGCAGAACGAAATAATTTAAAAGGGAATTACGGTTTTTGGTAGAGTGAACAAAAAGTGTAAACACAACATGTTGTTGTGTCAATATGTTTTTACAATTTTTAGCTAGACAATGAGACTAAGATATGGGTTTTTTCTCAGGAAAAGTTTCCATCATCAGATGAAAGTTCCCTTCATGTATTTAGAAGATGCTTCGAATCCAAGGAAACAAACAAACAAACAAAAAATGAATCAATCGACACAAGCCCAAAAGCCCAAGAAAGGTTTTAGGGCTTTGGGTAACTGAGAGCTGTCGTTGAAGAAGAAGCCGAAGCGGTTTTAATCCCCTTAAATCAAATTTTTTTAAAAACGCAGCGTTTTGAGGCACAGGCAACGTTGAAATCCCGTAACCACCAATTTCTGAATTTTCTCGTTTATTCGTGATTACAATTGTTCGGTCCTGATTATTTGTGTGTGTTTTGGGACTTGAGAAGTGAGAAGCATCATCAGAGACATGGAGACTGCGATATGCGGGAGATTAGCTCTCGCACCAAGCACTCTCTTCAATTCCAAAACAGGTTTCTTCTTCTCTCTACCTCTGGTTCCTTATCACAACATCCCTCCTTTGTACTATCATCCGAGTTTTTTTTCTTCTGCTGAATGAAAGTTTGAAGCTTTGATTACTAATAAATTCCGTATTTTTTGTGTATAAATTTCTAATGCCAAATGGTAACTACAGATTTTTCTGGGTCGATGTTGATTTGTGAGAAACAATTGGTTTTTTTTTAGACAATTGTTTTGTTGGGCATATGAGGGAAAATTTAGCTTTTAGGTGCAGAGGAAAGGCTTTGCCTTTTCTGAAACCCCTCTCCTGTTCGTAACTAATTGAATTGAATATTCGTGTTGCTTATGAGATTCATCTGATCCTACGGATTAAACTAAGGTTTCATTGAAGTCAATCTGATAAATTAAGGTTCCAAAAGTTTACAGAAAAGAAGATATCCTGATGATGTTTCTGAATTATGTCCTTTCTAAAAGATTCAGACCCTTTTTCTTCTTTTTGGCTTTTGTAGTAATGGTTTTGGTTTCAGCTATATGCTTGACTGAGTCTTATGATTGTACTTTTAGCTCTTAAGGTTTAAAGGAAGCTGCAGCAAAACGCTTGAATCGTCGTTTCTTTGTTCTTTGTCTCTGATCTTGTGTTTCACAGTTTTCTGTCATTTAGTTTTCTATGGATGTCTTTGTGATAACAGCCGATCTCTAAATTTCTTACTTGTTGTGTGCAGGGGACAAACATTCTGTCTCAAAAGGACCATGTCTGAATCGTGGCCTTCTCATGACCATGTCTACCACGTCCGCATTGGGTAAAGGAGGTGGTGTGTTGGACAAACCAATTATAGAGAAAACCACTCCTGGTCGTGAATCCGAGTTTGATTTAAGGTATGCCTACACTCTTCTTGAGTCTTGAGTTGTTTACTTTCTTTCTAAAAAGGGTACCAATTAAGATTTTGATAGTATTGTATATACTATATAGTTGTATTAATCATCATATATAGGCTGAACAGTCCAGAAGATGCATGCTTATTGTGATTTTTGCGTTGCTATGGTTCAGGAAATCAAAGAAGATGGCTCCACCTTACAGAGTGATACTACACAACGACAACTTCAACAAGAGGGAATATGTGGTTCAGGTGTTGATGAAGGTAATACCAGGCATGACTGTAGACAACGCTGTTAACATCATGCAAGAAGCCCACATCAACGGTTTGGCTGTCGTCATCGTCTGTGCTCAGGCCGACGCAGAGCAACACTGTATGCAGCTGCGCGGTAACGGCCTTCTCAGTTCCGTTGAACCTGATGGTGGAGGCTGCTGAAACTAATTGAAACTCGTATAGATTTTCCTCCTTCTCAGGACTCCTCTATTTAGTCAAAATTTGTCCTTCCTTCAATGTATATAAAATATCAGAGATTTGGTACAAGACTGTTACTATATGCAATGAACCTTGCCTTATATAGATCTTTTGTTGGGAGTTAATCTTGAAGAGTCTTTTTTATATGGAAACTTCAGAATGCAAATAACAAAACTTTATGCAAGTTAGATGGTATTACAGATGAATCTCTCTGATTCTGTAATCACTAATGTAAATATATATCTAAGCAACTGTAAGGGAGTGTGACATTTTTCCGGCTTCAGCTAAGCCACAAAGCATTCAAATAACCCCAAGAAACCTAAAGTTATCAAGCATCAACAGGAGAAAGAAATGATTGGATGCCAAAGATAATGAAAAGCATTCCACCGGAAAGAGCCACCTGCAGCAACATAAGAACCATCTGATCAAAATTCCCACTCAAAAATTGTGGACCACATTGGCTTCAATGAAGAGAGGGATATCGAAAATATTACAGTTCGTTCTGATATTTGAGATGCTAAGCTCTTGCCACCAATCACAGCGGCTGTGGTGCACAATGTTTGTGCCCTGAGCAACCAAGCAGAGAGATTAGTCAGCAGTGAAAAAAGGGTTATCAGTATTGATACAAATCATTATGTGAAGACTTACATAATTCCGCCAAGGACCACGCCGAGTGGATTTTCATCTGCAGCCAAACCAATAGTCGCAAGCTAGAAATAGAGTTTAGAGTTACATTAAGTATGTGAAGCAGTAGCTAAGTGGAACCAGATTGAGCAAAATGTTGCAGAGGGAAAGCTACCTGACTCTTGTCACCCCATTCACCAAAGAAGTTGATCGAAAACGCCTGCAGAAGCGAAGGAAAAATGTGAGAAACTAACTGCAAAAAGTCCACTTCTTTAAAAGAGACATTATGCAGAAATATTACCTTCAGAAAAATGGGAGAGAAGAATGCAGTGAGGAATGGTCTTTTCTGCTTTTTCTGTTCATCTTCAATCTACAACATCAAAAACATTTTATAACCCTTAGCGCGGCCTGTACTACACTCGAGCAGTCATGAACCTCTCGATATTTAGTTCCATACCTTACTGCTGTCTTTTTTCGCTCGATCATTACTCTTCAAATCAGAATCCTATTATATCGAACAAGTGTCAACACAAAAGGCATAATCTTCAAACGTGAAAAAAAAACGTTTACAAGAAGAAAAAACCAACCAGTTCTGCTTCGACTTCTGCCAGTTCTTCAGAACTCCTAGCATATAAAACAGATTTGGATGAAAAAACGATTTCACAACGCTATACCTGAACTCCTTAGAAACAAATACCATTCCTCATGTCATCAAATTTTGTGCTTACCCTCCTTCTTTAAACCCGTCCCATAAAGACAACAGCCCGAAGACAAAGAACAACAATGTTGTTATATGATGAGTCCATTTACGAGAGATCTGCAAAATGTGGTTTTGAATCAGAGAATCTAGTAGCTAAGTTCATAGAGATTTCATGGTAAAAGGCATAAAGCATTGACCAATATATCTAACCAGATTTGGAGCAGCCCAACCGATGGTAGCAGATAGAATAGTCATGACCTAAAAGTTTAATAGAAAAGACATGAGCTTTCAAAATCTTGAAGAGTTCATTGTAATGAAAAGTCTCCAAGTAAAAGACATAAGAGAAGAAACTTACAATCAAAGCTGATAGACAACCAGCCAATACAAGTCTCCTAGGATAACGCATCGCCAAAATCTGGTTACAAAGTTAACAATTTAACAATTAGGCACAGAGCATTACAGCAGCAAAGCATCTACAGAAAACTGCTACAAAGATAAATAGTTAGCTCAGCTACAAGAAGCTCAGGTGACAGTTAAAATTACGAATCAAGCAAACCAGTGACAAGTCTCATCTAAGAACATAACAATCTAAGCTCGATATCAGTCATTGGCTTACCAGGAAAAAAGAGTAAGAAAACTTCAAAAAATTTGGAGAGGAAGATGTGAAGAACACTTACAGCAGCAGCGAAGAACGTTTTGTCGCCAATCTCGGAGAGGAAAGTCATGGCGAGTGACTTGGTAAAACCCTAAAGAACCCCATCAATTAGAAAGCTTAAACAGCGATTCCGTCGAAACTCAGAGTCAAAAAACCAGCTTAAACTAGATTGCGTACCTGCACGAGCGAGCCCATGTCCGCTGTGTAAAATCGACGGCGAATAAGCTACGAACAGGAATGACCGGTAAGCTCACGGCGGCGCGATCTGCTGATTCCGGCGGGAGCTGGGAAGAGGAAAGTCGCGCAAGAGAAGGTGAATGTTTGTTTGTTTCGTTGTTTGCTCTCTCGGGATTAATTGCTTTGATTGGGGGGGGGACTGTGTGTGTGGAGTGCACGCGATAAAGCTATAGCGTCAGATTCCTTCAGTGGTGAGATCTCGCCACGTGGAAGAATACGATTCGAAGATCTTGCTGTGTAGGACCCATGTAGATGTAATAGAAGTGTGTTTATTTTATTTTATTTACGTCACAAAAGAAGAAGAAGAATACAAATACCATTCGTGTTATTTCTCGTATTATTCCCAACGACCGTAAATAGAGTATCATCTATATATTGTGTAGTATATGTTTTAGATCTCTTTAAGTAGATTCCAAATGCTTAGACCATACCCAATGGAGACACTCAATATGAGTATCTTAAAAAATTTATAATAATAAAAAAAAAATCTATTTTAAAAAAAAAATAAAAAAAAATTGTGACGAATCGCATCGTGATACGTGTTGACACCATAAAATCGGATTTTAAATAAGACACCGTTCTTAGACTTAAAACATTTTGGTGTTTCCATGTCATTATTTATTTTTATTTTTTTATTTTTTTATTTTTTAGACTCTTTCCATTGTGGTTGGCTGGTTGCTCTAAAGAATATATGTTTAATGCCTAAAAAATGATGTAACTGGGTCCTGGCCTTAGTGTATCGAACGCAAATGTTTCTGCCTCGTGATGACATTTTCATGAGCTTTAGCCAAAACCTGAATCTTGTAGTTTTTTTTTAAACTCTAAATGAGACTTGAAGTCGCAAATCGTCAGCCCAAAAAACACACAAACAAGTTCTATTTATGGGCTGTTAGCCTGTTACTGTAGTGCTTAAGCCCTGTTTTTATACAGTCATCTCATCCTCTAAAGCTACTTTTATCAGGTACTATAGAAAATTTTCGATGAACATTAGTTTGATGCTGCATGTAGTTTAAACCCTCGTTTGGTTTTTATCTCACAACTTGTGAGTCACAAGTATGCATGGATGATGGATCTAATAATATTACAATGTTTGTTGATGGGAATAGTCCCAAAAAGTCCCTTTGCACCCTTTTTGAATCCAAAGCTCTAGGGACCAAAACCGAGACTAGTTATTTTTGTTTTGCCTTATAAGAAGCAATGGCTACAATCTTTACGGTCCACAATTAAGTGATTAACAGTGTAACAACATGGGTCTTCTTCTTCTTTTTTTTTCTTCTACTTGTCAAATCATCAATAGTAAGTTGTGGATGATTTGTTTTGGTCAAATGTAACAATCCAATGTACTACGGTGTTTATTTATCTTTGGGAAAAAAAAAAAAAAGACTCTCGTAACGCTTTATGAAAGAATAGAAAAAAAAAAAAAGGGTAGAAAACAAAGTGAAATCAGAATTAAAAAAAATGGTACATAGGATACAGAGAAATGGGGTCATTTCCAAACAGAGAAAAGTTCTTGCGATTATCACTTGTACCACCAAAATTTTCGATGAAAATGAAAGAAGAAAGAGACAAGATCGGATTCTGACGAGTAAAAAACAAGAAATAACCCACAAGACTAAACAGAGCCCAAACGTCATTGACTCTGCCAACGTAAACGTACTACTCTCTCTGGTCCAAACCATTTGAAAAAAAAAATTGGTACGTTTCTTGTATGGTGGATAAAAGATAGGTATTATTGCAATTTCCCGGTTTATACTTTATACCGTGAAATGTTTTGGTATAAGAAAAGTCAATGGGAGTCTCCGAGAGAAACGAGAGTTTGCTGGTTTTAGAAGAGGAGACGGTAATAAATGTGATACTTAATTTGTGCGATCTATAAAAATTAAATAAGGTAAAAAGCTCATAATAGTTTTCCTCATTTATAAGAGGAAGATGTTTCTTTCAAGCAAAGCTTTTCTTTTTAATGCCCCCCCTTCTTCATCGGTCCACTGAATATAAAGTTAATATCTCTCTGCTATAGTAGTATTTGGTTTTTTGAACATTAAAGAAAGATACTATTATAATTCATTCATTTAATTGTGTGTATGATTTATACAAATTTTTTTTTTAAAAATGGAAGATTTTTAATTCGCTTTCCATCAACATCACATCAGCTTCAAAGCAGAAGCCAGCCAGACTATTGCCTGCCTTATGGCAACTAGTTTTCATTAATACTAGTATATGTTTTTTTTTAACTTAAATATAATTAATATAAAACAAGAAATCATTGAGAAACAACAGCTTAGGCTAGGCTTTAGCTCTAGCTTTTGATTTCATTGAAATTTTTACAGGAGAGAGGAGAGAAGGGAGAAAAACGCATCGTTTCAACAAGACATCATGATGATTCATTGAGTAATTGAGTAGATTTATCTAATCCAATTATCGTATAACAATCACTTTTATCCTATTTAAATATTCGTAAAAGCATGATACTACTATGTTTTATTGAATTAATTAGATAAAGACAAAAGGGTAAGAGTTTAAATATTTTTTTATATCTTTTGTGCATGGGGAAAAAAAAAAAAACTCAGAGTGCAGTCTCGAGAGGCTATTTTCAACTTTGGTAGACAGTAACAAGATGGAAATGACGCTCTGTATCTGAAATATCCAGGCTCTGCATTTTACATATACTTATACAACAAATATACACATTGTATTCCATTTTCATGCGTTTAAGTATCTTATATTTTCGGAGATTTATCAGTCAAAATGTTGTGTTATTTAAAGTTACCAGAAGTACTAAAAGGTTAAAAAAACACTAAAAACAATTACAATCCAGTCCTGTTTTTAAATTCTCAAAGACACTCGACGTTTTTTTATTGTCTCTCACATTTCTAACTTTAAACTAAATGTTAAAAGTAAAATTATAAACTATTGCTCCACTGTGATTTTTCTAATCTATATATATATATATTTTTTTTTTATCAAAATATACATTTTTTAGTTTGCATATTTATTAGTAGTTTAAAACTTTTAGTTTCTGCGTTTTGTATTAAACCGACAATAAACATTTGTACCAAATGGTAACAATGGGTTGAAGGAAAACGCCAGAAATTTATCTTACTTTCCAAAAAAGAAAATTAATTTTACTTTCTTTACACCAGTTTTTAGTGGATTAGTTCATTTTTTTACTAATTGGTGGATTGGCTTTGCCTGGTTTGTTTAGGATTTGATTTGTTCTTCTGCTAATATTCACAAACACAGTTTTTATGGGTGGTAGCGAGTGTTGGCGTTTATCAACAATCACGCAAAACGCTTTTTACCGTTTTCAATTATTTTTTGTCGCTCAAAATCAAAAGCTCCTTCCAGCTACCATTTGCGGTTACGTGCGATTACGGATGGATAATTAAAAAAATACAAAATTTAATTAAAATCAAAATATAAATAAAAATTTTAAAAAAGATTTGAATATTATAATTACAAATAAAAAATAGATTTGACATTTTTAACTAATATTCATTAACAATTTTTCATAATTGTATATGTATAAGATTTATAAACTTTAATTATATATATATATATATATTTATATATATAACAAGTAAAATTCTTTTCATCTAACATCCATTAAAAAAAATTTCTCTATTGAAATCATAACTTTCATTTAAACTAAAAAAAACTAAGAAATGAAAGTAATTATTATACACATACTATTTTTATAATTAATTATCTTTAATTAATAATTTTATAGTTTTTATAATAATATAATTTTTAATATTTTTATAGTTATCAAATATATTTATATTATTAATTTGTTGGTTAACCGCTATTGCACCCGTAAGTTAACCAGTCGTTAATATTCCACAAACGCATCCGTTTTCAACCGCTATACTAGTCGTACAAACAGCTTAATAACTCTGTTAACCGCAATCGCCCGCTTCCACAAACTTTCGCAACCACTGCATTTAAACCAAGCCATTAGCGTAAATAATTTTTTTTTTACATTTTCTTGCTTTTTAGTTTCTTCGGTTCCTTTTCATTTTATGCGTGTAAACCATTTTTTTAAAAACCTTTAGTTAAATCAAGTCATGACCAAACCAAATTATCTATCAATGATCATCTTGTCATACTCCCATTGAGATCTATACCATAATTTAATCATAAATTTTAAACACTCTCTCTAAAGTACTTATCATTTACAAAAAAAAACAAAAATACTTATCATCTAGTACTTTTTCTGATAAAAAAAAAACTTATATCGTTTTTTTTACCACTAATGAGAAATGGGGTACGTGGTTGTGTGTGTTGGGTATTGGGAAACTAAAATCCAACCCTCTCAGACGCAAATTCATTTACAACTTTTAATAAATAAATCTCAAATCCTTTCTCTGATTCTCTCTCTCTCTCTCTCTATAAATATTATATAATTCGTATTTATTAATGATGAATCCTCCCAGTCTCAGCCGTACTGATTCGCCATCTTTTCACCTTTTAATGAATTTTCTTCCTCTTCCCTCTTAACTTCACCCTTCTTCTTCTTCTTCTTCCTTTCTGAAACCCATCTGCACAAGAAAGCTCAGTTTTTTTTTCTTTCTTAAAATTTTTGGTGTGATAAACAATGCAGAGCAGCTTCAAGACGGTTCCTTTCAACCCTGATTTCTACACCCAATCATCTTTCTTCTTCAGGTAATAATAATAATACATCTCAAAAACCTCTTCCTCTATCTTTATATTCAAAGCTTCAATAACGGAAAAAAACCCAATCTTTCTCTGTTTGTGACGACGAAACAGAGGAGATAGTTGTCTTGAAGAGTTTCATCAGCCCACTAATGGTTTTCAACATGACGAAGCCGTCGATTTAAGTCCAAGTCAGCTTCTTTTTCTCTTTTTTCTTTTTTTGTATAAGTACAAATGCTTAAGCTTCGTTGAAGGAATCAATCTCAGTAGGTTCCATCTTCTGATTTTTCTGCAGATGTCACTATTGCTGCTTCCGCCAACTTACACTACACGACGTTTGATACGGTAAAAGTTGATTCTTTTCCACCAAATCCCATCTCTGTATCAAATATATATATTCCCCCAAATTTTTATTTAAAAAAAAACGAAACTTGGTTCTTTTTTTTTTGAATCGTTTTCTTTAAATGTCTCTACTCTGTTTTTTGTTAAGGCCATGGAGTGTGGCTTGAGGGAGAGATTTGAAGGAGAAGAAGGGTGTTTGGACACAGGGCAGTTAGTGTACCAGAGAGGGACAAGGTTAGTAGGAGGAGGAGAAGTGAACAGCAGTTTAGTAGAGAAGTGGTGCGATTCGGTTTCGGTTTCAGCCATGGCTGATAACAGTCAACATACTGACACTTCCACAGATATTGATACCGATGACAAGACTCAGGTTTTGTTCCTTTGTCTTCTTCGTTAATCATTCACTGTCACACCCCCCAGAAAATAAAATTAAAAGATTCTGTTTCATTTCTGTTTGTTTTCTTAACTTGGAGTTTTGTTTTGTCCCTTTTGGTTTTATAATCTCACATTGATGGGTCACCTTGGAATTCGATCAACTCAGTTTATGTCTCTCTCTCTCGTCCATTTCAATGAGGGACTGTCTGTTTTCTTAGGTCTAATGGGACTCACCATTGTTGAACTTAACTGACCATTTTCTGTTCGGTGACCCCCAAAAAAGAAAATTCATGTAAAGTTTCTACCTTTTTATGGATATGACATTTAACTTCAATGTCCCATGGTTTGAAAAAAATGCGAATGCTTGTAAAGTTTCTTGCTTTTTATTGATATATACTATGAATTCACTGGCCCATGACCTAAAAAAATGCAATTGCTTGTAAATTTTTATGCTTTTTGTATGGTATAATATTGAATTTACTGGCCCATGGCTTTAAATGCAACAAACTACTTCAATTTTGTTATCAGTTCCATTGCTGCATATTGAGTTTGTTATGGTTGGAAGGTTTATGTTTAATTTTAGCTTAAAAAAATGCAATTGCTTGTAAAGTTTTTATGCTTTTTGTATGGTATAATATTGAAAATTTACTGGCCCATGGCTTTAAATGCAAACTACCTTCGATTTTGTTATCAGTTCCATTGCTGCATATTGAGTATGTTATGGTTGGAGGGCTTGATGATTTATGTTTAATATTTAGCTTCTTTTTGTTTTGTTTTTGCTTGTGTTGTTTAGTTAAATGGAGTTCATCAAGGGATGCTTTTGGCTACAAATTGTTCAGATAAATCCAAGGTGAACAAAAGCGTTGATCTTCTGATTGAGAACCTCTTGAGTTTTGGATTTTCTGGTTTTAGTTTTCGGTTTAAGTGTGAATCAACTTTGACATTCAAATCCTTGGCAGACACTTCGAAGACTTGCTCAGAACCGGGAGGCTGCTAGGAAAAGCCGATTGAGGAAAAAAGTATAGTAATCGATTTCATTGAACAACGTTTTTGCATCTTCCACTATCTTTGTCATTTGATTAATCTTTGAGTTGCATTGTCTCTTAATAGGCATATGTTCAGCAACTTGAGAACAGCCGAATCAGGCTAGCACAGCTAGAGGAAGAGCTCAGAAGAGCACGCCAACAGGTCTAGAAGTGACTTCTTAGAAGAAGAAAGCGCCGTAGAAGAAGAAAGCTTCAAGCTTTACTAACTTTGTGTTGGTGGGTTTCTCTTGTATGCAGGGAAGTTCGGTTGAAAGCGGAGTTTCAAGGGAACAAACTCATGTGGCTCCTGGAAATGGTAAGACTCTCAGCATCCCACATAACACTTCTCTTGGATCTTTTGGTAACTATTGAAGTGATCTTAATCGTTTTTGATGTTGCAGGTGCCTTTTCATTTGAACTGGAGTATGCACGTTGGATGGAGGAACATCAAAGGCTGATAAACGACTTAAGAGCGGGTGTCAATTCGCAGCTAGGTGACAACGATTTACGCGTGCTGGTGGACGCTGTGATGAGCCACTACGATGAGATATTCAGGCTAAAAGGAATCGGCACTAAAGTCGACGTCTTCCACATGCTCTCAGGGATGTGGAAGACACCAGCCGAGAGGTTTTTCATGTGGTTAGGTGGATTCAGATCATCTGAGCTACTCAAGGTAACAAAAGAAAGGAAACTAATGATCACATTCATAATCATTGGTTTTTTGATCTTCTTTTCATCATTATTGGTGTTTATGTTTTTTTTTATAGATATTGGGGGACCATGTTGATCCGTTGACGGATCAGCAGTTGATAGGCATCTGCAACCTTCAGCAGTCGTCTCAGCAAGCAGAGGATGCACTGTCACAAGGCATGGAAGCTCTGCAACAGTCGCTTCTCGAGACGCTTTCCTCTGCTTCGATGGGACCAAACTCTTCAGCAAATGTTGCTGACTATATGGGTCATATGGCCATGGCAATGGGAAAGCTTGGCACTCTCGAAAACTTCCTTCGCCAGGTAAGAGAAAGAAACAAGAACCGTTGGAGAAGAACAATTTGCATTACAAATCAAAATCCCTGAAAAAAGGTTATATCTTGTTGCAGGCAGATCTATTGAGGCAACAAACTCTGCAACAGCTTCACAGGATTCTCACCACAAGACAAGCTGCTCGTGCGTTTTTGGTCATCCACGACTATATTTGTCGGCTTAGAGCACTTAGCTCTCTATGGTTAGCCCGACCTAGGGACTAAGCCCTGCCGTGACCTAGAAGGAAAAGAATAGCTCTGGTCTTAGATCTTCACATTCACATCTTTGAAACTTAAAAAGACCATAGCTCTCTCTCCTCTTTAGCCCTTTAGATCCTCTGTTATAAACTTGTTTAGTTGGTAGTGAATGTTAGCAATCAGAATCAATCATCGTTTTTATTTCACTTTTTTTCACCTAAGCTAAACTGAGATAAAAAAAAAAAAACTGAAGCTAACAAAGATCTACAGAAAAGTTATATAATACGTAAAGAGACAATGCGCGGATGGATAAAACTCTCAGCGGATCATGCCTGGTACAACTATAGGAGGAGTTACTTTCTCTCGGCTCCATTTCTCTATATTCGAAAGCCAACCTGAAAAAAAAATCACCAAAAATTCAAGAAAACAATGTTTTTGCGATTTCTTGTAAAGAAAGCTAAATCATTTTGCGTACCGATGGAAGGATCTGCGCCACGGTTCTTGAGCTCTCTAGACTCTTGGCAGATAGCACAAGGGGTGCAAAAGAGATGGACCCAAAAGTCACGGCATGGTTCCTCAGGCAATGCGAAATGTTCCCTAAGCCTAGACCGGCTTGGGAACGCGTAGAGCCAGCAACAACCCACAAATCCTAACGCTAGATGAATCAAACCTGCGTTCATACAAGCTGCATGCATATTTTCCAAATCCGAATTTCAGAATTTTTTTTTTTAACAAAACAAATCAATGTTATGTAGTTTTTGTGTAATTTTACGTGTTTCTTACGTATGGTTCCTCTGTTTACGATCTCTGTGTTTTGAGCGAAGGAGACGCATGGCATTATAGCTGTCTGAACACCTTATTTTTTTCAAGAATCCGTTTGAGATGAAGAATAAGGTCAATCAAAAATAAGATTCAGATTAAAATTAAAGAAAATGATTAACGTACAAATGGGGCCATCTTCGTGACAATCGCAGAGACCGGTGGTCCATAGTCCCTGAGGAAGTTGTCCGGCGTAAGGTTGATCCCGGAAAGACGCTCCCTCCGCCTTGAACACCGGCCCATTCCCGTACATTTTCCAATTTCCAGATTTTAGTAAATTTAACAACAATAATCCCAAAAATCAATTATAATAAAATCACAACAATAATCACTTTCTTTGATTTTCTCTAATGGGTTCGATAAATTTTCTAAAGAATAATTAAAAAAAAAACTCAATTTCTTTCTAATTCCTTGTGAGAAAAATATTTAAATATATACTTTTTTGTGATTGGAGCTGGACATACGCACCAAAGAGCTTCAACACAAGAGAGAGAGAGAGGGGGAGAGAGAGAAGATAAGCGTCAAATTTTGTTGGTGGAAAAACTTATAGACGATAATATCAAAGAGATAAATAACGATTTTATTTAAGTCAAGAAAAAAATAACGATTTTATCTAAATGTAGTAATACTGTCTAGTGTGTAATATGAAACTGGTTGTTGTAATCATACAAAAATAGAAAAGCGTTGTATAGATTATCCACATTATCTGTAATCTATAATTTGTAGAAGTATTTAGGTGACTAGACAGACGTTAAATTTTAAGATTTTTACAAGACCGAGGTCAAATCTCGTAAAATATGTATACCATCAAAAGAAAAGCCACTTTTCATCCGAGAGGAGATGATTGGATATTAAGGTAAAATTAGAGTTTGCAGATAAATGATGCTAAGGGTGAATTCTTCATGCTCGTTATGATCCAACTACAATCCTTTGTTCCATATCTTATATCCCTTCACAATTTGCACGTCTTGCTTTCATTAAAATCTACAAGATACTCTCACAAACCCAATCCAAACACAGTTAACATCATCATTATCTCCAAACTTCAGCTAATTAACATTATTTTTGCTAGAATTTTACAGCTATTCTGTGAAAGGATTTGGCTAAAGTCTATATAAAGTCGACTTTATCCTCACATAATAGAAGTTACATCGATTTTATATATATATATAATATATGATAAATATCTGGCCAATTATATCATGTGATAATCAATAATTTTTCCTTTTTATATATATGATAGATTCTTTCTAGAGTTAGGAAAGGTGTCGTCTAATAAATAGGACTCGTTAGGCGTTGTTTAGAGAATCTTGTGTTATATTATTATATACTTGTCCAACGAAGAAAAATCCTAGTACTGAAATTTTGGGAAGACGTGAATCCTACAAGTGTTTATATTTATATTGTCTCAGTTTCAATGCTCGTTCAAATTTCTCGGGTCGATCAATATCATACAAGTGTTTATATTTATATATATAGGAGATGGAGACACTTGAGGTCATCGTGTTATCTTACTGGATGTTCCTTTGGGCTCTCATGACGTTCTACCTTATCGTCTATAGCTGGTCACGGCGGTTTTGAAGAAGAAGGAAGAAGGAAGAAGGAAGAAGGAAGAAGGAAGGAGAAGGAAGAAGGAAGAAGGAAGAAGGAAGAAGGAAGAAGGAAGAAGGAAGAAGGAAGAAGAAAGAAGGAAGAAGAAAGAAGAAAGAAGAAAGAAGAAAGAAGAAAGAAGAAAGAAGAAAGAAGAAGAAAGAAGAAAGAAGAAAGAAGAAAGAAGAAAGAAGAATATAGAAAGAACTTAATAATAATCTTATGTTTTACTTAATAATAATTTAAAGAGATTAAACCTTTGGTTTAAAAAAGGGTGCAAGACATATATATATCATAGGGAATTTTTCTTCTTCTTTAATTTCTCATATATAATTTACTTAAATATATCGTGTATCCCACTTTTTCGATTTAATAACAAGTAACTAACTAAGAACATCCGCATTGGTGAAAATCTTTAATACCACCCCCAACGGACAAGATAAGTGGATGTCTTTCTTATAAAAAGTATTAAAAAATTAAAAATAGTAGAGATCCAAAATTGCTTCGTCTACTACTCATTGTTTAATTGGAAGGCAAAATATTATTAAATTTAATATTAGTTAAATGGAAAGACACCATAACCAATAAAGTTGCTCTAATAAGATGTTCTAAAAAAAATCAAATTTGAATTTAAATTTAAATTTAAAATTAAAAATAAAATTTGAATCAATAAAAAAAAACATGTGTGATATAGGATTCTCAACAATTGATAAGAGGAGAACCCTTTTCACTTTTTTTTTTATTATTTTTCTTTTTTTTTCTTGTGAGAACCTCTCATGAGAATCTCCGTTGCAGATGGTCTAAGTTTTCTATGATATATGCGCTTGATCACTTCCTCTGTTCCGCATTACCATCGCACATCTCCATCTCTCTATCCATCAGCACATCCATCTCCGCCACGCACACCAGCGTCCTCGTCACCATCATCTTCTTCATCACGGTGCCATGCCTCATGGCCCACAAAAATAGGGACCCCCAATAATAATAAAAAAATTAGTTTAGCAAAAAATTACTTTTATTTTTTTTCATTAGGGCCCATATAAAACTAATCCATAATAGTAATGAAAAAAAAAAATTTAGTTTGAGCCAAACTGTTTGGCGATGACAATTTTTAAAAAGTTTATTACTTTTTTTATTTGTTGAACATTTTAGTTTTCCAAACAAATAAAAAATTTCATATTTTCTCTCGTCTCTAACAATTTTGCTCTTTCACATCAAAAACTGAATTTTATCCTACAAATTTTTTTTTACTTTCTTTCAACTTTTCAAAATTTTTAAGTCTTATCATCTTTTACTCTTCTTAAATTCTGATTTTAGGTAATTGATGTGATATATTAATTTATGCTTCCTTATATATATGATTTTGATTTTGTGATTCTATTTTTGTTTTATTGCTTATTTCAGATTTTGCACACAGCTAAATTTTATTTTTCTTATTCAGGTTTACATCCTCCTTTGTAAACTTTCAGATTTTTATTTCTATTTTCTAAGTCAAGATAAAATTTTTATTTTTTCTTGACATTTATTTAAATCATGAATGGACTTTTATTTGTGTTAAAAAAAAGAAAATAAAAAGAAAGAATAGAATTTTTTATTAAATCACAAAAAGGTTCTAAAGTTCTTTTTTAGACAAAAACTGTTAGATGAGTTTTTATTTAGTGTTTGTTTTTGATAAAAATATATTGTGGCAATGATGTCAATTTTTATATCTTAGAGCAAGAGAGATAGCTCCTAGAGAAGTTTTTAATATATATTGAACAAATAAAAATTATTATAATAATAAATAAGTTCTTAAAAACTTAAGAAATTTGTTTATTATAATAATTTTTATTTATTTAATATATATTAAGAATTTTTATAAGAACTACCGGTTTATGTCAAAATATTTGAGCCGGCGCTGTCGGTTTACAATACGGATGCTCTCTGTTTGTGTCACGTGGCAAAGTCAGTCTCCACCACGCATCTGAGGCCGTAAGTGTAAGACCACCTCCAATGGAGGGTTTTTAAACACAAATTCTAAACAATAAAAAAATCAAAAAAATCAAAAAGGATGAGAGAGGGAGCAGAATCGATTCTGATTATAGAGTTTTTAGAAAATGTCTCTAGCCACGTGTCAATATCTGATTAGTTTGCCTTTTAAAAAGAAAATAAAAATTAAATAAATAATATTATTATATTAAAATACTATTAAATTAAAAATAAAAACCTCATTTTTAGAACCTAAGATAGAGAACTCATATTAAGTGTCTTAAACATATTTTCATATTAAATTTATTATTAATTTAAGTTAAAAACTAAGACACCAAAAAAAGTGTCTTATTTTAGACATTGTTCTTAAAAATAAAACACTCTAATCATTTGTTTATTTAATTTTATTATTAAAAACCTTAGTTAAGACATCTAGAACTCACCATTGGGATTGACCTTGGTTGACCTTGGAGATGGCCTAAGCACCGAGCTCTTCGTGTTGTTCCCCACGCCCCTCTCGCCCTCCGTACGCGCCTCCCCGCCGAAGAAAGGCTGGATCAAGATTGTTCCTTCTATCTTCAACGGCTTTATAAGATCGTCGGCTGCTGCTAACCCCGCGGCAACATGGTGCGCGATGTTGCCTCCGGCGCTGTCTTCGGCCAAAAATATCCGTCCGAAGTCACATAGCTTGGCCCACAAGTTATGGTTTCTTGATTTCTTGAGCCAAAGAATGGCATTGACCCCATCTTCTTAAGCTGCCGGAAGAGGATTCTCAGGGGCTAAGAAACCTCCACCGTGGAAGTAGACAAGCAAAGGAAGCTTAGAGACCGACGACATTGGGACAGAGACGTGCCCATACGTTGGTCAGCTTGTCTATATGAACATCACAGCCAGCCACACCGAGCTCGAGGGGTAGCGAGGGACCCACACACGGCACGAGTTGAGATCGTTCCACATGACCGTCTTTGTAAACTCTTATAAGGCCTTCGGCTACGACCGGTCCATGAATGTCGGTGGTATTAGGGTTCATGGTGGTCACATGGGTCAATGTGCTGGCCCCCATTTTCCTGATTTTTTAAGTTTGATTTGCGCAGTTTCGTGACACAAAGAGAACTTTTTATTAGAGTTTGGGAGATTGATGTGTTTGTTAGATATCTTATATATTCAGGTAGAATGCATTATATTTCAGATATGCATTAAATTTCAGATAAAGACTTGCAATTATATCATGTGAGATTGAGAATCAATAATTTTTTCTTTTTTATAACTTCGATGAATTACCTTTTATATTAATTGGTCATTATCCTTCCTTTTATTTAATTAACTTTTTGAGAATAATTATTAAAGATGTATAAATAACTCATCGTGAGCCATTTAAATAATATATATGATAGATTCTTTGTAGAGTAAGGAAATGTCTCGTCCAATAAATAGAACTCGTTAGGACATGTACATCGGTAACTTTAAAAGATCTAATAACATTATTAAAATAATAAATCTTAAGATTAAAGATCTAAAATTGATAAAAATATCTAATATAAAATCTATTTTTGGGTTTTAGACATATCTGCATAACTAAAAAGTCTTAAAATATTAAACTTATTTAAATTTAATAAAAAATTAATTTTTAGATACCCAATTTTAAAGTTACCAATGCACATGCGCTTAGGCGTTGTTTAGAACATCTTGTGCTATTACTTGTCCGACGAAAAATCCTAGTTCTGATATATACATTCTGCTTTTCATTCGTCCTACTCTCGCGTAACTTTGGTAAGTCTGCTTTCTGTCTCAGTTTCAATGCTCGTTCAAATTTGAGGAGTGGATTTCAATGGTCGATCAATATCATCCAAGTGTTTATATTTGTGAATTTTTATTAATTGACTTATAAGGTGAATTCTTATTAATTAGACTGTGGATAAGTCTGTAAATTTTATTCAGGAAATGACTAAAGCGAGAACACTATTATTTCGGAATTAAAGGCAACCCAATCCTAATTAATTTATGATGACCGAATTATTACTACTTATATTATATAAATATATATATATATAACCTGCTTCCTAACGAAATCTCTTAGGTAAATAATTTCCTAAATTTGGGAAACCCTAGCTAGGATCCGAGAGGTATGGAGGTGACGTCGAATGACCTGATGCTTTCCCTTATTGCGATCGGCGGTCCATTGCTTTTGCTCCTCTGTGGTCTATGGTCCGTTATAGACCAAAGACGTCAGCTAATTCTTAACGAGAAACACAAATCACCGCAACATGTCAGAAACTTGATATGCTGTCCAGACTATCATGATGAGGATCTCGAGTCACTCGAGAAAGCACTTGAGAACTCCAAGTGCAAGCATATTAGAACCATCTTTACCGGTTTTAACGATAACCCATAGAATTAGGACACCGTCTATTTTTTAGATGTTTTTCTTTTGTCTTTCGTCTTCAGTTTTTTCTTTTTAGTGTTTTTTTTTGTTGTTAAAGATTTTTTGTGTTTTTTTTATAAGATGTTTTACAATTTTCTATGCAAATTTTAATGTCATTTGGTACTTTTAAATTATACCATCTTTTTAAGATTGGGTGAGTTATATTTTTTACTAATTATTTAATGATGTTTTGTTTGAAATATTAATTTATTAAAATCTGCACTTTTAACTTTAAAATCTTATATGATGAGAGATAAAGCGTATAGTTAATCTTATAATTATAAAAAAAATATCTAGTTATTATACTTATATTTGTGCATATGCATATTCATGTGATTATACTATTTATCACTTTTATCATCAATTTATTTTTCACATTTACAAATACATTTTGTCCAAAAATAATAATTTAAACATCAACAGAACAAAAATTAAAAAAAATCCGCCTAGAACCTAGTGGCAAATTACTAAATTGAATAGAACAAATAGATCAATAACTAAAAATAATATAAGATGAACAGAGATTATAAATTTGGTAATTGTGTGTTCTTTCTCCTTGCTGAATGCTGATTACATAATGTCGAGAAAAACATTCTTTAGAATATATATTTTATCCCAAATTTGTATGATATAATTGCAAGATTAATGTCAAACACATGTTGTCTTTTTTATCTTTTGTTAAGGTCATGAACAAATTGGGGAGATTTAATCATTAAATAAAATCCAAAAATGCAAACGCGGTGGTGCGATGGATAAAGAGTTGGTTAAGCCCTCGTTATGATCCAACTACAATCCTTTGTTCCATATCTTATATCCCTTCACAATTTGCACGTCTTGCTTTCTTAACGAGACGTCAGCTAATTCTTATAGAACAAAGGATTGTAGTTGGATCATAACGTAGTGATCATAACAAAGGACTGGTGGCTTGGTAGATGCCTTATTGGTTGTAGGCTTGTAGCTACTGGAAGAGAGTTGTTTAGCTTCACCCTTTGGTGACATCACACCATCACCACCACAACCTTCAGATTGCTTCTCATCATGTTTCATCTCGACCTCTTTCTTCTTCATCAAGGATAGGATAGAACTCACGAGATCAGATCTTGATTTTATGTGTATCCACTCATCGGCCGACCAATCCAAAGATTGCCTAAGGTCACTACGGTGGAAGGCAGAAATTTTTTTTTCACCTGAGAAAAAAACAACCAAAACTACAACAGTTAGTCCCGCAAAAAGATATACACATATCTTCAACAAATCTGTTGATATACTTCCATTTAGAGGTCTCAACTCAACTGGCAGGTGAACTTCAAATTTCTCTTCTGAAACTTGTTGTGCCACGATCCCTTCCCACGATCCATCACACCACCACACATCCATCCACAGGGTCAGGCATGCCAACACCAACAGCCCATACATCATTAATCTTTGCTGGGCTTCGATTTGGGCCTATTATTTTCTGTACTGTGTTTCTAAGACCCATATGATCACTAGCAGCAACCCGAGATGCCAAAATCCACTCCTACAACCAAAAAAATGAAACATGTTAACACAGTGGACACAAGTAGATAACAACACCAAAAGGGTGGGTGTACCTCTAGCTTTTTAGACTCATCATCATCTGCATCCTTAATGTCTTGGTACTGGACTTTAACCTTATCCTTGTGTTTCTTTATTATCAATGCCCTAAACCAACAACCTCTGATGCCACTATCTTGGGAAAGAACATCAACAAGTGAACCCTTTTTAATGTGATGGAATGAACCATCTTTTGCGCCCTTGCACATAGAAGCATCTGGAGCCCCCAAGTCAGCAGTTTTGCAGTCACCTTTGACTTCATCTGTAGAACGACGCCGTTTCCTCCATCTAATTCCACCACAACCCACCAGAGAATATCTTCTAATCCTGGGGTCAGTACCAAGCTTCTTAAATTTACCATTCTGAAAAGAACAAAATAGAAACCGATTAATATTTCATTTTCTAACAAGAAACGCCTCTATACGTGAAGAAAAAAAATCTCTTGAGCGTAAATTAAACCAGTACCATAAATGTGCCAATATTTAATCCTCCAGCATCTTGTTCAGTTATATTAGTTGCTGGCACTTCTGCTATATGAGGTATCACGCCTAAGAAATTGAAGAAAATCAGAAACAAAAGATCAGAAATATTTCAATAAACGTTATCTCTAGGTACAAAAACAAAACTTGGAAAAAATATCAATTCGTGCATACACGCTCAGTACCAAAAGGTGGAAAGCGGATCTGTCTGCAGCAAAATTAAGTCATTTCCCACGTCATAAAACAATCCTCTGAAATAAACGAAGATGGATCGAGGAGTTTTCCCGGGAATCAAGTGTGACTGCATCTTCTGCGGTGGAGCATACGGAGGAACAGTGATTGAAGCAAAGGGTAGTAACCCTCTTCCTATTTTGCCTTCTCTTCCCGCCACAGTCAAACACAAACAAGAGATCAGTGTGTATCACTTAACAGAGGTTAGCAGCATCGCAGGCACAAATCTTCATTATCACGGTCCAGGATAACAATTTCTGCTGCATCAAAAAGGATTTGCAAGTTGATTATGCAGTGTAAAATAATGAGTATGCAGGCATTACATCTGCTGGCACTAGTTATAGACTTATGGCTCCTACTTCAGTCTAGAAGGATCTACAAGAGAACCTGTTGAAACACACACACACAACTCAACCCCAAGGCCTCAGCATGGATCTTTCAAACACAAACAGAATGTAACTAAATTTGTAAACCATGACTGAGACTTTAGTTAAGATGTTCATTGAATCAGTGATTACTTGACAACTTGCAGAACTAGAGATAATTTAGTAGCAAGTTCAACAATTGCACACATTTATTCACAATGTGCATCAAGGTTCCTTCAAAAGTAAGAACAAGTCACAAGAATTTAGTTCCAACTGTGTTTTAACTTCAGTTTACGTTTAAATGAATGAAAACACTTTACTATTGTGACAAGAGGAGCCTAGAGAGAGCAATCAGAAAGCATTACTAAGCTACTGCCTTATACAGTTTCTTAGTAATTTCGAAATCTGCCTAGCAGACCTGATAAGTTCCAAAGTTTTTTGAGTTCCATCGCAGAATAATAGCCTAAGGAGATTACCTACGATTCAATATCAGCCAACCTTTATTGGTGTCCTTGGAATTTTCATTTCGGCCTCTGCCAGGTCATGAAGTTGCCTAAGGAGATCACCTACACCCCTAAGGCAAAGGAATAAAAATGAAGAGCATGCTTTAATCCAAGCATTTCTGAACCACAGCCGTAAGAAATCACGAAGATGACTCTTACAGGAGATCTAAGAGCCCAAGAAAGAAAGACATACTTGCGTCTCCCGCCAGTAAGAAGACCACTTGGCTGGGAAATGTCACCTTCAAGTGTGACACTTGGAGCCTGAATATCCCGATCAAAAGCAACCTGCATAAGAGAAAATAAAGGGCATGTCAAAGCCTGAACTCTAGAGGCACGAACTTGTAAGAAATAAAATAGATCAAGTTACAAGAAAGTTTTAATTTTTATTTCAATTCCACTTCACTCAGCATTCCCTCTTAAATGAACAGCTGTTTCTTACCGATTGAAAAGGTCATACGACTGACAACAATTTTATATTAAAAAAGATGAAAACCCCAGTCACCACAAGAAGACGAGATGGAAATGAACGTTCTCTGAAAAGTGTATCGAGAAAGAAATTTTGATTACACTTTTATCCTTCTTTCTTTTCTTCTTTTCCTCTCAATGGGCCTACACTCCCCACATCATCTTCACCTCTATCCTTACACTTATGAGATCCATGTGTCTTGCTCTTCCATTGTTCCAAGGGCATTCGAAATTACATAACAAAATCAGCATATCATTATAAACATCTCTGAAGACACCAAGTAAACCAAGTTCAAAAAATCAAACAAGTACTTTTGTTTTCTTGAGACTAAAACAACGTTGTAGAACCTGACCTGCATATACATCGTAATCAAAAGTAAAAGACCTCCTAACTTTGTACATTGAAAATTTTCTTCTTCTTGCTTGAGGCGTCTCAGCCCGTCTTCCTGTTATCTTTTCTCCAACTATCCAAGAGGGGGATCCCATCAAGGCATATCACAGAATTGAAAATCTTCCATATAAATTCATCGTCGCCAAAATAATTTTGTTGCTGCAAGTCCATACTTAACTGATATTTCATATGTTATTTAGCTTTACGGCGCACTTCTTCTGCCAAAGCAACCGGACGAGCAACTTCTAGTATATGCCGGTTCTGCAGCTTCTCAAGCTCAGCTGCTTCACGGTGAACTTTTGCTCCTTCCAGCAAGTGTTTGCAATACTGAATATGGGTTTGTGTTTTCTTACTATCAAAGCCATGAACATGGAGGTCTGAAGCAGCAGACAACTGCACAAACAACATTCTCTGCTTCTGTAACTGTTGAGCGAACCATCAGAGTCATCAAGCAGATTCCCTTGTCAGGTTAAAGTCAATCAGTCCCCATTGGACGATTTAATGATGTCTAACCTTCGTCAAATCCTAGGATCAGGTGTTATGGATACTAACGTTTTAAATGTTAGACATTACTTAGCAAGGATAGGATCATGGCAAAAAATTCTACATAAGCAAGCTCATAATCCTATTTATTCTTAATCGATGCATGTTAAAATGTTCTTGTCTTCTAAGCACAAGCAAGACGAGGCTAGAGTCAGAAAGAAGCAAGGGAAAATATGTTTAGTTTGATAACCTCATCAGCTGTTCTATTTTTCATTTGTAGTGTGGAAGATGATGATTTCTGCAGTACAGCACCCAAATCAAATGTCTACAAACCAATGTAGCATGAAAAAAAGACAAACGTATAAGTCTAGGAAACGTAATTGCAATATATAAGGACTCATATCCCTGCATAAGCTAAGTGTCCTCGTGTTCCAGATTAAGCAACAAATGTGGAAATCACTCGAAGGTGATTCGCAATAAGGTAACAGACGCAACTATTACTAACAAAGAAGTCATGCAAGTATCAACACTGTGAAAGATGAGGCTTAATAAGTATGTTAACATAACTAACCTGGGCATCATGTGGATCAAGTTTTGTGGCCTTCCGCTTATACTTTCAAGGGCCTTATCAGGTTATCCACTTCAAGCTGAGTGTGTAATTGCCCAAACGCCTAAAAGAAGGAAAATAAAAAAAGAATATGAACATGAAGCATCTTTAAAATTTCAAAGGGTAAAAGACAGAAGAAAGGTTAGTAGAGAAAACGCATGTAGTCATTTAACCTTCAGGGTAGACTTCAAATCCTTTCTTAAAGTTGAAAACTGATCCTTTTAGCTACCCCAACTTTAGTTGTACTAGACCAAAACCAGCAACATTAACCCCAAAAAAAAATGACCATGCAGGACAATTCTGCAGATATAAGATCATCAACCCAAACTGAGCTAAAATGGAAACTGAAGCACGAGATGTTGTTATACAGAAATTTCTTTATAATCACACTTTTACAGATTGGAACTAAATATTGACAGTCTCATATCGGATAATCCACTGGTTAAAATGGACGAATATTATCATTGCTAATGAGTCAGATGGTAAAATGCAAATATATTAGAGGAATCCAGTGTAGAAAAGTTACCAACGTAGGGAAATGCATAGTTTCTTTGATGGCTGCCATGTAGTACATCCCAGCCTTTTCATAGTCCGCCCAGAAGAAGACCATCATCAAACATCAGTAAAGGAGAATACTCAAAAGGAAACAATGAAAGATGCATTCTTAAATGTTCTACATCATAGCTGCACATAGAAGAAAGAAACGCATCAGATATACATCTACTCAATTCGTGTCCAAAACAAAACAAAAACATATCTTTCCACTTTTTCTGACAGAGTTTCTACTTCCCCTCCCCCACCCCACACCCGTGCTGGCTTCCTTTGCCCGAGTCAAAGCTTTTATTTATCAAATATATATTCCCACCAGCAAATACAAACCAAAAGATACAAAGGAAAAGGTCACCGTGAGCATATAAATGAGCCCTTTCACCATAGCCATTATCTAAGAAGATAAACTCACAACTCCTAGCAAAAACAGACATAAGCTTTCGGTAACGAGATTTACAATTCCAAGTTAAAGGTCTGAAATTGCTGAGGGTAATTAAAAACTTTCTAATTCAGAGCTATTGAAAAATGAAGAGAGCAAAAGAGAAACATGAACCTACTTGATGGCTCTCGGAATTGTCAAAGGCAACTGATACAGCCGCTAGATTAGCAGCTCCGCGATACCCAGAACGAAACAGATGGAATCAAGGATGTTGGATCTCGCCGCCGATCCATTGGAGTGAGGATCGCGACCACCCTTCGGTCGATTTCGAAGATGAAAGTTTCGGGATTTTTCGTAGTTAATAATTTACACTTTGACATATTCACTTTTTTTTTTGGCTTGCCCTGTTATTTATCCTAACTATATTGTATAAAATGATAATGATAAATTGACAACTGCGAATCTCAAGAACCTTGTATTATTCAATTCCAGAAAACCCGATCCTATTTACAAAAAAAAATGACCCGATCCTGTTTACAAAAAAACAAAAAAAATCGGATTTGAGATTAAAACGCCGGTGATTAGTATTAGGCATCCTCCGTAGATGAAGCAACAAACCTCTTCAATGAAATCTTGGACACGCTGAGAGGAGAGCACTTTGTCCACAAAGGGTCGACGCCATGAATGCAAGGACGCTTCCGATGAAAACGACTACGGAGATCCAAAATGACGGCAGCTTGGAGTACAGAGCAAGGGAAACAGGAACCGCGATTGCACCGGAAACGAAAGCTTTGGAAGTTCGCAAGGCGTTCGCCAGCCAATCGGATTTCTTGGGCGTTCTTAGTCGCTCTCTTCAAAGATTCTGTCCTCATTGTTTACGGCTGAAAATTTATAATGAGAGGTCAAAAGGATTTTTTTTATTTATTAGTTTTAGGTTATCGTATAAATTTGTATTTGAATATACAATGCATAAAATGTATTTCCTTATAATTTCATTTTTATAGACATTAAACTTCGTAGTTATGGCAAATTGTTTCGTGGAGTAATAATGACTTTAATAGCATGTACATAGACCATTAGAAACTGCATAACATAATGCTTTACACATCAAGATGGCTTCAAATGCCAAATTGATGGTTTTTGGAAAGACACGGTCACTAACACATGTTTAGGATGGTATTGTTATGGAATAAGCTTGGATGGAATTTTAATGGGTGCAAAAAATGTACGACGGAGTATCTCATCTTTGCACACAGAATTAGAAGCATTGATATGGACCATGTATTGCATGATTGATTTTAGGAGATTAGCGGTGACCTTTGCCACTGACTGTTCTGAACTGGTAAATATGGTATCCAAACCAGAGCAGTGGCCGGCATTTTCACTACACTTGTAGGAGTTCGAGAGAAGTAGGAAGTAGTTTGCATTCTTCTCTATCTCGCACATCCACGCGTTCAAAATACAAAGACTGATAAATTGGCACGGAGTGCTCGAAACAACATTTATCGGCTAGATTATATAAATTGAGTTCCTCCGTTTAGATTAACGAACCGTTTTAGGAAATAATGCTGTTGAAAAAAAAAAAAAATCATGATTTTTTTTTTGTTTCGTGGAGTAATAATGACTTTCCATGCCTGCCCATGTAGCTTGGTTACATCCGACCCGTATTGTCTACTACTAGTATTGTCATTTAGAGAGAAATCATGTGCTGTCATGTATCCAGATTTGACTGTGTACCGTTTTGATTTTGTAAAATTCTAACCCTTGATTTTATCATTTATACAAAAATGTAATTCTTTTTTGTAAAAAACGAATCAATAGTTGATGTATGCCCTTTCATTATGTAAGGTTATAGAAAGTCAAGATAGTGTATATTATTGTATATAGTTAGGTGTCATTATAGTGTATATATTGTATTTCCTTTTATTTTTGTAATCGCTGTGCATATAAGTATCTCTTGTCAATAAACTTGAGCTATTCCATATCCTATTACATTAAACAACCAAAAGATCCAAACTGAAACTTAATTATATGAATTTCTAAAACTTACATCTTGTTGTAGACCACAAAAAAAAGAACATTTTAGTATTAAAGATACAAACATATGAGCTATACCACGAACAAAACAAAAAAAGTTTATACAAATACATAACTAATAATTAAAGGTATCATATTGGTGGATGAAAGTGTCGATGTGGCACAACATCTCAAGAGTCATCGTGTGAGCAAGCTGAGTCTTCCCAAGAATCTGAAACGCGTGACCAACGCCTTTGTACACCACGCGCTTGATCACTTCTTCATTACCATCGCACATCTCCATCTCTCTATCCATCAGCACATCCATCTCCGCCACGCACACCAGCGTCCTCGTCACCATCATCTTCTTCATCACCGGTTTACAATACGGATGATCTCTGTTTGCGCCACGTGTCAAAGCCAGCCTCCACCACGCGTCAGACGCCGCAAGTGTAAGCACTGAGCTCTTCGTGTTGTTCCCCACGCGCGTCTCGCTCTCCGTACGCGCCTCCCCGCCGAAGAAAGGCTGGATCAAGATCGTTCCTTCTATCTCCAACGGCTTTATAAGATCGTCGGCGGCTGCTAACCTCGCGGCGACATGGTGCGCGATGTTGCCTCCGGCGCTGTCTCCGGCCAAGAATATCCTTCCGAAGTCACATAGCTTGGCCCACAAGTTATCGTTTCTTGTTTTCTTGAGCCAAAGAATGGCATTGACCCCATCTTCGTAAGCTGCCGGAAGAGGATTCTCAGGGGCTAAACGGTAATTTACAGACATGACCAAGCACCGTGAGCTAGCGGATAATCTGGCCAAGAACTCGTGGTAACACGACCAAGAAGCCGAGCCGATGCAGAAACCTCCACCGTGGAAGTAGACAAGCAAAGGAAGCTTGGAGACCGAAGACTTGGGGACATAGAGACGTGCCCATACGTTGGTCAGCTTGTCTATGTGAACATCAGAGCAAGCCACGCCGAGCTCGAGGGGTAGCGAAGGACCCACACACGGCACGAGTTGAGACCGTTCCACATGGCCGTCTTTGTAAACTCTGATAAGGCCTTCCACTTCGTCTACGACCGGTCCATGAATGTCGGTGGTATTAGGGTTAACGGTGGTCACATGGGTCAATGTGGTGGCTCCCATTTTCCTGATTTTCTTAAGTGTGATTTGCGCAGTTTCGTGACACAAAGAGAGCTTTTTATTAGAGTTTGGGAGATTGATGTGTTTGTGATATGCTATCTTATATTATAGGATTAAGAGGAGAGGAGGATGTATAATGGGAATGTGATGGAGACGGGTAAGGTTGGAAATTGTTTCAACTTTTACTTTTTTCTCATCAAAATACTATCAATAATTGAAACTATACTAAATTTTTGTGGGCTACTACTATATACTCTCTTTGTTATTTATTATGGTAGTTATAAAGTATGATCCTCTTTTGTAGATTCTGAAATTAATATCTAGGACCACAGATACTACATGGTTTTCTCAATATTATAATTTGACCGTTAACCAAAAAAAATACAATTAATTTCTATTAGCTTAAATCTGGAATATTGTCGTCATTGGTGAAATAATAGAAACGTGTGAATAGAGACTTAAAAGGGTTGTTCTTATCCAATGGGCAATGGGTGTGTGGGAGGCAACATTCAACGTGGACTATTTCTTTGTAACTTAGTCGATGGACTCTAGTGATATTAATTATTATTTCTTCTTTAATCTTCCCATTCACCAAATTGAACACTTTTATATAATAATAGTTGGAAAGATGAAAATGGTACGTGGATCGAATTTTGTGGTGGTCGGCGATAGAGTCCTCCATTTTTCAACGGCATAGAGTCAGAAAGAGTATGGGATTGGTTGAATGGTTTTGTCAAGATGCACTTACCAAAAAGATGCATTTCCACTTTAATTTGTTCTTCATTGTTCATGCATGCACCAGTCGTTTTTTTCTTTTCATTTTTCTTAATTTTTGTTATGTACGTAAATTGTGAGGAAACATTGTGATTTGTTGCGTCTTTTACTAATGGTATAGTCTCTGTATGTACAGTTTGCATCATTAATAAATATCGGGGGTCAAACCTCAGAGTCTTTATGCTGAAATTAGTGGCCAGGCCATTTTATCAGAGATTTAATCGGTGGTCGTTGCTTTAACAAGGCTTGTATGCTACTATGACATTTTGCTGTAACTAGAACCCATATGAGGATATGAATTGTAAACAGCTTAAAGAATGTAACAATGAATGCGTTAGAGGATGGGCAAGTAGGAGGGGAGAAACTCAATTCTTTGTTAAATTATTATGAAAAGTTGATTGAAGTATGGGCCGTGCAAGTTGATTGGTGACGTATGTGTTAGCCAATCAGAGGCTGGGCAAGTGGGTTTTATAATGTCTATTAACAAGAGGATGATAGTGTTGACAAAAGTGGAACAAAACATATTTTCATGTTTGGGAATTTTTTTTTTTTTTTTTGGAACAGACAAAGAAAATAAGGTCTCCAACACAATTATAGTGTACGTTTACTTCTGGTCTGCTTCCATAATAACCACACTGAACAATATGTCAATATTTCACACTCATTATGAGCGAATTCTCAAATACTCAATTTACACTGCACACAATATGTCAATATCTAACAATACCGGAATGGTTGAAAATACAAAACTCATCAATTTAACCATTTTAGATGGTAGCAATAGAAATATTTTTAATTAGCTTTATGAGATCATTCTTATATACACTTCAGTTTCTTTGTAATAAATGTACTTGTAGCGAAAAGAAAAACCACTTTGTCCTTTGGAAAGATTCTGTAGAGACAAAATAATGAGGAAGCTTTAACACCACAATCCACATAGACAAATTCTACACATCATATGAAGAAATACAAATTACGTCACAAGATCCAAACAATTAAATAGATATGCATTGTTAATAGAGATATGTCAATAATTGTTACTACAGATAAACCAATCTAATTGTCGTAGAAAAAAACAAACAAACAAACCAATCTAATTCAGTCTAGACATGGGCGGTTGAAGCGATGGAGGAATCTTAGACGCAGACGCAGCCACTCGTGCACGACGTTCCATGTTCCCATGCCATCCAATGGACAAGTCCAACGCATTATTCTTGTGTTGAAGTTGCCTATACTCTTGACAAAGAGCACACGGCTCGCAGCAAAAGTGGACGCAGCAATCACAACAAGGTCTCTCCTTGAGATTGTATTGTGCTCTGAGTTTGGTTCGGTAAAAGCAAGAGTAGAGACTGCTCCCTCCGAATCCAGTCAGCATCAGTATGATCATGTATATCGCTCCGCTCACACCGCACGATGTCGATCCTCTGTCCACAATCTCTGCGATGCGTCCGAAGGCAACACATGGACACCAACAAGTCAAGCAACATGAGTTTATGTCCATCCAACATTCGCATAGATCAGTCGACCAACCCTTGGCTTTACCATGGCTTGGGCCTTGTGGGTCGTTGGAGGAAGGGTTCATGGTTTGATGATCTCTGTTTGAAGAAACGATGTTTATTTTCTTGTGATTCTTTTTGTTTGGTTTATTATATAATGAATTGTGTAACGTTATGGCACCTTTTTATGGATCAACCGTCAGAAACTGTAAAACCAAAAAAAACCGTCAGAAACTGTAAGGAAGCAAAGGATATCTTAGTATAATTATTATTTATTTATTTTTTCACTACTGCCATTTAGTTATCTTAACCCCACTTTGTAGAATATATACAAAACCGAGACATTTTGTAACCAGAAAAATAAAATTAAGACTTGATAGGGATAAAAGTTTTAATTTAAAAAAACGTCTGATTTGATTTTAACTAAATATATAATCAGAGAAATACATTTATATTGAGACTTTGTATCAACAATTTATTGAAATCTTTATTTTAGTTTGATCTTTGTATTGTGACTTGTGAGACTTGAAAGTTGAAATAATTGAATTATCAGAGTCGGTATTTTTGAGTCTGCCGCTAAAAAATAGTTTAACCTTTACCCATTATTATTTGGGCTATCACCTTTTGCTGTGTTCATGGGCTTATAATAATTTATAATGGGTCAAGTCAACAAAGCCCATATAATTTCATATCGATGGTCAACTTCTTTGGAGCTCTCCACTGAGACCATATCTTCTTCCTTATCCATTTCTCATAAAAAATCTCTCTCCATTGCTCGCTGAGAAACAAGAACAAAAATGATGTCATCAATGGCGCTCCACTCATCTCTCTTATCTGCTTCCCTCTGCTCTTCTTTCATCTCTCAACATCCAAAACTCTCCATCACTGCTTCTCCATCGTTCCATAACCAAACAACCACCAAACCCATCTCTCTAAACCGGAGAATCGTGGCTCTTGCAGCTCCAGAGACACTCACGGCTGAACCAGTCTCCGGAATCGATGTCTCCGACACTCCACAACCAAAACAGGTAATAACAACAACAACACACTCTTCTTCTTCTTCCTTCTCTGTTCTGTTTCAAACAAACCAAGAAAATCTTAGCTGCTGTTGTTTGTGTTTAGGTGGTGAAGCAACAAGAGGAGAAGGCAAGAGTGGTTCTCAAGTTTGTGTGGATGGAGAAGAACATTGGATTAGGATTGGACCAGCATGTCCCTGGACATGGCACAATCCCACTTAGCCCTTACTTCTTCTGGCCAAGAAAAGATGCTTGGGAAGAGCTTAAGTCTACTCTTGAGGCTAAGCCATGGATCTCTCAGAAGAAGATGATCATTCTCCTTAATCAAGCCACTGACATCATCAATCTCTGGCAACAAAGTGGCGGCAATTTAACTTCGCAATAATCTTTTTCTTTTTTCCTTTCTGCAAATTCAAGAATTCACTTTTTTTCTCCCTTGTCTAATGATATTTTGCTATTGAGAGTTTTTTTTTTTATAATAATCATATCTAAACAATATCCATTACATTCCACATTAAAGATCATATAAAAAAGCAGAATCAAACAATACTATTGAGTTGTTGTTTCCTGGAAGAAGGGAATATCATACGCTTGATGGTGGAGATTTTGCAGAGAATAGCTTCACCGTATGACTTCGAGACTCTCCGGTCACCGGAATATGTACAAGTCAGCGTCACTTCCTTCTCCAACACACTCACCAGTATTGAATATGTCTCTGCTTCCAATAGAAGAAGAGACAAAAACAAGAAACAATCTGTTATTAGGGAAGAAGAACAAGTGTCTCTCATCTTGCAGAAGTAAAACTATGTCTTACCGATCATCCTCGACATTATGTCGGCGATTTTCTCTTGGCAGTCACTACATCTGATGTCTGCCGACAGAACGATCTCCTGAATCTGATAAACAGAGAAAGATCATCAAAAGAATCCACGAGTTGAATCATTAAAAGAAAAAAAAAATTTAGAGAGTAATTACGAACAAGGGGCATGGACAACGATGCTACAGAAGCGAGACTGCTTTCACTTGTTATCGAAAGCTTGCTTCTCGTTGATGCTCCAAGCTCTCGCTCGACGATATCAGACAGAGAAGCCATGACAGTGTCTCGTTGTACAAAGGAAGATAAATAAAACAGGAATCACAAGAATCCTACACAAACCACCAAATCAAGAGTGGTAAAAACGAAGAGCGTCGCTATCGGAAAAGGATGAGTTAGCAAATCCTCTAAAGTGGATGACAGAGGAAGCCCATCTTTTCTTTTGCTTCACTCTATGGAGAAAATCAAGTTTAAAGACGCAAGAGACATGTTAACACACAAGACAGATACTATGCTTTGGATCCTTGACTTAATGTTATTAATCTTTCTAAGTGAGAAAGTCAAGCCCATCTTTATTTTTCCTCTGCGTAGTTTGAAAAAGATGCTTCACTCACCAAAATGCAAACCCCACCAAAATGATTCGAGTGGAGGATTGCTTCTGAGTTCTGACTCGGTCTTTACTTTAGTAAGCCAATCATAAAAAGGGATATTAGGTACAAAGTTAAAAAGGGGTTTAAGATAAAACAATCCACCTTTTGATCAGAGTTAAGGGTTTATTATCTTACAATCTTGCACACAGACTGTAAACTCTCAATTAATTAATATCAAAACGGAATAAATTAATGGGTTCTACTTCTTGTGATGGTCCCAGTTTCCACAAAACATCAATTGTTACCAGCTCAAAGTTACAGCTTGCAACCAAAGAGGATCCATTTCATTTGTTGGTCCCGTTTGGATGCTGCACAAAACCAAACACTAATGGGGACATGGACAATGACAGAATTAACTTACGTACCATTAAGATAAATAATGTGTCACTGCAACTTCGAAGAAATCATAATCAAATTCACAAACCAATGCTTCAAACTTCAAAGAAAACGCCTGTGAGTATCTTTAATGGTCAGTAGTCATTAATATATGAGCTTCACATCAGCCAAGACCATTCAACACAGGTGTAAGAAAAGAGAGTGGACACTGAAGGTGAAAAAAGATTAGTTTTATTTGATGATACATATAGGTTTACATGAAAAGAAAGATCCCACCACACCAGAAAAGAAAACAACATCTTATCTCTATGCTAAAGAGAGACGAAGATGATAACTTAATTCTAAGAAAATCCAATGATTAATGACTAAAACCCTAGTGAGGTAATGCTATATTACCTGGCTTCTAATGCATCCAAAACTTGCTGCCTCTATTGAAAAGCTCTATGCCTACTGTTACACATACGTACACAAACGAATTTGGATGCCATCACGAGCTAAATCTATAATCCCAAAACAAATCTTGCGAGTCACAATAATCTAAAACCCAAAATCGCATTGAGCAGATGCCCATCAGGTAATATGTACCTCACAAGACACAACACACGCCAATCCCCAAGCCGATGATCATCTTGACATTAATAGGCCAGTGAAAGGCTGACCAACCGAAGAGCCAAATACAGAATCTCCCATGAACTTGCCGTTCTCACAGTCCAAGGATTTTTCGCATGAGAACTCACCAGTCAAGCTAGGATCGTGCGGACAGCGACTGACAATTCTATTACGCTTCCTTCGGACAGAAACCGAAGAGCTAAACAAAGAATCTCCCATGGAATTGCACTTCTCACAATCCGAGGATCTCTTACTTGAGACACCATCAGCCGAGCGTGGACAGCAACTGACAGTTCGATTCCGCTTCTTAGATGCATTCCACTTTAACTCAGAGACTAAGACGTCCTTTAGAAGATCTGGAACTGGTGGCTTAGTAGATGCCTCCTTATTGGTTGTAGCTACTGGAAGAGAGATGGTGAGTTTAGCTTCAGCCTTTGGTGACATCACACCATCACCAACACAACCTTCAGATAGCTTCTCATCATGTTTCACCTCGACTTCTTTCTTCTCCATCAAGGATAGGACAGAACTCACGAGATCAGATCTTGGTTTCATGTGTACCCACTCCTCTGCCGACCATTCCAAAGATTGTCTAAGGTCACTGCGATGGAAGGCAGACATTTTCTTTTCACCTGAGAGAAAACAAACAAAACAACAACAGTTAGTCCCGCAAAAAGATATATATCTTCAACAAATCTGCGGATATACTTCCATTCAGAGGTATGTCTTAACTCACCTGGCAGGTAAACTTCGAATTTCTCTTCTGAAACTTGCTGTGCCACGATCCCTTCCCACCATCCATCACACCACCACACATCCACAGGCATACCAGCACCAACAACCCATGCATCATTTTCTTTGCTGGGTTTCGGATTTGGACGTACTAATTTCCGTCCTGGGTTTCTAAGACCCAGATGATCACTTGCAGCAACCTGAGATGCCAAAATCCACTCCTGCAACCAAAAAATAAAACACGTTAACAAAGTGGACAGTAGTAGAAACCAAAAACAAAAGGGTGGGTCTCCAAATGTGTACCTCTAGCTTTTTAGATTCATCATCTGCATCCTTAATGTCTTGGTACTGGACCTTAAACTTATCCTTGTGTTTATTTATTATCAATACCCTAAACCAACAACCTCTGATGCCACTATCTTGGGAAAGAACTTCAACAAGTGAACCCTTTTTAATGTGATGGGAAGAACCATCTTTTGCGCCTTCGCACAGAGAAGCATCTGAAGCCCCCAAGTCAACAGACTCCGGGCTAACTTTGCAGTCACCTTTCACGTCATCAGCAGAACGACGGCGTTTCCTCGATCTAATTCCACCACAACCAACCAGAGAATCTCCTAATCCTGGGCCAGTACCAGGTGCCTGAGCGCCTTCACCTGACTTTAAACTCGATACATTCAAGTATCTAAGCATTTCTTGTCTCCAGTAACCTTTTAATTGTGTAATGTCATAGGGCTTTATGATATCATCTCCATATAATTTCTGGCAGAAGAAAGCTACTAGCTGAACATGCATTGGCACCTTCAGAAATTTCTCATAATGTTGAGGGCTGAGGACAGTAGCCAATCCATCTATGCACTCAATTTTGATATCTTGAAGACAAAGAGAAAAGAAAATCTCTCTATCATTAACATCGTTTGGCAAAACAATACCAACCTCATCAGTTTTGTGAAACCACCGTACCACGACCATCTTGTTTCCTTTGGAATCCTCATAAAGGTCCTCCAAGTATGCAACAAGTCTCTTATTTTGCTCCGCTAAAACATACACAAAATCATTCACCTGCAAATGAGTTTGTGGGAAAAAAAGGTCAGTTTTTAGCACAAGTTAAAAGTAGCAGAATATAATTACATACCAATTGAAATTCATTAAACCATACTTACCGAGACTCTAACACCATTTCGGAAAAAGGATGGATAATGCTTACGCCGTTTCCTGCAAGTCCATGAAGAACCCATCCAGGAGAAATTTATGGTCTGATGAATAGGCTTCTGAAATTTACCATTCTGAAAAGAAACAAAAGAGAAACCGATTAATTTTCCATTTTCTAACAAGAAACCCCTCAATACTAGAAGAAAACAAAAACTCAGCGTAAATTAAACCAGTACCATAAAAGTGTCAATGTTAAATCCTCCTGCAGCTTGTTCAGTCATATTAGTAGCTGGCACTTCAGCTACATGAGGTATCACGCCTAAGAAATTGATAGAAAATCAGAAACAAAAGATCAGCAATACTTCAATAAATGTTAACTCTAGGTACAAAATTGAACAAAACTTGAAAAAGAAAATCAATTCGTGCAGACATGCTCAGTACCCAAAGGTGGAAAGCGGATCTGTCTGCAGCAAAACTAAGTCATTAATAGGTTTAGCTGCAAAAGGCGCAACGGAATGAGGTAAGAACTCTAACCACAAAGAACAATATTTCCAGAACAATACATTTACTCGTGTTCATGAACAAATAAGCACCTCGATAACCCTATGCAAGCTAATATGGTCATGAGCCTCAATGAAAATCCGAGAGCCAATTGTTTACATTAGCTTCCACAATTTAAAGCACAATCTATCACACCTCCGATCTAGAGGCAATAGGAAGAACAGAAAGAAAAAAAACCTAGCTTTCACCCTCTAACAACTTATCAAGCGGTGATGTTAGATGCCCACAAAAATCTCATTATCGAAGGATATCGAAAACGTTATCAAACTCTCCAAAATCAAATTCTTCCGCAAATTTCAGAAATCGATGCGATCGCAATTATAACTTCTTTGAGCTCATACGATTCCCAGATCTGAGCTTTATCGCGTTCCCAATTCAAAATCCGACTAAAGAAGAGAAAACAGGGCACACCCAATAAAAAAACGAGAACAAAGGGGGCACAGAAAACAAAAATCGATGTCGAGATTGAAGAAAATTACCCGAAACGATAGAATTGAGCCAATCCGCGACGTCTTCTAGAGAGTCAAGCTTCTTCAAGACGGAGCGATTCTTTTTCGAAGCGTATCGAAAGGTCATGCGTTTAGAGTTCTTCATCCTCCCAACAACAGCCAGATCCGCACATCCGTTTCTCCTCTCGAGATAATAATGAACCTCCGTCTTCCCTTTCGCGTTCTTCACATGCAGCTCATTCCAGCCGCAATACGACGGCGGCTCCGACGACCACGCCATATCTCCGCCGCGAGGGAGAAGAAAAGAAAAATAAAAACAAAACCTCCCACAGAACGTGAGCGACCCACTCTATATACCCTAATTATTATCCTCCGCTTCGCTGTCTCTCTCTCTCTCTCTCTCTCTCTATCTATCTCTCCGCGTGAAATCAGAGGAAGAAGAGAGAAGCAGAAAGCGGAATTTGAATAATATAAAAAAACCGGGGAGGAAGCTAGCTAGGGTTTCAATTTGGGGATAAGCTTAACCGTGGTGATTGGCTCCACGTAGAGCGTACGTCATTAATTACGGTAATATCCTCTGATTTTAGTGGAAATTACGAGAGTACCATTAAGATGGGTTTTTTCTTTCTTCTCTCTCTCCTTCTCTTTCCTCCATCGTCACGATAAGGAGGAGGCCGTTTGGAATTTTAAAAACGAAAAAAGGACAAAAGACAAGTTGTGTAATAGATATGAAGCGCGTGATTCCCGGATTTTTATTTTTCTTTTCTGGATATAATTTATCACGTCTTCTAAAAGTTTATTTCCATTTAGATCTTGATAAAATATAAATATGGAAATAACATAACTAGAAATATAAATATGGATAATAAAATATTCTTATTTCTTTGATCATGGAAAAAAATCCAGAAAAACAAATAATTTCAATCACAGATTTAAATTAAAAAATTTATAACAAAATAATAAAGCAAACTTGGTTTTTTTTTTTTGACAGCACAAACTTGTTAAATGATAAGAAAAATAGTAAGTTGTTTTTTTTCAATCATCAAGAATATTTTTTATATAATTTATATCTAATTGGAAAAACAAATCGTACCGAAACTATATTAATAGACTAACACATATTGTGTTTGTGTGTGGTTCTAATAGGAGGATTCTGCTACCGTTTGTGTGGTTGTGGCCATCGTCGGTGTTTTACTTGAAAGGATCTTTATTTTGTGGCAAGTTTTGTTGGTGGATTTGTGGTCTTGGATTTGGAATTAAATCGTTCTCTATTTTCTTCGTAGTTGTAATCTTATAAATTTCCCTCTTTTGGGCTTAAGTTTCCGGGGAAATTTCTTTTTCTGCCGACTTAGTTTCCGGGAAAATTTTTTCTTCCACCGGCTTAGTTTCGGAATGCTTCTGGTTTTGTTTCTGTTTTATCTTACTTGAGTTGTTATCTCCGAAAGGCAGTCGTACCTTTCCGGTGTTTGTATAATTCTGGGTTTAAAAGTTCATTGTAATCTACCAGTTGGAATAAAAAAAAAAAAAAGACTAACACATATTGTGATCATTTTATTGATTTATTATTTATCTAATTGAATAATTAAAATCATTTTACTTTTAAAATTAGTAATTACATTTTATAGTTTTACACAGTTAATCGTGATCGGAGTAGAAATATCATCTGATTATCATCAATTCTATTTAAAAGAAACGGAAAATAAAATTAAAAAATTGAACACAAATCACCCTCATCATTCCTTTTTCACATATGCGAATTTGGTAACTCCTATCATCACGCCCATTGAAACTACTATTATGAGAACAATCGTCTATAGAGGAACCTTCATCTCTTTCCTTCCAAAGCCATCATCAGTAAAATGGTCAATCCCAACAACAGCATAGACCATCCCAGCCATCACGATCAAAACGAAAATTCTTAATAGAGTGCGTGATCTCCAGATATTTTTTAAAAAGACAAGACTTGGCTCTATTTATTTGACAGCTCGCTGTCACGTCTTTTTGAATTTTTTTTTCTTTTTTTAAAAATATTCTAACATCTGTTTAAACTTATTTTAATTTGGAGGAAATAACATAACGAAAAATATAAGGAAACTTATATATTGTACATTCTTTTTAAAATTTCCACACAAAAAAATTCAACAAACATTTAAATTAAATTTCTCATAACAAAATTTTTTTATTATATAAAGTAAGATGCGTCAAAGTTGCTAATTAACATGACTCTGACACGTGGCGAGTCATTCAATAAGATTTTAACACGTGTTTTAAATAAAATCTTATTATATAAAGTAGGATGCATCAAAGTTGTTAATTAACATGATTGTGACACGTGGCGAGTCATTCAATAAGATTTTAACACGTGTTTTAAATAAAATTATAAATAAAAAATATACTAATTTTAACAGAAAAAGGAAAATACATCTATTTTAAAAAGAGAAATAAATAAAATAAAAAGAAAGTTTTAGACATGTGTCAAGTTTATCGATTTAGATTTTGACAAGTGTTTCGCTAAAATATTATTATTTTTTAAAAAGAATCTTAATAGAAAAAGGAAAATACATCTATTTGAAAAAGAGAAATAAATAAAATAAAAGGAAAGTTTCTGACATGTGTCAAGTTTATCGATTTAGATTTTGACACGTGTCTGGATTAAATATTATTTAAAACAAAAAATTAACTAGGATATATTTCACTTTTTTTTTAAACAAAAAATGATCTATTTCAATTTAAGAAAAGAAAAGAAAAGAAAAATAAATTAGATTAATTAGAATATATTTTAATCAAAAAAAATTAGATGCTATTGATATGACATTAGACAATGATGAGCTCAATGATCAAAAAATTTAGATGCTATTGATATGACATTAGACGATGATGAACTCAATAAGAAGTAGAATAACAAAAATCATGTAGAGAGACATTTGATGAGAGTCTTAAGAATCATAATTTCTCTAGAGAGTAGAGAGATCATATACGAGAGATGAATGTGAAGAGAACAAAAGATTTTATTTCAATTTAAGAAGAAGAAAATAAAATAAAAGGATCTATTTCATTTTAAGAAAAATAAAAATAAAAAGTAAATTAGATTAACTTTGATATATTTCAATTAAAAATTCTAGATACTAATGATATGCTATTAGACGACGATGTGAAGAGAAAGATTTCAATAATCATATAAAGATCGTTTTGATGCGAGTCTTGAGAAGCATAACTTCTCTAGAGAGCAGAGAGATCATATACGGGAGATGACTGTGAAGAGAAAGAGAGATTTTATTTGTTTGAAAAGAGTTAATGAAAGATCGTTAACATACTCGAAAGATTCGAATTGCATACCCAAGTTTTTAACGCAGCGGAACATAAAAAGATAGTTGATAAAGTGTGTGAACTATATAAGTATGGTTAAAGTTGCTTAAGATCCGCAACCGATTATGTGTTTTGAATATTTTAAATAAAAACAACTGAGAATTAAAATAAATAAATAACTCTTAGATTTAGATTATGTGCTTTTCATATATTTTTCAGTAGTGTTCCGATTTTGTTTTATATTAAAAAAATATTTAAAGGAGTTTTATATTTTATTATTATAAACTTGCGTATACGCGGATCCTAATATAGATTTTAATTATGATAAATAATTCGTTAAAATTTTAGAATAAATAATTATATCTATATATAGATAAGACATTAGAAGTAACCATAATTCATATAAGCATATTAAAAACATATATATTTGGAAATATTAATAAAATAAAATTTTATTTTTTCCTTATAGATTATCCGATTTTGTTTTCAATTTATTTTTACGAATTTAAAATATCTAATTAAAAACCCGCATATATGCGGGTCCTATTCTAATAATGAAGTAAACTTGGTTAAATGGAACAAAGAGTAGTAAGTTTTTCTTTTCTTTGTTTTTGTCGAGAGTGTCAATTTCTATTATTCCCTCCGTTTCATAAAAAGTGTCGTTTCAAAATTATATTTTTGTTTTACAAAAGTGTTATTTTACATTTTCAATACAAAATTTTAAATAAAAATCTAGTTTTTATCCTACTAATTTAATGTAATAATTAGAGAGATGATTTTATTTAATGTGTGAATAAATGATAAAACAAATCTTTTAATAGTTTTATTAATTTGTGTGAAATGTGTCAAAGTGACATTTTTTATGAAAAAGATGGAGTATAATTTTTTTCTTGACTTTGATAGCAATGAGAAATTTCCCATACACCAAAAAAAAAAAAAATCCAGCCACACATTAAATTTTTAATTTAGACATATTTAATGGGAATGTACACTTTTTGTTTTGCATTGGATCTTTCATGAGTTGTTTATATCTTCAACAAAAAAGAAGTACATTTAGAACTTTAATTTCAAATGGTAAAATATAAAACAATAAATTTTGACTTTATTGTGGATATTGTGAATTTTGAAACCACTCAAACTAAACTAAACTTTGAGGCTGACGATGCTACTTGCTATGTGCGAAGCTACAAAGTTGGGATTCTACAGAAAATATTCGAATCAGATTCTCAATCTCACGAGGAGTTTCGTAGCATCTTCAATGATAAAAAGGACGTTTTAGCAAAAAACAACTTTCTCATTTTGCCTCCTAACGAAGCTCGTTAGCAAAAGCTATAGCTCTTAAATCTTTATTTTCTGAACCATAAAAACTACACAATGAATCTGTCCACAGTTTTAAGTTTCAAGTGTGTCTACAATCACAAATTTGTTAATTCGTACGTAGATCATAAACTAACAAGATAAGTTATACGTTATTCAACAATGTGCATATCCATGATCTATTTAGATATTTTGCCGTCACACACAAAATTATGTTTCAAGAAAGAGGGAACAATCATTGGCCTAAAGAAAAAGCTCCAAGTTTAAATTTCTAAGAACTAACCTTTTTTAGTTACAAAATTGCTACCAATCCAGTTTAATGTTCCTATCAATGTAAAGCTTGTCAATATACTCTATGATCGGTTTCGACACTTCCATGTACCTCCTCATGTTCTTCTCCACAGATTGATCTTCAAACCCATCAAAACAAAACAACTAATGAGTATAAGAATCAAGATCTGGGCTACAAACAACAAGAAGATCAAAACCAGACCAAAAATTAAAACCTCACCTGTTTCATTGAGACGTAAAAGAAGTTGTTCCCTCGTCGGGAGTGTATACATCCCGGCGTAAACCGCGGTTCTAACCGCCCATGTGTGAAACGGTGCACATACTTGCGTGTAAGCTTTTGTTGCAGCGTCTTTCAAAGAATAATTCTCATCCGTCATTAAGAATTGTTCGAAGATGGCTCGGATTAGATCTAAGCCTTGTCTAACACGTCGGAGGTTTCTCGAATGGCTTCCAGGCGTTTTAACAGTTTCATTCTCTACATCTAAATCCAGAATGTTCTGTAACGTCTCAAACGTTTTTGACGCCTCCACCAAATCCCTAACCTGATTTAATTACAACACATTTGTTAAATTTGGGCTTCTAATTCAAATTCAATTAACTATTAGTGAGAATCAAAATGATTATCAACAAATATTCTAGGAAATGCCAATTGAGATTAGAGTTTCAACTCAAAAGACCGACAATGAGATATTGGTTAAATTTCAATTATATATTACTTTAGGTCTCATCTATAACACTTAAGTTGTAAGATTCCTAACAAAATTCGATTATCAACATAAATTCAACTAAGATTAGGGTTTCGAACCTTGGAGACGTATTCCATTTCAGCGAATTTGAAGGCAAATCCGAGGCAACTGAAGAGAACAGAGACGTGAGTACACGCACTGCAAAAGGCATCGAGCCTTAATCCATCGACTGATTCGTAGTTGTCGTCGCCGGTCTCACGCCGTTTATTCCACCGCGGTTTCAGAGAATCCGCCAGATCCTCGAAAGCCTCCGTGATAATTGACAAAGGCGTGTTGACGACTCTGTCTTCGTCCTCGAACATGTCTTCCTTCCTCTATTAATATTTCCTTTCTCCTCCTCTTTCTCTTATATAGCTTCGCCGCCACAATTGCAGAAACTTTGAAAACTCTCTATTGATCATGATGGGTCACAAAAGTAAACTTGCGTGGAGAATCAAAGACGTGTTCTGGAAGATGAGAAACGATGACTTGCGATATGTTTGGAACGTGACTTTTCGCAACACGTTGCTTTACCTCCACGTTGCTTGTGTCACTATCAATCTATTCCTCTCTTTAGGGCCCATCGTTACTACTTCCGACCCATCACGGCCCAATCAACTCAACACATGCATCTTCACCACCGGTTCGAACCGGTTTAGGTGTTTCGGTTCAAATATTTTGAGATCTTTATGGTCTTTTGAATTCCCTTTTCTCGAATAATGATAATAGTCAACGTAAGAACATGGGATGTCCTAGAATCCATGTCGGCACTACCCGCGAAGTTATAGATGGGCCTATATAGATAATGACGTGTCTTAGAGAAAACCAAATTCAAATAGCTCGTTTGGAGATTGAGTGTTCAGATTTGTATCGGTTTATCCATATTAAAGACAGAGACAAAGTCATTTTTTCTAATTTTATTGAATTTATATAAAATACATTACTTACTACTGATTTTACATTATATACCCAAAGGGGCTCATCATGCATCAACTAAATTCCTATTGGATAACTGCAATTCATCTTTAACCGGACTATTAACTTCCTTGCTATGATGCACCTGAACCGGTTTATACGTGTAAATCTTGGCGCACCAAAGATAATACACGAGATTAACAGCTTGTAACAGCGTGATTAACCAGTAAAAATACTCAAGCCTGCCCCGGTTCAAATTGTTATCCGGTAACCAATTGCTCCCATCCGGTTTAGCGCTGAATTTGTGAACCAGAGTCACAAGCAAAGTGCTCACATAGTTCCCGATCGAAATCGCCATCCAGAAAAGCGCCGTCGCCGTACTCCTCATACTCTCCGGCGCTTGGTCGTAGAAAAACTCCAGATGTCCGATCGACATGAAAGCCTCGGCGACTCCGTGGAGGCCGTACTGAGGGATCAGCCAAAAAAACGAGATCGGAACCACCGTGTGAGGTTTGTCCAGGAGCCCGTGCTCGAACGCGACGCGTTTGCGTTTGATCTCGACGAACCCGGCGACGAGCGTCGCGACGATGGAGATGACGAACCCGATCCCCATCCGGTGGAGGAACGTGATGCCTCTCTCGAGGCCGGTGAATCTCCGGGCGATTTTGACGAAGAAGCGGTCGTAGAAGACGATTGTGATGAGCATCGCGACGGTGGTGAAGACGGACATCGAACCGGCCGGGATCTGGAAGGATTTGGTTAGGTGACGGTTCATGGTTTTGGCTTGTTGTAGAGAGAAGGTTCCTTGTTGAGCGTAGGCTGTGATGAGGAGGATCCCGGAGGCTCCGATTGGACCCATTCGGATCACCGATTTGAGCTCTTCGACCCGGTGGACCGTGCTTAGCCTCCATGGGTTAGGGATTTGACCCGGTTTCAAACTGTCTTGCTCCGTCACTATCGCTGCCTTGTCCAAGAAACTATATAATTAAGAGAAGAGTTTAGTTAATTATTTAAAAAATGCATTGATATTATATTAATGTTGGTCCAAATGTTTAGATTTTTTTTTTTTTTTTTTGAGAGTTAAGCAAGGCAAATGTGATGGAAAGTATATGTGTATTTTTTTTAACGTTTTGAAATTTGATTTTGCTAAATTTTTTCATTCATAATATGATTTTTTTGTTTTCGAAAATATTCTGAATTTTTATACATATTTTGGACGTGTGGGAACATCACTAATCTATTTTTAACCTATCTTTTTGATGTTTTGTGGTTATTTTATGCAAAAACTTTATTTAATTGACGTGTTTTTGATGAAATATTTACATCGCCAATATAGTTCAAAAGAGTGACAAAACAAAAATTAGGTCAGTCATATTCATGGATCGGATAACCACTATTAATTTATCTAAATATTAGTCTTTTTGTCCCAAAATATATGATGTTAAAAGCACAAAAATTAAGAAATTCTCTTTTTTTAAACATCATTTAATAACTAATAATAAAATATAATTCAACCAATCATAAAAATTTACTGTAGAATTTGAAAAGTCAAAAATATCCAATAATATTAAATTTTGCATAGAAATTTGTCAATATCATATAAAACGAGACAAAAGTTTTTCCCTAAAACATCTTTTATGGGAAGAGAGTATTATTTTCAAAATGGGTCCAATAATCCAATTATTGCTGCATATATATGCCAAAAAACAATAAAAATGACAACTTTGATGTGTTGTGTGAAGTGAGCTTACGTCTTGCTGCTTTTGGAATTTCCTTTTTTTGTTTTCAAGGGATCACCGATTACAATTATGATATGTATGATTTTGGATGTATTTTGCGATTTTTACTTTTAATTTGTCTGGTTTCACCCAGTGGACAAGTTGTTGTACGATTACTCAAATGTTTACGTTACTATATTGATTACTCTTCAAGGTCGTATCGAGTCTATTGACAGAAATATCATTTTTTAGTTATATATTCAGATTCTTATACGATTCCTTCGTGACTATCTTATCTGGATATATTAGTCAAACAGATACATAGTCTTAACATAAATAATTATATTTTACATATACTTTTGACTCAATTGCATTAGTAAATCAATTATGACGAAAGTCGAGAGAATTATAAATTTATCATCGTATTATGAAATTCAGCATCGTATATGTTAGCTCTTTCCAATTCCAAAATCACTATGGTATCTTTTTTGTTTTTTCTTTTTCTTTTCTTAATACTCTTTCGTTTTTCTATATGTGAATTTCTAAGTTATAGCAACACCTCTAGTTTAAATAATAAACACCAAATCTATGATGAAATGTAGAAACTAGATGAAGAGGAGTCAGTAATAGAATTATTATTACCTCATGTGTTTGGTGTGGGTGAGTTTACCACCTAAGGAGATAGGAGCATCAATCTCATCGTTGTGATAGAGAAGCGTAGGATCAGAAACCATCCTCAATTTCCTTTTGTGAAATGCTGCGACTGACACTTGGATTAAGCGGGTAAACGGGCTACCCGCCGGAACCAAGTGACGATAAAGCCGGAAACCGCCGACAAAAGCTATAACGGATAAGAACATTGCTACTGTTGGGATGCCCAAACCTAGACCCCACCCGACGTTATCTTGGATGTACACAAGAACCGTCACCGCCACTAAAACTGCTGCTCCCATGCAAAAGTAGTACCTAATAATTCAAAATCCATCAACAAAATTTCATTTTTTTCATTTTTTTTTGGTTATGATAACTACAAGGATAACAAATAGTAGAAAATTACTATTTTAAAAGAATAATTCCATCAATCACATGCTCGTAATTCAGAAAACGAAATCTAGACATCTAGATGATTACTTATTTCTTACTTAGAGACCTATAAGAAATTTTGTCTTTGCTTTGGGTAAGAAGAATAATTGACATCGGTGTTTCCAGCCAAATAGTGACCTAAGACGTCTAGAAAACTTTAAATACACATTAAAACGGTTTAAATAGCTAATAGCTGCATTTTTTTTACTTAATAGTGTAGTATTGCAAAGTCATGCTAGCTAACAAAATATAGTACTCCCTCTGTTCCTAAAAGAAAGTTTTTCTAGATTTTATTTTTGTTTCACAAAGATATTTGTTTTAAGTTTTTAATGCATGTTTTCTTAGTAAATGATAAAAAATTGTAAACTTCAAAAAAATTAATTGAATTTACTAAATAACTATTGGTTTAAATTTATAGGAAATTGTTAATCATAAAAAATTATGTATTTATAGTCAAACTTTAATATGTTTTCTTAATATGTGTAAAAATTGCAAAACAACCTTCTTTTAAGAACAGAACAGAGGGAATAGTATGTATACGTTTCAAATATGTTAGGTAATACTAGTATTATTTCAATTGTTTTATAATCCCTAGAACCAATTCAACAAATAATAAAAGCCTGAGGAATCTTTGAAAAGAATCTAACTAGTAATTAGTGATATGTATATTTATGAAGACAGCTATAAATAAATAAAAAGTACCAGTTGAAGTAGTTCCAGGTTTTGGTGGTTTGCTCAGGATCCGACTCATCGAACTGATCCGCACCGAAAGCAACAACACAGGGTCGGATCCCACCCGAACCGAGAGCTCCAAGAAGAAGAGCTATGTACAAAATACTCAACTGTGCTGTGTCTGCTACTACACAAACTTCTTCTCCTTTACATGGTGGTGGCCTTAGCGTCGGTATTATTGCCGATATAGTCAGTAGACTCATCCCCTGTTTTGTTTTCCGATTTAACATTTCTCGTTAGAACAATAAGATCGATGTAATCTTGAGCTTCATTGTAACAAAAAAAGCATAAATTTTGTTACAATGAAAAATAAAGTAAAATTAGATAAGATCGGAAAAATGGACTAAGTTTTTTGAGCAAAAGTTATATATATGAACGTACGATTTGGTAGATGATGGAAGCGAAAGTGATGGTCCAAAAGCGGCCGGCGAAGGAGTCGGCGACAAAGGCACCGAGGAGAGGAGTGAGACTAGAAGTTCCGGCGAAGTTTGTGAGAGTGTTGGCTGCTTTGGTTAAGGGAAGGTGAAGCTGTGTTGTTAGATAGCTTATCATGTTTGCGTGAAACCCAACCACCGCCAATTTCTCACATATCTCGTTAGCTGATAATAATCCATCAAATATTATAATTAGAGATGATTAGTCTCATATTTTTCACATACAAAAAGAAAAAAAAAACTCAAATGATAATCACATATAACGAACTCATCATACCGAAGATGAAGGGCATAGTAATCAATCCTCCCTTTGGTCGACTTGGCCTCCCGTGAAGCTGTTTTTCTTCTTCACTGATCTTGTTCTTGCTCTGCTCCTCCATGTTCTTGAGTGTTACAACTTTGTATTAGTTAATTAATTATGTTTATGTATTCTGTTTGTTGTAACTTGTAAGTGTTGAAAATGGTATTAACCAGGGTGGGCAATATTTATAGGCTTTACTGGTTTATAAATTATTGGGGTGCTTTATAGTGGCTCTGGTCCGTACGAGATCTATAAAGGAACACGACAGTGACGTCTACTGATTAACAGCCACGAATTAAACCAGATTTGGTTTATGTGGACCGGATTGAGTTTCTGGATTCCGGTTCACTAATATTATCTTCGGAATTGATCTTGTGAAGAATGGGACAATGCTTCAACCGACACTCAATCTAAGTACAAGTTTTCTAGTCTATCATTATCGTTTATATAAAAATAAAATTTGGTAAATTTTACCTTTTGCCTTTTCAAATTATTTTTTATATAACAAAGCATAAATGTAAAAGTTATGAAATAATGTTGATTCATACACTCTGACAAAGTAACAAACATGCACAAAATGATCAAATGATGGAAAGAATCTTGAAAGTTGAAACACCAGTGTGGTAACAAACACAAACATAGATTAGCATAAAGAAGCAATAAATCGAAAGATAATTTACTGGATTTTCTCAAAGAGATGCATGTAGAAAGACCGATCATATATGAACTCACATCTTTTGTCTAGACACATTTCCCAATTTTATAGTGTCTATCATTCTGCCTTTCAAGACAAAATTGTGCGGATCCAAAATCTTTGAGGTGCATACATCATCCATCAGATTATTTGCGTTCTTCTTTTGTTTTCTTGCACTTTAGACAAGCTTTATTGTGTGTACTTGTATTTGTAGATGTACTTTACATAAATGATCATAAAATAAAATAACTATTTGATTTCAAACACACACACACAAAAAAAGGCTATTTGATTTTTTTGTGTGATAATTTAATTTTTATAGTTTATAACTCAGAAAATCCATCAAATTTTGAATGATGTGAATATTCATTTTGAATAGTGTAAATTTATTGTCTATTTAGGAGTGAGCATTTTAACCGAATCAACAAAACCCAAACCAAATCATGGTCTGTGGGGTTAAAAAAAATTGAAACCCAGACGGTTCAGTTTGGTTTGAAACCAAATCAACCGGATAACCCAATATATTTATTTTATTTATTAACGAAATTAATATTTGTTGATAATTTAATATTCTTTTATTTTTTAAGTTCACTACAAGTCTTAATCCCATGAACCACAACAGTGACACTTTATCGCCCTTCTTTAGATTTTGATTTCATTGTATCTTGCTTCTTCTCAAGCAAATTAGGTTTTTTAATGTCGATCGATTAAATACGTAAATTATTATAAGAGATTTGTGCTGAGGATCATTGAGACAATAGTTTAAAAAACACAATAATTTTGAGAGAGTTAGGTCAGACCGGACATGGGTTTAGGTGTCGGATCTAGATTTGATAGATGGGCTGAAACCAAATAATGCAAGAAACTGCTTTGAATTCTTTAGTTGATTTAGTCAACAAAAAACATTTAACCTTTTCAAGTTCAATTGTGCTTAATGCAACGATAAATAGTCATGCAACTTTCACAACTTTTTTTTCTTTGGTTTTCTCTATAAATATAACACAAAAAGCGTTAGTTAGATTATATTCTCAAGTTGCGTATAACAGACTTAACAGTTGTATAATAGAATTTGGAATACCATACAACTGTTACATACGAGGTGTTTACAAAATTGGGAAAAAAAAGATTTGTACTTTACAAATATTGTTTTTTTGTCGTAAACATGTTTATTTATATTAAATTGTTATAATTATAGTACAAAGCTTTTGTAAGCCATGGTGGCGGATACACACATCAAGAGAAGCAAATTCTATTTTGGGGTCCATTGCGAGTTAAAAGATGAGCTGCAACATTATAATCCCTCTTAATGAAAATAATTTGAGCAGAAAGAATTTTGGACAACCAGTTATTAATATCATCTAATAAATTGGATACACTTATGTCTTGAGTATTTTGGAGTAGTAAGTTGACGAGAATTTGGCAGTCTCCTTCAAAACATATTTGGTACAAATAATGTTTTTCCTTCAGTCTCAAGGCATGATGACATCGTTCCCAAAGCCGATGAGCCCCAATATTTGCTCGTGCCATTGTTGTCGCGTACATTCCAGCCTGCCATAGCTTGATGTGTTTCCGGATTGAAAGAAGCATTGTAGTTACATTTAAACGATCCATGTACTAGACGAGACCATGATCTTTTTGGAGCAGAAAGTGCAGAGTGTGTAGTCGGTGTAGTTGTTGCCACTATCCATTCGTTTACATCTACTAACGCTTTATTAACATCCTTGCTAATCTTTATTCCTTGTTTTTGGAAAATTAGATTGTTTCTTGATTTGCAGATTCTTTACAAATATTGTATTTATCAATTTGTTTATATTATTACATCAATTTGCGTAGAATGTAAAATGTGTACTTGCATAACTTACGTCTACAAATTTAAGTCTTTAGAAATCAACTCGCATTATTGTTTCTATGTGATAGTCCCGGAGGTACTAAAGCCCGCTCCAATCCCAAATTCGCATCATTGTTTCTCCGATGCAGCTTGGATAGAAAGCAATCGATGCAGTGGGCTAGGGTGGGTGATTAAGGATACTGGAAAAAGGATTGTAGCGCAATACGCGGAGCCCAAGCTCTGTGTGCCCTCGGCTCTCACTGCTGAATCTCTTCGGTCAAATTTGCTCTTGCTAGAACAGCTGACATCTCATGCTTGACTTGTTTCTTATATTGTCAGGAGCTGCTTCTCCTCTTCAACTCTGGTGATCAATCGATCGGAATCCTAGGTCTTCTAGCAGATATCCGTCTCCTAACTTCGTCGTTTTCATCTATTGCTTTTCTCTTTATCCCACGATTTGCCAATTCAGAGGCTGATCTCCTGGCAAAGTCGGGCTTTTCTCTTTGTATCCGCTCCCTTAATGGAGAGTAAACTTATTCGGGCTAATTAATTAAGCATCGTTTGTCAAAAAAAAAAAAAAATCAACTCGAACACAAACATAATTGAAAGGAACCAGACTAAAACTTAATCAAACTAACTTTGGGTATAATTCATACAAAATTTTACTAAAACCAAATTAACTGAACCGAATCGAACTCGAACCAAATGCAAACCGAGTCCAAAAACAAAATGCCCCACACTATATAAGTTTGTTTGGATAGTTTATAAAAAGATATGCTAGTTTTTATTCGAGTGCTAGACTGCTAATCCGCGTAGTATTTTCGCATGCGTTAGACAAAATGGATTGCATGAGAGTGATTGATAGAGGAGTTGGGGAATCAGATCATCCGAATGCACATCACATGGCACTGTGCGAGGCTCTCTCTCTCTCCTTTTTTGCACAACCAAACCCCACTCTCTAGTGCCTGCCACCCAATTCACTTTCACTCCCAAAAAGTATCTCTCTGTCAATGATTATTAATTATGAATTTATGATTGATAAAATTAAGTAACATAAAATGAATGTAATCTCCTCACGATATCTGTGCTAAAATTGTTTTATCATTCTGACATCATGAGGATGCTGTATCATTTCTGTTAATCATAGAGTACTCGAATTTGATAGATAAAAGGTTTGCATTTTTTGAGGGCAATGTCCCTTTCATCTAGAAACAGTTATAAAATAGTGAAATGATTTTTTCTTTTAATGCATAGAATGCTTAGAGCATGTGCAACACACAGTTTCTTAACTCAGATCTTAATTTAAAAAAATAATTAAAAATAAAAAAGTAAAAAAAAGTGAAGAAAAGCGGTTCTTCTTACTTTTGTTTAGGAACCGGATCTTTTCCTGTTTGGAAAAAAATAAGACAGATATCTTTTTGTTACTGCTGCAGCTTTTTTATATTAATATTCTATACTTAAGAAATATTTCTAAGAGTTTTTACATTGATGATGGTCTTAATGTCCGTCGTATATATATACGCATTTCTTCACGTTTTGTGGTTATTCTTTTCTTTTCTTTTTGGTCATAGACTTCGTCCTCTTATGATCTTATCTGTCCATTCATTAATCGTTATTCCAAAAATATCGTAAAAACTTGTTAACTAATCTTACTAATCATCACAAACCTTTTTGTGATATGTTATCAACCTAAAAAAATACATACACAACACGCATATTACCTTTCTAATTTTCATATTATAACAGAAAACAGTAGTTTAAGTCTTTTTTATGCCGTTATACGTATGAATGTTTCTTCTACTATACATGATATACAAGATATATATATATATATATATGTGTATTTTTTTGTACATCAAATTATATATCTATTGTCTGTTATTGCTAAGCATCGTAAACTTTCGAAGAAATGCTTCTTGATATAAAACGATTAAGCGTTAAAAAACAGTATGATTGAGCGAACGCGTGTAACCGCAACAACCCAAACCACTCATACGCTTAGTTGTGTTTAAATCTACCCAAACTACATACATAATTGTGTATATAGATTGAAGACATGGACATGGTCAGACTTCATGGACTCAGATTTTATGTATATTCAACAATATCACAAACTGAACTTTTTAGCTGTATATCACAACATCTGCATAATAAATTATTTATATGGATATATATCCTTATCATTGACAAATTCTTTAATAATAAACATGTGCATACATTAACATGCATGTTAAAAATCATTTTATAGTAAACTATGAAGCGTAAGACATGATGGCCTTCCGATGATTGGTCGGTACCGTGCTCTAAAACATTTGTTCGTAGACATGACGATGGTCTTAATTATACAAGTCTTTTTATATGTTTTTATCATCTTTCGCATGTACGTAATTAAAAACCATTTCATAACAAACTGTGAAGCGTGGATTTTCTTTATTGAACTTGTATGAAATAGATATTAATTAGAAAATATGTTTTCTGATAATTTTATATATTAATAATCAAAATGATTCTAACGATATTTTAATTTCTCCAAATTTTACCAAGAATTAGACTTATTGTTGCCGTCTAGCATAGCATCGCCTCATCATGTTTAGGAACAAAAAGAGTGAGTTTTTTTGTTTGTAGGGTTTTCATCACACCTCAAGTAAAATAGAATGCAAGGTAAAAAAAGATTTTATGACGACCGACCCAACAAATTGATAGGGAAGGAAGAAGAAGAAGAAGTGGCAAAGATCAGATGGGATATCGTGGAGATCGAGATAGCAAAACGAGACTTTGGTCTTCACATTGCTTTTTTTCTATTTCTGGTTAATACATAATAGCTGGTGCTCTTTGGCTCCACACACGTATGATTACCTTTTGTTCCAATCTTAAATTCCGAAAGCTTACGTTTCTCTTCTTTCTCCCTTTTTTGTTTGTTTGTTATTGTTTTACTCGTTAAAATGGATATTCGATCGGTTCTAAAACAAAAAAAACAACGAATTTGAGGTTCATATGAATCTGTAATATTGTTATCATCATCCATACCAAATCGAGAAAAGATAGAACATGTAAATGTTGTGAATCCGGGTGAATTACGATAACTCTTAAGCTTTAAAGAAAGACAAACAATTTGAGCTGAATACATTTTGTTTAAGTTTTTTCTTACTAATCACTAAATAATCAAATATTTTATCCACACTATGTGATGACGATCGACTAATATTCATGGATTTTACCAATACATGAAAATGACATTCGAACACGAGATATTGTGTGCGATCTGATGAGTGATTTATGTTTTTGCCGGAACTACTTTCCTGACACCAATGCGACCAATTATTTTAAAACTAGAAATACACTAATTACGCAAAGTAAGTATATATATGTATGATGGAATAAATAATTATTTTTTGAATAAAATAATTTGATTATTTAGTGATGCAATCATTATAGTTTCGAGTGGTGCTTACTGTCGCATCATCCCATGCATGTTTAAGAGGTTGGTCGGTTTTATTCGTAGGTAATATATGTTAAAAATCGACCCCAAACAAACATTTGTTTAATAATTGGCGTTAAAATTAAAAATAGCCATGACATTTTAAAATGTGAATGTAATTTTGCAAAACCAATCGGAAAATATATTCATCTCAGTGATTGTATGTCAATCTAACTACGAACAAAGTTTAAAATTGATCTAGAGTGGACCAGATTTGATCCAGATCCAATCCAATCAAAAAAAAAATACACAATTTTATAGCAGAAAATATTTTTCTTTTATATCTAATTTGAAAGAGGGGATGGGGGAAGACAAAAAAAAAAAAATAAGGGCCTAAACATATACTCTTCGGAACGACTTTCATAAGCAAGATTTTCTCAAACATTGGAAATTTGGAGGATTTTTGCAGATGTCACACGACGATCTAGCAGCATTTGTAAATAAATAACATGTCAAAACGTTGTTGATTTTGCCTATTTGTATTTTCATATCTATTCATGACAAAACAACAAAATTCTCCTAATCTTGTGTATGGAGCTTTCCATAGTTATTATACAAATTACTTTTCAAAACTTAGTTATTCAGTGCATGTTTTTTTTATATAAGTATATATATTTATGACATACAACATATATGAGATTATATCTTAATATGAGTTTTTTTTTTAACTCGTGGACATACACAATAACACAGAGCCTATACGATGCCAAATATGGAAAAAAAAAAATCAACTACATGACTAAAATGCATCGAACAAATCATTAGCTTTCTCTGTTAAGCTTATGAAATCTTACGTACAAGAAATGTTCCACACAAAATGCAATTCAAACGGGAAATTTTGATAAAGATTGGGTTTTACTGACTGGTTATTGATATAAAATGATACCTAACTGGTTTGAAGTAGAAAATAAAATATATCTATATATCTAAAAAAAAAAAAAGAAGAGGTGGAGATAATACGAAATCAATGCGATACCAAAACATAACGTGTCCCCTCATTATGAGTTTTGCGATTTTGGTCTTAGAAAATTGGTTAATGTCATTATCATAAAGATTGGTCCAAGCCACCCAAATAAAATAGCAGTGCCTGAAGTTGAAACCGTATTTTCTTCTCGACGGTCCATTTCAAATCGACATAGAGATAGTGCACGCCTAAAACAATGACACTCCCGTTTGTTATATACATTAAAGTGTCTCGTCGTTTTGTAAATTAAGGAATCTTATTTACCACTTTCTTCTCTATATGATATGCAGATGATGTGATGTGTCTTCTTACTTCATGTTATCCTAAAAGATGTGAGACCTTTTTGAGCCTCATATATAACTTTAGTATAAATTAATCACACCGCATACAAAATTATTATGCCACGTAATAATAATTAGCAAAACCCTAGATTGAAAATCCAAACTAAGAAAGGGGTTGTATAATTTTTTTTTTTAAGTATTTGAATTTCATTACTGGAATAAACGAGTTTGTAGAATATTAGACCACCTCCAATGGTAAATCTCTAAACTAAAGTATTTAACTAATATTTTATTCATAAAATTTGATCTAAAATTTCTCTCTTAAATTGAACCAATCATATCATATGATTTGTTTAGAGGTGGTTCCTTGTTTTTTTTTTATGTGCAAACTGTAGTTCTAAAAACTCCAAAATAAGAAGTGGTTCTAAAATTCTTTCTTCCATCTCTTTTACTTTTTAATTTTTTTAATTTTTTATTCTTTATAGACCAATAGTAGAACCTCCCATTGGAGGTGTTCTTACAAAACGAATTAACCAGCCGGTAGTTTCTTGCAAAAATAAAATAAAAACAAGTAAATATCTATCATAATATTATAAAAGAAAAAATCTTATACAAAGGTGAGCCACGTTTGCATTAGGTCACCAAATTGGTTGTGTTTCTGTTTTCCAAGAATCATGTCTCTAATCAGCCGGTCAATTGACTTGAATGATGCCAGTGGAGTCGAGACGATGTCGTTGTGAAGCCAGTTATTCTTTTCTCTCCAAAGAAGATAGATTGTGGCTTGAGACACTAGCCGCCTGAGGGGAGTTGGGCAGGTGTTGTCCTTTAAACCCATCCAAACGCTAAAAGCTGTCCAAGTATGGAAGGAGAACTGCGAGTACCCCAATCTTTGAAGTACCATTCCCCATACCGCTTCACTTACAGTACACTTGAGAAATAGATGTTCCCGAGTCTCGTGGTAAATGTTGCAAAAGCAGCACCTGTTTTCGCTAAAAGGGGTTGTATAATACGGAGTACATCATAAAAAAAAATTATTTATAAGGTTTAAACTTCTAATTTTTCTTTTATATTTGCCATTTTTGTTTTGCAGTTGCCAATAATCAACTACCAAGCCGTGTTTGTTTTGTAGTTGTTGGTTCATCGCTAGGTTGTATAACAACATATATCAACGATTAGCGATTACAAATTTTAGACAAATATTTAAATTTTGGATTAGCGAATTCTCTAAAATTTACTGTTGCCATCAATAACAATAACAAGAAAAACATGATTCATTTCGCTACAACATGTCGTTTTATATATGACTACAAAACAAACATGATTTGGTCGTTGGTTGCTGGTCGATATCAGCAACGACTACGAAATGAACATGCCATTGTGACATTGTGTACTTATCGATCTACAACATGCAATTTGTAATCTCAATCACTGAAATATACACGATTTCAAGCCCTTTTTCAAAAAAAATATACGCGATTTCAATTACATGTCAATAAACACAATGAATAGTCATCAGAACCTACACTAGAAGATTGATATGTTATGTTTGAGCTGATGAAAACAACGTACGTGACCTATAGAGTACGTGCGTACTCGGAAACCACAATCACCTGATTCACCTCCATAAAGCTAACTCTTACTTATAATTTGAATTAAACCCATTACATATAGTTGATATAAAATAAATAAACAGTTCATATCGTTTTAAGCATAAAGATAGGCTTTGAGCTGATGAAAACAACGTACGTGGCCTATAGTGTGTTTATTCAGTAATGAATTCGCAATAAGATCAATAGATCACAATCGCCTCTATAAAGCTAATTGGATTAAACCCATTATATAAAATAAAGAAAATAAACAAGCCTTTTAGGCTAAGCACCATAAGTGGATCGTTTTTTCTTGTATGTGCCATTACAATTTGGGCTCTCTTCTTGTCTCTGGTTAATGAGTTGGGCCCTGTTCTTGTCTCTACCCCCAATATAAACAGCCATTCTAATTAGACGTCTCTGTTTATAAAATTTGGGCCATCTGTTATTGGTTTTATCTGAATTTGGCCCCTTTATTTACCTATGTAATTTTATCTAAAATCCGATTGCCAATATGACATCATCAGATCCTAAAGAAAAAAATACAAAAATCACTGACAAAATTACCTGAGGTTGGATAAACCCAACCGGAATGGCTCAGATCGAAATCGTGCCGAAAAATTATTTTAAAATGAACTATAACAAATAACCATATAGTTTTATATTGAAAAACCCAAATCAAATTTAAACCAAATCCGAATTACGTGCAATCGATCCAGTGGAATAAACCAAAATTAGACATTAATTTTGTGATTAAATATTTATCAAAAAAAATTTAAAGAGTTATAACATAAAATTAATCAATCTCAGAGCAACCACAATGGAGACACCATCTTAAATAAAAAAAAAATAAATAATGACATGGAGACACCAAAGTGTCTTAAGTCCAAAAATGGTGTTTTATTTAAGATTCTATTTTATAGTGTCTTATGACACGTGTCACGACGCGATTCGTCACAATTTTTTTTTTTTTTTTTAAAAAAATCGAATTTTCTCTATTTTAAAAAAAAATAATCATTTTTTATTATTATTATAAAATCTTTAAGACATCCAAGTTGAGTATCTCCACTGGAGATGGTCTCACCGAATAACTGAAAAATTACAGAAAATTCATAATAAATTTAAAAACAAATATAAATAAATGGATTTAGTGCTATTCTAGGATTCTCCTCAAAACGAATCTAGAAAGGTATATATATATATATATATATATCGTTGCTTTTAGTTTATAAATCATATTAAAAAAACATCAACTTTTAGTAAAAAAAAAAAGTGAAAATGAAAGAACTGAAGTCAATAATATTTTATATTTCTTCACAAAAAAACGGCTCAAGCATGATAGAATTTAAAGATTGCAGCAGAGAAAAAAATGAAGCGGCAGAGCAAAGTCACGAGAGTGGAGGAAGAGATTGGCAATGGCTTGGAAGTTGGAACTACACGTGATGATGTGGGCCGTAACGTACCACGTGTTAAAGGCCCACTTTCTTCACGCCCATTGGCCCACCCTTTCCTAACAGTCCCGTCTTCCTAAATTAGTCAGACGCCACACTATAATATCTACTGATTCTAACGGCCGTATGAATGAGAAAAAGATAGCGATCCACACATGTGTTTGTTGTACGTCGGTATAATAATAAAGTTTTTATTAAAGTTTGAGATTAAGAATATAAATTATAATTTAAATTATGAAAAAAAAATTGAATTAACTTTTTAATATTAATGAAATGTTTATGTAATTAAAAAAAAAATTTGAATTAATTCGATGACAACAGTATTATATAACATCTACCAAAAAAGATCAAATATTAAAACAAAACAAAGATTTATACATAACTCAGGTTGTTTGAGGTTTTGCCTCGTGATTTATAAAACCATCAAGAATAATTTAGATTACCATTTTTATAACATAATTTACATTACAATTTATCCAAATTTTTTTGTCAATTTGTACCTATTAAGATCTTCTTATTCATTTTTGAAAATATCTAGAAACCCTTGTGTTTTTGAATTGATCTTTTATAAAATTATTGTTTATTATGGTAGGGATTTTATCCCAAAAAATGAAATGGATGTGATCGAGATCTGGAAGATAGATTTGTCTTATTTTAACAGAGAACGAGAGCCTAGGCACAGGCGGGTGAGGCCGTTTCTCCTCGAGAACTACATTGTTGCTTTCCCCCATAAATCCATTTCTTGTCTATTTCTATTCTTATTTATTTTCTAATTATTTAATAGTACCGTTTTATTTATAATATGGGTTTACACTTTACACTATTGCTTTATTAACTTACATTAATTTATACAGAGTAAGGTAAAAACCGTTAGGTTAACAAAAGGATTCTCAAGAAAATAACAAATGAAATTCCAGGAAATAACTTCTTAAACCAATGATAATATCATCATTTTGTCTTAATCGTCAGCTACAGTGATATAAGAATCTTAGAATGAAATGCAGTTCAAATCTACCAAACTTTTAAGAGTTTTGTTTTGCTATTTAGATACTACAATGAAAAGCCAATGATTTGCTTTTTTAAAATATGTATCAGTTGGTTTCATTTTCAAAGATGATTACAAATGATATTTTAGTTTGTTCTTATTATTATGCCGACCTATAACTTTTAAGTCGATTATCATTTGTTTATATGTGAGTTCGATGTTCGGAGTATGTTTCCAAAAACAAGCTGAATGTATCTGAGAATACAAATTTACATCTCGTGAGTCCTTCACATCAATACAGCGATTAGATAATTGTTTTATGTGAATTAATTAATTTGCATATCAAAACAAACTAATGTGATAGTACTAGTAGACAATGGACAGTGTACAACTCCTGAATCGAGACGCTACATGTATATGATATCGATCTTGGAATCTCTCTAAACTTTCTTTTTTAACATATTTTTTTTCTTGCACTACATTAACTACTGTTGTCGGAAATCCAAAGTCCAAACTCCAAACACAGACTTTGCATCTCGTTGAATTTTTTTAAATATAATTTCGTTCTCAAACACATGCATGCATATCCAAATATGGATGGATAGAAAAAAAATCCATTTAATTGAGACAGCGGTGAAATAATAACATTATTGTAAGCGAGGTTAGTATATTCTAAAACAACTGTAATTTGTTTTTTTAAGTAAATGGTTGAACGATCTCAATAGACACGATAATTTTGTATTTTTCAGTTAATTTTTTTTTTTTTTTTTTTGTTAAAGGGTTTAAACAAAAGAAGACGAGCAGAGCAGAGCAGCGTGGAGTGTTACTGCATACCCCGAGAAGCGGTTCATGATGACGCACGAGCGCTGAAGAAGGGATGATCCACGGCTTGAAACCTAAGCTGTGTCAGAAGCAAGTGCTTTGTTCTTGAAGCGTAATGACAAAACACTAATTCCAAAATTATGTTACTAAGTTTAACAGAGCTAATTACGTTTCATGATACCACATATTTTGAAAGTTATAAGTCTATAACTACATTTAGCTAGCTAAGTATGCGTTTAGTTTTTCTTTATCTCCAGTGGCGTGAATGTTTAGGCGGAAAATGTTTATGCATATGCTAGTAATAGTATGCGTTTAATTTTTCTTAGTAAGCGAAAATCACGCTTCAATTTAGAGACCGACATGTATGGAGCCACGTTGAAATAAATCACCTCCTTTGATTTTCATTGATATATCAATTTAAACTCTTGCTTTATTGGACATTACATTAATCATCAAATAACGTAATAACAAGATATTTGGTCCACGTGAGCATATATTTCAAGATACTGTATTGTAGTATAAAATTATGCTTACAAAAAAATATAGAAAGTACTTATATAATAATATATGAGCAGTTAGAAAATTAATAAAATGTTGTTGTATAGATTATAGAAATTATTATTATTATATTTTTATTTTTTTGTCAACAATTCGTATATTCGCATTCAACCGGTTTAAATCTGGATGATAACACACTGATAACATTAATACAAACCATTAAGCTACATATCTAAACAATTTGAATCATTTATAGATAAAAGGGGATATTTTTGGTCTTAAGCACATTCATGAGCTGAAACGAACAAAAATGTTTTTTTTTTATTGTTTTTTTTGAACATTAACAAAAATGTATTATAAAGAAGATTTCATAACTGCTGTATTTAAATAGGGAGCTGTAAAAAATGTATATTCTTGGCACAAGAAGAAAGTTCATCAGAAACTTGGAAAGAGATTTTCGATGTGAGAAGCACGGAGTAAAAACCTTTGTAAAAAAGAATCTGATTAATGATACTAATCTGGATGAAATTTCTCGTGTCATTTTCCATATGTTTTAACCGCTTTTGCACTTAAACCAAATTAATCTTAGCATCATCTATTGAGAAAAAAAGGATTTTATTAGTTGTTTCTAAAAGAGTGGTAAAAAACGCCAACTTTCTAAGCTTCTTTTAAAAGAAAGAAAAGCTGTTTTTTCATGTCTTCACCATTAACACGTTTTACTTCTTTTTTCACTCCTTTTTTCAACAAAAACGCCAATTATTTTTTGTTTTTCTCTCCTTTTTTCAACAAAAAAACGCCAATTATTTTTTGTTTTTGTTTTTACTCTTTACAACTTTGATTACACATACTAGAAAAACAAACAAAAACACTTCACAATTTCACTAATATGGCAAATTTCTAAATTATTATGTATTAAAATAAGATGTTATTGCATCCGATATTTGCAAACTATGCTTTTGAGATTTGAAGATTCAGTGTTAATTATTTACTAAAATTTTAAAAACTTCACCAAGGTCTGGTGTTACAAAATTTTATTATTTATAAACATAAAGTGAATTCTAATGGACACTTTCTTGAGTCAATTATTGAAAAAACAAAATCTAAAATATACACAATTTTTTTAATATCCACACACAAAACTGTTATAAATGTTACCATAAAAGATTCAAGGGAAATAATTCTCCACCCATACGCTAACCGAAAGCTCGAAAACACCGTCACACTTAAACCGATTATCGAAATGATGTTTCTGTTAGAATAATACTTTAATGGATCTGTGTGAGTGACTTCTACTATTTATATCCTCGTTATTACACAAACTTATCAAAGAGCTAAACTTTAGACCCAGAGGGTCTTTTATAATCCCTTCCTCTCTTCTTCACTGCTTCACTACTTCACTACTAATACACACTACTACAGTGTTAAACTGTAGAGAGTGTCACTCCTCACCTGAAAGAACGGAAAAAAATGGCCATGGCCTCTTCAAAAACAGTTTTCTCATCTCTTTCTCTTCTTCTTCTGGCTTTAATCCTCTGTTTCTCAACAGTACACTGCTCCAACACCATCGGCAAAGGCTACCGTTTGATCTCAATCGGAGAATCTCCAGACGGTGGTTTCATTGGCTATCTCCAAGTCAAGCAGGAGAACAAAATCTACGGCTCAGATATCACCACCCTCCGCCTCTACGTCAAGTAAAAAACTACACTTTTATTTTCTCTATCCTCTACTTCGCACCCTACGTTACTCTTTATCTCCTCTACGATTTCTCACCGTTGGATTTCGACAGGCACGAGACGGATAATCGTCTCCGCGTTCACATCACAGACGCGAAGAAGCAACGATGGGAGGTCCCGTACAACCTCCTCCCGCGAGAACAGCCACCGCCGGTGGGGAAAGCCATCGGAAAATCCAGAAAATCCCCGATTACCGTCCAGGAGATCACCGGATCGGAGCTGGTTTTCAGCTACACCACAGATCCATTCAGCTTCGCCGTGAAACGGAGATCCAACGGCCTGACTCTGTTCAACACGAGCTCCAACGAAGCCTTCGGGGAGATGGTGTTCAAAGACCAGTACCTCGAGATCTCGACCTCGCTGCCCCAAGACGCGTCGATTTACGGATTAGGCGAGAACTCGCAGGCGCACGGGATCAAGCTGGTCCCCAACGAGCCGTACACACTCTACACGGAGGACGTGTCGGCGATTAACCTCAACACCGATCTGTACGGATCGCATCCGGTTTACATGGATCTGAGGAACGTCGGAGGCAAAGCTTACGCTCACGCCGTCCTGCTTCTCAACAGCAACGGCATGGATGTGTTCTACAGAGGGACTTCTCTGACTTACAAAGTCATCGGAGGAGTTTTCGATTTCTACTTCGTCGCCGGACCTTCGCCTCTCGACGTCGTTGATCAGTACACTTCGTTGATCGGAAGGCCAGCTCCGATGCCGTACTGGTCTCTAGGTAAGCCACATTTATTGCTCTGCTTCTCTCTCTCTCTCTGTTGATTTAGTTTAATGGTTATTTTGTGCTAATTAAATTAGATTAGAAGACGATTAAAGCCTTTTATAATCCAATTTGTCTTGTAGGATATAGGATTAGTGATTTTGTTTGTGGTTTCGAAATTTTGACTGCAAGTCAAAGAAGGGTCACGTGAAAAATAGATTTGCATATCAGAAACTATTAAAGTAAACTAGTCATGCAAATGACACATGTGGTAATGAGATTCATCGTAAAGAGTATCTCTGATCTTTTCTCCGACACAACTTTTAGAAAAGCTTACCCTTTTTTCGTGTGATATTGATTATGGTTTCAATTTTATATAGATAAGAACGTGAAGACGTGTTCTTTTGCTTTCCTCTTTTGTTGATCTTTTTTTTCTCCCTTAGGCGTTGAAAAATTGACTCTTGATCAATGATTTATTATCCTCAACGGTTTTTTAATTGGTCCCTATACTGATGATCTTGATGTTGTTGGTCAGTGGTGAATATGGACCATGGTGCTATTATTGAGTTGACAACGAATAAAAGTAGCAAATCTTGCTTTTTTCGCCATGTGACAGATTTATAAACCATTGTACTAAATCTTGTGTTCGTTTTCTGTGTTGCAGGATTTCACCAATGTAGATGGGGATACCATAATTTATCAGTTGTTGAAGATGTGGTGGATAATTACAAAAAGGCTAAGATCCCACTCGATGTGATATGGAACGACGATGATCACATGGACGGACACAAAGACTTCACACTGAACCCCATTGCCTATCCTCGTGAAAAGCTATTGAAGTTCTTGGACAGGATCCACAAGATGGGAATGAAGTATATCGTGATCAATGATCCTGGTATTGGAGTCAACGCTAGCTACGGAGTATACCAGAGAGCCATGGCCAACGATGTGTTCATCAAGTACGAAGGAAAGCCTTACTTGGCTCAGGTCTGGCCTGGTCCGGTTTACTTCCCTGATTTCCTTAACCCGAAGACGGTTGCTTGGTGGGGAGATGAGATCCGCCGCTTCCATGAGTTAGTCCCTATAGATGGTCTATGGATCGACATGAACGAGGTTTCAAACTTCTGCTCTGGATTGTGTACGATCCCAAAGGGGAAGCAGTGTCCTAGTGGAGAAGGACCTGGTTGGGTTTGTTGCTTGGACTGCAAGAATATAACCAAGACGAGATGGGATGATCCTCCTTACAAGATCAATGCTACTGGAGTCAAAGCCCCTGTTGGTTTCAAGACGATAGCCACAAGTGCTTTGCATTACAATGGTGTCCGAGAGTATGATGCTCATAGTATCTACGGATTCTCCGAGACCATCGCGACGCACAAGGCCTTACAGTCTATCGAAGGCAAACGCCCTTTTATTCTCTCCCGGTCTACTTTTGTCGGTTCGGGTAAATACGCTGCTCATTGGACCGGAGATAACCAAGGAACATGGCAGAGCTTGCAAGTGTCTATCTCGACGATGTTGAATTTCGGAATCTTCGGAGTTCCTATGGTTGGTTCAGACATTTGTGGATTCTACCCTCAACCTACAGAGGAACTCTGCAACCGTTGGATCGAAGTAGGCGCGTTTTACCCGTTTTCGAGAGATCACGCTAATTACTACTCTCCAAGACAAGAGCTTTACCAATGGGACACAGTTGCAGAGTCGTCTCGTAACGCTCTTGGTATGAGATACAAGATCCTTCCTTTCCTCTACACTCTCACCTACGAAGCTCATATGACCGGTGCACCGATCGCTAGACCGCTCTTCTTCTCTTTCCCTGAGTACACCGAATGTTACGGCACGAGCAGACAGTTCTTGCTTGGAAGCAGCTTTTTGGTATCTCCTGTTCTTAAACAAGGCAAAACCGAAGTAAAAGCTCTGTTCCCACCAGGTTCTTGGTACCACATGTTCGACTTTACTCAAGCCGTTGTGACCAAGAAAGGGAAACGCCTGACTCTCCCTGCTCCGTTGAACTTCGTGAACGTTCATCTTTACCAGAACACTATACTACCGATGCAACGAGGCGGGTTGATTTCGAAAGAGGCGAGAACGACGCCGTTTAGCCTCGTCGTTACTTTCCCGGCGGGTGCTTCTGAGGGATACGCGACGGGTAAACTCTTCCTAGACGAGGACGAGCTTCCGGAGATGAAACTAGGAAACGGACAGTCCACGTACGTTGACTTCTACGCTTCGGTCGGAAATGGAACTGTGAAGATGTGGTCACAAGTTCAAGAAGGGAAGTTTGCGTTGAGCAAAGGATGGGTGATTGAGAAAGTTAGCGTTTTGGGGCTTAAAGGAACAGGTCAAGCTTCTGAGATTGAAATCAATGGAAGTCCGGTCACGAACGAGGAGAAGAAGATTGAAGTTAGCTCGAAGGAGCACACTTTTGTGGTTGGGTTGGATGATGAAGGAGAGAACAAGAGTGTGATGGTTGAAATTCAGGGACTTGAGATGCTAGTTGGTAATGACTTTAAGATGTCCTGGAAAATGGGTGTTAATGGTGCAAATTAATTTACATGTGAGAGAGTTTGGTAAAATACTGGGGAGGAGAATGAGTTTATTTAAGGAAAAATATACGCTTGTTCTTCTCCATTTTCGGATTATAAGAAAAGAAAAGAAAAATAGAGGTTTGGTTTTAGTTTTGTGTCTCTGTGTTCTTTTATTAGAAGATGTTTTTTAGCCTGAATAAAATTTGGAAGCAGAAATATTATTATCTTTGATTTTGTTATTTGCTTGCTTTTTTTTAATAAGTTTTCGTCAATTCCCAATTATCTCATGTCTTTTTTTTTTTTTTTCAAAAATCGAAGCAGAGAAATTGAGAATTTCGAAAAAAGTTTAGTGGTTCGTTTCACACATGTTAATTAGATCTATTAATCGTCGGATCACACTTTCAACAAAAAATAACTAAAGCCACAATATTTTGGTATGTCTACATTTATTGCGCCATATAACTTAAAAGTCTATAATCAGTACATATCTTTGTGTCATCATTTTGTATTTCTAACATTTTAGTCTTTCTATGCTTAAGTTTTCGTACCTAAAAGATGATGCAATCGCCTGCTGCGTACAAAACCGAAGACTATTCATCAACGATATGTCATGTACCGGTCAATGATTCGTCCTTTTCATAAAGGTTTTTTTTTTCCACTCAATGAAGATTTTTTTAATACCAACCATTGACTGTATATTTAATAATAAGTTATCCTTATATCACGCCTATGTGAGAAGCTCAATAGATTTTATAACTTGTCGCCATCTTTAAGGTCTTTATCCTTGTCCTGAGAGACACATGCATCTAAATCTAATAGTGAAGACAACATAATCTAACAAAGTTAGGCAAAGATCTATGGCTCTAAAACCAAAAAAGCCTAGCAAATGAAAATTCCAGCCCACAGATCCAACATCCTAAGCCCTGCGACTTTATGATGCTCACACATCCAAAACTTCTACTATCAATTTACATTAATTCAAAATCACAATTACTTTTAAAGATCACAATAAATATTTTACTTTGTACTTTGACAAGTAGTTGTTGTAACTTGTACATATTAAGGAATTAGTTGCTAAACCTTAATTAAGAACGTATTATTTAGTTTCCACTGTGACTGTACCGTGTCCTTGTGAGCGGTGAGAAAGAACACGTCATCAAAACTTATGAGTTAGTAGTAGTAGTGTTACTTTACACTCGCAACAACTTTTGTAAAACTGTTTTCAACTTGTCGGCTTTTGCTTCGCTTGGTTATTAAATTTAGTAGTATTATTGAAGATTTTTTAAAGTTCAAAATTATTTAGGATTTAAGATATTATTGTATCAAATTACAGATACAAGGACTGACAGAATTTGATATTATAAGATTTATTATAGCCAAAGTTTGAGAAATATCACTGCTGCAAAAAAAGAAGAAAAGAGACGGTTAAAAGATGTTTCTTTTCCGTTAAGGTTTTTGACTATACACATTTACCGAATTTTACATCAGAAAAATACTATATAATAATGCACAATAAGGCGACTTTGAAAAACGAGCCGTAACAGAGGAATTCGCGAGTCCGTGGCAATAGTGAATACGTGGCATGAGATGAGATAGGTTAGGTGGTGGCAGTTTTTTTTTTCCTTGGGCGGGAGGAATATGGGCGGGAAAGTGGGACCCAATTCAGTGGCAGCCGGCTAAATGGCGGGAAAAGAAAGCAGAGTCTGAGGGGACAGTGTTTGGAGCCACGCGCCTCCGTTTGCGTGGCCCACTTACATTCTTCCTTCTTCATGGGCCCACCTTTCTACCTTAAGTTTTTTTTTAAAACTTTTTTCTTTGGAGGATTAGTAAAGAATCTAATAGAAAATCTCTAATAGTAAAGAGTCGACAATAAATATAAATAAATATCTCTAATAGTAAAGAATCAAATTCATATTTTTTTATAACAGAACATGAGTTTTAATATTCGGATTTTAATTAGCTTCTTTTCGGTCAATTTCTCTAACCTCTTATATTTCTTTTCACGTTTCTGTTAGGAATTATTCACAAAAAAATATATATCAAAATAAACTGTTTTGGAAATAGTAGAAGAAACAAATATTGTAAGTTGAACAAAAAAAAACTGTTTTGAAAATATATTTTTTTGTTTGTTTTCTTAAACAGAATTATTTGATCTCATACAACACTCGAAATAAGTTTTTTTATATATTCCGATATATAACCTAAACTTTCAAGAGATTTTTTAAAATTACTCATTGTTTTCCAAAATATTTTAAATTAAAAAAAAAATTATGTTTCGTCATAGAAGTTCATTAATGACTAGAATAAGACCCGCATTTATGCTGGTTTTTGATAAAATATTTTAAACACCTAAAAATAAATTGAAAACAAAATCGGATAATTTATTTATTCTAAAATTTTGCCGAATTAATTATCCTACTTTATTATAATTAGATTTATCATAATTAAAATATAAATTAGAGTCCGCATATTATAATAATAAAATTTAAAACCCGTTAAATTATTTTTTTAAGAAAATAGAAAGCAAAATCTGATCACTACTAAAAACATATATGAAAAACATAAAATCAAAACCTAAAAATTATTTATTTAGTTTAATTCTCATTTATTTTCAATTAAAATATTTAAAACACAGAACTATTGCGGATCCTAAGCAACATTTACCATACTTCTCATATAACTAACACACTTTATCAACTATCTTTTTCTGTTCCGTTGCGTTAAAAATTTGAGCATTTAATTTGAGTCAATCGAGTATGTTAATATCTTTCCATTAACTTTTTTCAAGCAAATAAAGTATCTCTTTCTCTTCACATTCATCTCCTTTATATGATATTTCTGCTCTCTAGAAAAGTTATGCTTCTTAATACTCGCATCAAAAGTCTCACTACATGATTCTTGATATCATCCTCTTCATTGATCTCATCATCTTTTAATGTCATATCATTAGCATTTATAATTTTTTTTTTTAATTAAAATATATCCTAGTTAATCTAATTTACTTTTTAGTTTTTTTTTATTTTTCTTTTGAAATATATCCTTTAGTTTTATTATATATTTTGTTAAAAAGAATATATTATCCTTTTGTTTTGTTAAAATAATATATTTTTAATAATATTTTGAAATATTATCCTTTTGTTTTGTTAAAATAGATCCTTTTGTTTTTAAATTTAAATATATTTTAGTTAATTTTATTTTACTTTTGTAATCTAAATCAATATATTTGACATTTACTTTTTGTAAAATAATATTTTACCGAGACACGTATCTTAATCGATATGATATGATATAATGTATTAAGTTACATCGTCGTCATATCATTAGCATCATCGTCTAATTCTAGTTGATTTTATTTTACTTTTGTAATCTAAATCGATAAATTTGACGTTTTTATTTTTTTAACCGTAGCTAACTTAGTTTCCTTTTTCTTAATTTTCATATTTACCTTTTAGATTTTTTATTTTTCTTTTGGTATTAGTAATTAAAAAATAAACTTATTTTCCTTTTTTTGTTTTTAATTTTACATTTTCGATTTTTTATTTTCCTTTTTGTATTAGTAATCAAAAAAAATATTTTCCTTTTTTATTTTTAAAACTAATTTTTAGATTTATGTAAACATTATGTTCAAATCTAATTGGTTGGTTTTTTTTAACACGTTTTAATTTTAAAAATAATGTTTTGATTTTCCTTTTAGTATTAGTAATTGATCATACAATTTCTTAACTTAAATGAAAAACATAAAAAACTTATTTTTTTTTTTTTCTTATTTACATTTTCGATTTTTTATTTTCCTTTTTGTATTAGTAATCAAAAAAGTTATTTTCCTTTTTTATTTAAAACATAAAAAACTTATTTTCCTTTTTTTATTTTTTTATTTACATTTTCGATTTTTTATTTTCCTTTTTGTATTAGTAATCGAAAAAGAAACTTATTTTCCTTTTTTTATTTTTACAACTAAGTTTTAGATTTATGTAAACATTATGTTAAAATCTAATTGGTTGATTTTTTTTAACACGTGTCAAAATCTAATCGATTAACTTGACACGTGTCACGATCATGTTAAAAACTAACTTTGATGCATCCTACTTTATATAATAAGATGTTTGGTAATTTGTATACTCTATAAAAACAATAAAAACAACACTGTTGATTTATCTATATTAGTTTATCATCTTAATTAATTAGAAAAATAATTTTTTATAGTGTGTATTAAATACTGCAACTGAATTTTTTTTTTTTTTTTGAACTTTTTGTAACTGAAATTGTTTTGAGAAAGTTAATATGTACGAAAATATTTTAAACGACACATCGAACAAAATGGAGGAGCATATGTATAAAAACATTGCTCGTACCTCTTTTTTGAACTAATTTCCGTACAATATATATATGCTTGGAAATACAAGAAACATCACAAATTTGGTGTTGGTTTTGTGAAAATTGCTCCAAAACCATTTGTTTTTTTACAGCATCGATCCAAAACCACTTAGTTGATATTTATCTTTTTTTTTATTTCATCATTTTTGGGGGGCAAAAACCATAGTAAATTTCTTATAGAACATAGTTTATCAAGTGTTCAAATGTTAGCATGTAACTGGATATTATGATAGAGAAAATGCTTTAAGCGAAAAATATTAGGAACAACGACAAGTTTAAAACCGATATAATGAAACCATAACCGTAGTATATATATGTGAATCAAATTTAGATCACTATGAATTGAAAAACATACTAATATGTAAGAGAAGGTTTGCAAAACTCACCAAAATTGTTCAATTACAAAAAAAATTATGGTGGTTGTCTTGCAAATTAGAAGATAGATTAATAGACTAGATTTGCGGTGAATTTAATGGATTCAGGATTAATAGAACACAAGCCAAGGATAAGCTGGTTACATAAGTAAAAACTTAACTAAAAATCAATTGCGTGAAATAGTGTGTGAACAAATGTTGTTTTGAGAATAACATATTTTCAAATGACAATTGTGATAATGCTTAACAGAAGGGTCATTTTTAGATATATATTCAAACGTGCAATGAAACTCTCCGTTTGGGAATAAAGAGGATAATTTAGAGTTTCATGGCATCTACAACATCAAACGTACAACCAATTAATGTTCACACATCTAAAACCAAAACACAAATTAAACGTTTTTTTAACTTGGCATCATTTGAAAGGAAGTGTTATACTACATACTGTGTTTTCAGAGATTGGTGATTACTATTAAAGAAATTTGATGAAATAACGAAAAGTTCGTTTGTATATATATATTTTTTTTTTAAACTACAAATAGAGTTGCAGATCATGAATGCATGCACTGGCATCATACATCTAACCCGAAACGCCTTATCACGCACCAAAAGAACATTATGGTAACATCTACCATGTTCATTTAATAATAATTTCAGATCGTAAGATCGCACACATGTTATAAAATAATAGTGTTGGATTTCAGAATGAAAATATAGTGGGTGATTGATTACTTTATAAGATGATCATCACGTGATAGAGAGCTGGACCATTAGATTTAGAAGGGCCCTTTCTGCCTCTGTGAACTTGGCAGGTGGCGAAGAGACGATGGTGTACCTCTTTACATAAATGCGACGTTGTGGTGGTGCTCCCATGAACCCATATCTTCGTCTCTCACGTGCATCTCACATGCCAGACAATTAGATTCTCTTACTAAACTTTTCATGTTTAAAATATTACACTTTTCTCTTTTCCCTTCTTTATTTCATAGTTTTATTATTACCAACACCGGGTCGTGCACCTATTAAATTTTGTCACACCTTTGGTGGTTACTCATTGACGAAAGTTTTGGGTTTGTTTTCTAAATTTATAGCAAGAAATCATATGCTTACCAAATCATGAATCACGAGTGTTAAAATCTCTTCTTCTTTCTTTTTTTCACGTATGGAAAGGTTTCGGTCTTACTAGAAGTTGTTTTGGAAAGTTTTATAGTTTTATGCGATTTGGTTATATAAATCAATACGAGGAATAAAGAAGATGGAAAGAAAATATTACTATTGTCTTTGTTTGGAGATCTTTGCTTTGGTTTAGTTAAGTCGGTGTTAAGTCGCAAGACTCGCAACATACTTATGTTATTATCCTTGACTTTCATAATCGCCACTATAACATAGTTGTGTGATCTATCATCACTCACTTTGCTCATGTGATATTGTCTTCTACACCATATAACAGGAATCGTAAATTCATAATACATATATAGACCACCTTTTTATTTTGTGAGATTTTGATTTCATTGTCACTTTTACCACAAAAAAGTATTATGATAGTGTTATGAGGTTAAAATGCTATGATTGATGATAGAGACTAAAACTCGCTTTTAGTAAGATTGAAGCAAAACATAGTATAGGATCTTTTCGTACACGTGTCACATGTGTCTTAAACCTTCTTTTCGCTAAATCTTGACAAAAATTCTATAAAAAAAAACAGCACTTTCGTTCCACTTCCAATAATTATTATATAGCGTTGTTCTTTAAATCGGCAGCTCGTTGCTTAATTATCTTTTTTTTTTTATATTAATTCCACGACCACTTCACTACTTTGTTAAACAATTTTGAACATTTGATAAGTGAGCGAAAGTCAAGACTCATACCATGCATTAACTTATAATAATTTTCAACAATGCTTAAACTTTTCTAGTATTTTAACTTTTGGATTTTTTTATTTTTCTTTCAAATTATGCCTTATCAAAAAATATTACAAATAAGTCGAAAGTAAGTAAAATTACGTTTGAAAAGAAAAAGGAAAAATAACGTTTCTAAAAAAAAGAAAAAGAAAACATTATCCCTAAAAAAGTTCCAAATTTAAAATGAGCAAAAAAAAAAAACCAAAAATCTAAAATTTAACTCCAATATTTTATTTTTGGTATGTGTTGTCCTTTTCATTCGGTACAATATAAGATATTCAAAGTTTGTAACGAAACCTAAATTTCAGTAGGATAGTTGTACAAATCGTACTCATTTTTTTTTACATTCACATTAAACCATTTTTATAGAATGTTCCACTCTTTGTTTTTCATGTAAAAACACTAAAACAACAGCTTATCAAAATCTAAAATCAAATGCGATTTAGTTTCTTTTAAAATAAATTAAAAAAAAAAATTGGATTTAGCTAGATTTTTAAAGATTTTGTTTATATATATTGTTCTTATATATTGTTCTAAATATAGGTAGAGATAGTTTTTACCAAAATTGGAAGATTTGTACTAAAAATTTAGATATTTATCCAAACAAATAAAAGAAACTTCCTTTTAATCAAAAAAATTATAAAATTTACCAGAAAACTAAAATTCTATACTTCCTTAAAATTCTTGGTTGCAAAAGGGAGAGTGAGAACCACGCGCTCGGATTCTTGGCGGGACATGATAGATGCATGAGTGTGAGAGAGTCATGCGCCATTAATGTTAAATTGTCCCTACTTCCAGCTAATTTTATTAATATGTCTCCCCATAACAATATTATGATGCTAAATTCCTTTTTTTTTATATATATATTTTCTTTTTTTGGTACCAATTAAATAGTAACGTAACGCAAAAAATGTAAGTCAAAGACTCTAAATATTACAGTCAAATACTGTTTTTTTTTTCGGTTCTGTAAAAACGGAAGATTTATTAAATCTCTTAGTTGGTCAATAAATGTGATGGCTACTATAAATTAGTAAAGATTATGTTACAGAATAAGGTAAATTTACCAAATGAGTCTCTAATTGGCTGTTACAAATCTAAACAAAAGAAAAAACTGAATATTTTATTTCCCATAATTGTCGTTCTTTTCTTTGAATGGTTCCTTTTGACCGTCATTGATAAAAGTGAAATAAATCAGCAATAGTGTATTGTAAAATCAGAATATAAAGAGCGTGAGAGTCTTTTTTATTCAGAGACAAATTAAACAAAAACAAAAAAAGCAGAAAGAAGAGAGAGAGAGAGAGAATCGAGAGAAACACACCAACAAGGTTAATAAATATATATATATATATTTTTAATTGCTTCTGCGTTTCTCCATGAATTTATTAAAAGAACTGTTTTTCGTCTTCCTCCTCCTTGGATTTCTTTATTGTTTGTTTTGATCTTTTATGTTTTTTTTTTTCCTTTCTCTTCTAGAGATTTGCGTTGTCTCTCTGAGGTATTGTAAAAAAAATCGAGCCTTTTTTTTTTTAACACTTGTTTACTGTTTTTTTTTGTTTCTCTGAAGTTTTGTCACGGATCCTTCGTTTTTTTTTTATATAATCAAAGAAAAATCTCCTCCCCAGATTTCTAATCTCTCACTCTCTTTTTTCTCTCTGCTGCTCTAGGGTTTTAGCTGTGTGGGTTTTAATTTTGGTTTCTCACTTTCTGTTGTTTGTTCTCTTTTGTCTTTTCGAAGAACAGGAACAGTGAAGCTTAGGGGTTTCGTGAGAAGAAATCGTTAGCGTTTGTGACGCGGATTTATGTCGGCTGGGTTTGAATCGGCTGTGATTTTGTCTCTGATTAACTTATCTTCCCCGATTTCATCGTCTCCTTCATCTCCTTCCTTGAAATCTGGTCTGGCTGCTTTTTCAAACGCTCTTCACTTCTGCGTTAAGCAGAGGCTTGTTCTCGAGATTCCGTCTCTTTCCATGCGCTTAAGACCCAAAAGGTACCGAATCGTCTCTCACCTTCTTCTTCTCTTCTCCATTTCCGTACCTTGAAGATCTGATGATTAAATCGCCTCTCTCTCTCTCTATATGTATCTCAGGACTTGTTCTGGCGTTGAAGTATTTGGGGGTTTTCACATAAAGCAACAAAATTTTCCTTTTTTCATAGTTCGCTGAGATTTTTTTGAAGAGTCTTACTTTTTTGATCTAGAGTTTTGATACAGTGTTTTTTTGAGCGAATTTTTTTTTTTTTTTGTTTCTGGGTATTTTGAGGATTTGGGTTGTGAAAAAACAACAGAAATGGTAGTTCTAAGGAAACAACAGTCTTTGAGTCTTTTGAAGAAACCAAAGAGAAGCAGCAACGCTTTATCATCCCATCCTCAAGAAACCCAACCTTTGAGAAAAGTCAGGATCATTGTGAACGACCCTTACGCAACTGATGATTCCTCTGGCGACGAGGAAGAAGAGTTCCAGCCTCGTAAGGTGAAACGCATCGTCCGTGAGATCAACTTCCCGTCCTTGTCGTCGCCTTCCGTGAGCTCTTCTCAGGATAGCACCAAAACGGTCAACAAGAAAGCAGCAGCGACAGTCGCAGTGGTTGCGGCGGCTCTAGCTTCTCGTCCTAGGTTGTCTAAGAAGCCTGTTGGTGTTAGGCAGAGGAAATGGGGGAAATGGGCTGCTGAGATTAGGCATCCAATCGCTAAAACCAGGACATGGTTGGGTACTTTTGAGACTGAAGGAGAAGCTCACCAGGCTTATAAAGACAAGAGGAAAGAGTATGACGCGCTTGTCGGCCTCACCACGACCAACGGTTCTGTCTCTGTGTCTGAAAACGCGAAACCTGATGTTTCCTCATCTGACACCAGTCAATGCTCTCGCTCCTCGCCTGTTGAGCAAGACACTTCGGCTTCAGCTCTTACTTGTGTCGATGCTAAAGAAGAGATCAAGATCACCACAAACGAGACTACTACTACTACTACAACAACTGCTAGTGCTACTACTGATGTTGTTGATTCGAGCAAGGAAGTGTTGTTCGATTTCAACTTTTCTGATCTGCAAATCCCTGATCTTGGTTTCTTTGCCGATGGACCAATGGCTGCTGGAGGAAACGGTGATGACTTGGACTTTGATTGTTTCCTCACCGATGATCAGCTCGATGATTTCGGCTTGCTCGATGACATTCACGGATTCGAAGATAGCGGTGGTCCGAGCGAGCTACCGGATTTCGACTTTGCTGATGTTGAGCTCGAGCTAGGTGACTCTAGTTTCGCCTTCCTCGATCAAATCGCGCCTCTCAACATCACTTGCCCGATGAAAAGTTTTGCAGCTTAAAAAATAGGAGTTTTATTTATGATTTTTTTTTCAAGTGAGAAAGAGTTTGTTTATTTTCGTAATATGAGTTTATATGTTTAGTAGTATTCAAAGACATACAAAAGTGTGTTCCGGAGATAAGTAAGATCTTAATACATAATTAGCCGGGTTTTGCAATTAGGAGTTTATGTTTAATTTTCGGTTTTAGAGGTTAAGATGAAAGTGTGAAGTGTGATTCAATATTGTTTTTAATCTCTTTTACTTTGGGTTTTTCCATTGTGCTTTTAGAGCCGTCCAAAGTTTAAGAGTTTGATTACAATTACATCCACCTCTCTTTTCTTAAATGAATAACAAATAATTATTAATGGGCTGCTTCTTTTATTTTTTTAATTTAAATTTTGTTGTTTCATTGTTCTTATCGTCTTTATTTGTCCCATCCCTTACCCAGTGGAGCGTTAGATCCTGACGTGTTGCGATTCAAAGAATCTAATAGAAAGAGACAATTCATGAAATTTGGTGGTCTCTTTCTCTTCACTGTTTCTCTGCTGATTCGCCGCGCCATCACAACAAAACACCATTCTAAATTTATTAATTATGTGGTTTCTTGGTTATGAGATTTTAATAATTGTTTTTCAAAATGTATTGTCGTCCTTTTTTTTTAAGAAGAAAAGTTAAAACAGTGAAGAGGAGGAGAGTGGGGAATTAAAGAGGGAATCGCACGGAAGTGGCAACAAGTCAGGGGTTGGTTTTGTCAGGTTATTCAATTTAACTCGAAATATTTATAACAGCTGTATGGCATTTTGGACTTTTAATTATTTCATCATATATATACATAAATAAATAAAGGTGATTGGGAATGAGGAATAGTCAAAGGATGAGTTTTATACACTCCCCTATAGTGTTAGTAAGTAGCAAGTATTAAACTCTCTTCCACTACTACCTTGTGGTTGCACATGCTCTTTTGTATATCTTTTTTTTCTGTACGTGCGTGCGGCATGTCTTCTTAATCACGTGATATACTACTATAAGAAGAGGAGCTTAAAATGCACATGCATGAAGGTCTTGAGGTGATGAAGTAGAGGATCATGTGATAAGCTTTTTCTAAACTCTTGATGCTTTATTTAATAAGAATATTCACATTCTTACACATAATCAATTCAAGTGTTTTTTGTGTGGATTCTTTCAAGATGGATCACAAACCGGTCCCTGTCCGAGGAAGATTACGGGTCTTTAAGGGCACTTAGAACTTCTGCAAAAGAAATTAGGAAATGAACTCTAGTGTTTTGCAGAACCATGATGGCATCTATGTATTGGTGTTTGGGGCAAAAGAAATAGATATAGTCTTCGGCCCATTAGCCGAAAGGCCCGATTTAGTTGAATGGTTTCACAAGTTGTTGAACAAAAAACAAAAATTGTGATTTAAAATCCCGTTTGTAGAGCAAGTTGATATAGATTGTGTTGTTCTATGAATATATATGTTTGTCTCCACTTATTGCCTTCCTCTTACTGATCTCACTCATTACTCAAATCCATTGGGGATCAACTTGGTGGCTAATCATTAATCTAGATGAATGATACCAGGCATAGATCATAATATAGAATATTTAGGGTGCAAATGGATGATATTTTAGAGAAATAAAATTTTGAGGATTTGACTATTTCTTTGTATTTCTCTAAAAATCTACCATTTATCCTAAATTAACATTCCTCCAAATTATTATGGGTCCTATTAAAAAAATAAAAAATAAGTCTTGTTCCTCCATAAATGTTATTCTAAAAAATAGAAAAGTACCAAATTGAACAAAAATTGATGGAAAAACAATTTATTCCACTCATTTTTTCCCTCTCATTATTATTCCTCCTATTCATCCTAATTGCTACCATTTGCACCCTTAGGATGCAAATGGTTGACAAGAGGAAAAAAACTGAGTTGAATTCCTCTTAAAACTAACCAGTTAAGGAGAATATTGATTCTGTTAGAATTTTGTGGGGCCCACTTAATCAGGGGAAAAAATGGTGATACCCCTGAAATTTGTTACTCCTTAAAAAGGAAAAGTACCAAAGGAGGAAGATTATTCGACTCAATTTTATTCTATCTCTTTCAATATATTCAGCCAAGTAACATTATCCAACTCAATTTTGTTCAACTCATTACTATTCATCTCATTCAACTTATTACTTTCTTATACAACCAGTTGGACCCTTAGTTCTTGAACAGATTAATTGACAAATTTAAATGTTTGGTTCAAGGAAAAGAGAAGAGCACAAGATTCACAACAAAAACCAAAACACATGAAAGAATATTTCATACAGAATGCGAGAAAATAAAGTCGCTAAGAGACATGAGACTCTCAATGTGATTACAGAAACAATATGAAAAATGCCAATGTATTTCCCACTATATGTGTGGTAATGCATAGGACTGTTTTTAATCTCTCTCCATGATTCTTGAGTTTCCTAATGTAAGAACTTGAGGCCTGGAATTAGATGTATTTGACATGCAAAGTAGCTTATATGTATCTCCAATAGGATCATATCCTAGATAGCTTCTTACATTCCATGAAACTTTTGGTTTTGGTATGGCTTACATGTTGTCCCGTGGTAGGATTCCATATTACAAAATATTTGCTTAGTAACGAAATTAGAACAAGTGATCGATCAAAACCAGCTTAATTATTGAATTTATAATGGAATCAGTAACTAAAAGTGGTTCTTTGATGAGTTACAATCATCAGAGCAGACCCTTCTCCTGAAAACTGCGGATACAATCATCAAACATCTCAGGTAGTGACTTGAACGATGCAAATCCCAACTCATGTATCTTCCTTGTATCCATACTATGTGGACTATTGTCCCCTTCTTTGTTACTACACCTGAAAACATAAACACAAAGAATCAAATCAAACAACCAAATGATATCATATGAAACCTTGGTGAATCTAATGAGCGAGAGATGGTACTTGTTCTCAAGTGAGTAATTCGGATACTTGTTCCTTAGCAACTCAATGATCTCAGACCAATGAGCAACCGAGCTCGAACACACGATCCTCCCTGATGCTTTAGGCTCTTCCATGGCTAATACATGAGCAGCAACTACATCGTCAATGTGCACAAACCCGACCGTGAAATTCGGGTACTCTCCGGCAAGACCTTTGACAATGGCGAGGATCATAACCAGAGTGCTTGTGGGTTTTGGTCCAAGCAATGGACCTACCACAAAGGAAGGGTTCACAACCACCAAGTTTAAACCTTTCTCTTCAGCTATCCTCCAAGCCTCTTTCTCCCCTAGAGTCTTTGCGTATCCGTACCAAAGCTATGCACCAATTCAAACACACACTATCAATGGAGTCTTTCTAAATCAATTTTTTTTCAATTAGATTATAGAGAGAGAGAGAAGTGTTTCTCACATTGAAGCGTTTGCAGTAGTCAGGGTCGCTCCAATGAGACTCATTGAGCGGAGAGGCTTTCTCGGCATCGAAACGGTACCGTATCGAAGAGCAAGAAGATGTAAGAACAATCCTTTTCAGAGTGGGTTTGGACTTTGCACAAGAGTTCATCACATTGGTTGTTCCTTTTATGATTGGATCAACCAACGTCTCTTGAATGTTGTGATCCTGTGGGACAAGAACAGGAGAAGCCGTGTGGAATACTCCATCGACACCGTTCACTGCTTCGTCAAAGCTTCCTTCCACCGTTAGATCAGCTTTGAAAATCTTCAGCCTCTGTTTCGCTCCTTTCAATTCCCACAGAAAACCCACTTTCTCTTCATCCCCTTTTGAAACAAAAAATCCAAAATTCAAGAAACCCACAAAATTAGAGGTTTGAAAAATTCGAAAATTCGACAAAAAAATTGGAACTTGTTGTGAGAGAAATTAGGATCTAACGAGGGTCTCGGACAGTGGTTCGAACGGTGTGTCCGAGTTCGAGGAGTGATTTGACGATGTAAGAAGCAATGAAGCCGGTTCCTCCAGTCACCAAATACTCTGCCATCTCCGTCGTCTCTAATACGAAATTTGATTGATTTTGAAAATGGCAGAGAGATTGATTATTAATAAAGTGATCTTGTTTGTGGAAGTAAAAGGAGAGTGGGTAATTCACTCCTTTCGTGCTCTTCTCTCTCACCAATATTGTAATTGCAGTCTTTCGACACGTAAGGCGTGAAGATGAATTTTCTAAAGGCCCATTGGGCTTTAAAGCTTTTCAAAACATTTCTTTCGCACTCTGGAGGCCCATGTAGAGACACATGTTCTTTTGTGTTTGTGATCAATTTGATATTTAAGATTATTGGTATTTGTCGTCATTTGATTAGTATCCGTTGGAGTTCAAGGTTTTTCCTCCTTGAGCCTTGATCTTCTTGATATCATTCTTTCCTTGGAGTTGAGTTGCTGTTGTTTGTTTCTGTTTCTCTGGTCTAGTTGGGGTCCTGCTTCTATTCTGTCAGAGTTGTTGCTGGTTAAAGCACGTTTGTAGTTTCTCTCGTCGGGTTTGCTCTTCGTCTTCCAGTCTTCTCTGACGCTACCAGTTTCATAGGAAGTTTGTGGGTATTCTTCGATTTCAGAAGGCAGTTTTAGTTTTTGGGTTTCAGGTGCTATTACCCTTTCCATGTCGTATAGCCGTTTCTTCCTTGTTGAATCCTTGGGTTGTTTCTTGTGGTTTAGTTATTAATCGAGTGTAATCGTTGTATTAGTTTTGGTGTCCGGTTGTTCGGGCTTTGTTTGGCTTATAGATCTCATTGTGTGGGTTTTGGGTAGTTTCGTTTTGAAAGACGTATCCGTCAAATGTATCCCACATGTATTTTTCCTCGTATCTGTTTCTAATAAACTTTTAGATGAAAAAAAAGAAAGATTAGTATTGTTTTTTCTAGAAAAAAACAAGTATCCATCGTTGTCAAATCAAGTAACAAATCTTAGATATTTGCAAGTACATATCATGTAACATATAATATTAAAAGAATTATAATAATCAACTTATTTGCCAATTGAATTTTAAGCGGCTAAATAATATGACAAGTAATTTATAAATATTCGAAAGTACTTATGGCTTATTAGTAGTTAGATTAGGGTAAAGTGTAAAACTCGATCGTTTCTGAATTCAACTTCCATTAAAAACAAATATTTTGACATCAAAAATTTAAAAACTGGTATAATCGATTTTATTTTTAAAACCGAGAAAATTTTATACTTTCGGTTCATAATCTCCTACAACATCCTGAAAATTCTTATTTAAAAAATAATTCTGCTTACGAAAGATGGTTTGAACCATAATCAAATTTACGAGTAAGATATAAATCAGTCCACTTAATTAGCAAGATGAATTCTGAAGAATTTCAAAATCGTAAATGATTTGTTTTCTTAATCATCCTATGTAAAGGTAGAGGACAAAAACTAGAAGTTTAGGTCAATCTTTCTATTGGTTCGTAGAATTGATAGAAAACAACAGATGATAGGGATGAGACTTATGGTCCAATAGTAACAATGACATTATTATCAAAACCAAAACCAAAACCAAAATTAATAGAGATAGTTGGGAAGATGGTCTCCGTGATGATCGATCATGTCAAATCTCACCCAATACTAATCCAAGTAACACGTTCCTTCATTAATGCTACCCAATATTTATCCTAGATGGAGTCAAGAGAAGTCACCGCTATTTTCAGTCCGATTTTCAGAAAACGTTTAAAGATTCGCAATGACTTTTATGGGATTGATGATGTTTAAGTTCTATCAATATAAATAGACAGACTGAAGAAAAAAACAAAAAAAAGCATCAAAACGCATCCACCCTAATAGGAAGACCACGAAGGCATTTAGAGATTCATGAAGGACGAATTCCAAAAAAATAAATAGTTGAAACATTTTTATTTGATTTACCTAAATTAGATGTGATAACCTGATAACCAGACACGAGAGAAGTAAACTCTATAAAGACCAACTAAAAAGCCATATCCAACTTCAAAATCTAGATATAAAAGACCTTTTTACACGTTAAACTCATTACAAAAAAGTAAGAGAAGGAGATTGAACAAGTGAGTTTCTAAATCAATTTTCCCAAAGTCAAATAAACATTTTTTTATTTGAGCATCCGGAAATTTTTTGGAAGATATCATACCGATATTCTCGTAATTTTTTTGGTGGTATAATTTATTCACTCGGTCACTCCTCAGCAGATGAAACCCAACTATCTTAAAAACAACCGCATGATGACAATACCAATAATCTTGCACGAACCAAAAGTATTATTAAGTTACAATATACTTTAAACACCAAAAATTAGATTTGGGATAGCATGATTACTTCAAATTAAAAAAAAAAACAAAAAATCTTGGTAAAGTATATTTATTTCTAACCAACACGCCTTACAAAATATAAGTGTGAATTTTACTCTTAAATTACCGGTCTCCTAAGCGAACTATTCACAAAGAGATATCCAAGAAATAAGCAAATTTTATTTGTCAAATCCAGACGTTTAGGAGTCATTTGCTACGACGACATAGATGCTGGCTTACTTTTGTTTAAATTTAGATTGTGAGAAAGTAGGAATATTTAACCTGGCTTACTTTGCTAAGTCCTTTGCACTTATATTAGGATGGAATAATTGAATCAACGCATTTTAAGGAATTTATTTATAGGTTTTCTTTTTAATAACCCGATTAATCTAGAGATGAACTTTTTTTTGTAAGGAATTACTTTATAGATTTTCTTTTTAATAACCCGATAATCTGGACTGAAAGAAATGATAACAAGTTCGTCGAATACAATCACACCATATTAATTATCCGGGCCAAACCCCAAAAGTAACCGACCAAAAAACAGCAAAGTTGTTCCAAACAAGAATCAACTGAAGATGAGCAGTTACGTCTTGCTGGGTTAATTCCTTTATAGGTTGTCGTAAGATAGCAAACAAAAAAACACAGCTTGTCAAGTGTTGTTAATTATAGGAGGCTTGCGAAGTTTTTACCTAAGATTAAGTGCAAGAAACAACATTTCTCACATGCAGACTGACATTAGTAGTATATAGTAATAAGGAAAACAATAAATACAGAAATTGCAAAATAGTTGAGAGTTGCAACTAATTCCTACGTTCTTTCTTTAACAAAAAAAAATTCCTACGTTCTGAAATTTGAGAAACACGTACACGCAGGTTATTGAAGAATAACATAAATATTTTGTTAAATTAATTTGGCTACTTTAACCAAAAAATAAATAAATTTGGTTACATTTATTTATATTTTGTTAAACATCTTATAAGGTAGTTGGCAGCTGGTTGGTCCGACTCTCCTTGTATTGATTTTATCACATTACATTTTCTTTGTGCGTAGTATTATATTTATGTTGTGAGCAATTATTAATAAATAATCAACTGCATTAACGGAAAGCCTTTAGTTATCTATGTATGTGAATTTTCTTTTCTTTTATACTCCCTCCGTTTCACAAAGAGTGTCGTTTTAAGTTTTAATTTTTGTTTCATAAAGAGTGTAGTTTTGTATTTTCAATGCAAAAATTTAAACAAAAATTCAGTTTTAACCTTAGTACATTAGTGTATTAATTAGAAAGATGATTTTGTTTAGTGTATTAATAAAAGATAAAATAGATTTTTTATTAAATTTCTTAATATGTGTGAAAAGTGTCAACATGACACTTATTTTAAAATCGAGAAAATACTGAATTAGGAGATTAGTGTTCCCCTTATATCCCCCGTGAATATACACTGGACTATACTAGTAAGCCATGATCATGTGGTCCAAGAAGTTTATTCTTGGGATTAGGGAGAAATTTAAAAATTAACTAATTCTTTCAATATTATGGATACATAAATTCAGTTTTGTTGAGATCTTAGGCTTTGGAATTTAGTTTTTAAGGTTGAAATTTAAACATTTTCTTAAATTTTTTTTAAATATAGATGATTTCATTAATTTTGATATAAAGTTTAGACAATGTTTATACATTTTCCCAAGATTATCTGCACTAATAAAAAACTCAACTCATAACTACTCAAATTGTTCACTACAACAAAACACGTATGTTACTGTTGGCAGTTAGCAGCATATAAATTTCACTATCTCTTATGTAGAATTCCAAGGAATTAAAAAAAAAAAATACAGTGGACAAAACAGGTTCGATGCTATATGAAAAGGACACTGTGAATGTCTAAGAAAATATACAACTCCACATCTTTTTTACAAATCAGATGAGACAAAAAATAATGGGTAGGTTCAATGCCGTGCAGAAGAGTTTTAGGGAGTTAATGCGAATTTTGAAAATATTTTTTTTTACATATATATATATATATTTTTTGGTCGAACCTTCTTTTTTACATATTTTTATTAACGATGATTATAATTTAAATTAAAATGATACAAAATATTAAAATAAAATAAAAATAGTGAAAGATATATAGTCTAAAACGTTATAAAAAGTCTATTACAATTTTTTTTTTATATAAATTTTTTCACTAAATTATCATAATCTATAGAAACACAAGTGTAGATCGTGACGGTAAAATAATATTGAATTCCTAACCATAAGAAAAATGAAAGTTTTGTCAAAAAAAATGAAGGTTAGAATCGTGTATTGGGACGTTGGCAACTCTTAACAAATAATAATTAGAATTCTTAGTGTTTTAGATAAAACATAATAGAAGTGATTATAATTTAGAACAAAAACACTTCTTTTAAACAATAGTCATGTTCCAAATGAGAAGGAGATCCAACTAAAATTATACTCTAAACACTATACTAGGAATAAGTTTTTATAAATTAGAGTCACTAAAATTTTTATATTAGTTGGAGAACCTGAGGTAAATACATTTTTCAATACACTATAGGCACGGTTCTGGATAGGTTAATGTAAACTCGATGGGAGTTTTCGCTTTTCGGTCGAGCACAAAGTAATAGACTATACTCGAAAACCATAGAAAAATCATTTTGTCCAAGGAGGAGTAGAAAAAATCATCTTCATGTACATTTATTCTGAAAGGTGATGGAAGAACTGTATTGTGGACAATGAAATCGATGTGGCTAATGAAATACAGGCCACATTTTATTCGTATTAAATGAGATGCTCAAGTACTACCTATCAATCTGGTGAACAGTTCCAAACTAGTAATAAACTTCTTCATCGAAATTTTGTTGGCATTAATGATCTCACTATGGGGCTACGAAATTCCTCAAAGTTTATTTTTTAGTTTTAGAAACAAATCTTATAATTATTCTGCACATTCATTAGCTATGTAAAGGTTTTTGATCTCAATATCTCTAGAGTTTTCTCTAATTTGGTTCTTTCATATATACATGTATGATAAAAAGTGTAAAGATTTGCATTCTTATTTTAGTATGGGATAAAAAATTATGTTTGGCAAAAAGAATCATAGCAGAAAAGATTTGAACTTTATTTTAGGTTTTGGTGGATCGTCTTTGTACATGAAATCATCGGATCTCGAGATTTGTCTGCTTCAGATTCAAAGTCAAAAATTGTAACTACTGTTTGATTTGCCTCATGTTATCCGAAACATGGATCTCAAGATTTGTCGACTTGCACTTTCCAAGTCAAACATCGTAACTACTGTTTGATTTTCCCTCGTGTGTTTCCCACTTTCAAATGACTATTGGGCCCAATTCACCGTCGTCCTTTTTTTTTTTTGGGGGTGAAATCATCTATATTGTTCGTTCGGTTCAATGAAATAATCTCATGTAACTTAATCTCAGTTTTGAGTTATTTATAGAGAAATGTTCACGTTTTTAAACAATAAAAAACATTGTTCATAATTTCAGTTATCAATATTATTTCTGTTATTAATTGAATTGTAATTGAATTGTTTATGCAGATATATAAAAAAAGTTCTTTACAATCAATCATGTTTTGAATGACTATCACTAAAACTCGACTTTCGCAAGCCTTCGTTTTCATTTTGTAAATTTCTCGTTCTTTTTTTTATGCAAATTAAATTTTGTCGTTCATCTACGACTTTTTCTATATTAAACCCATAATGGTAAGATTTTTTTATTGTTCTTTTTTTTCAGGGAGATTCAGAGAAAAAATGATAGAACTTCGATATTTCTAAGACTATAATCAAATATTTATGTAGAAAAATGATAAAACTTTGATATACAATCGAAAATTCAGTCTTAAATATACAATAAATGACCAATTAGACACATAATCAATCTTAACTTTGTAATTTAATGCAATATCTTTTAATATTCCAGAAATGATACAAATATTATGAGATCAATTTTTTTTTTTGTAGTTTCAATTAGTTCACTAACTTAATCAACTTTCGCATTTCTATATCCGTGAAACAAGTTTTTCGACATATAAGATTACATTAAGAAGACTATATGTATCGATATTACAATCCTATAAATGAAAATGACATATGTCAAACCATATTATAGGTACAAAGTTTCACTAAATAAATATATAAATATTAAAGTCAAATGAGAACTATACTTTAATCGTCGGTTTTGGCTGTTGACGATTAATCCATGCAAAATAAAAAGAGTAATTACAGTTGTAAATAATAAAAACTGTAACTCTGTAAGCATATACTTCTTGTGTTTTACAAATAGTGTTATTTTAACACTTTTTTTTGTTTGACAAATAATGTTATTTTGTATTTCTAATGCAAATTTTTAAAATAAATTTCAATTTTTTAATCATTTTAGCTTATTAAATAAAGAAACAAATTTATTTAATATATTAGTAAAAGTCATAATAAAAATTTATATGTATGAAAAATGTTAGAACGATAGTGTTAGAGTATATTTCGACAACCTAATTTATGTGTGGGGGGTGATATGTCCAAACTCAGAAGTAACTTTACGTACATTCAATTCAATTTTTTCTGGTATAAACTAAACGTACATTTAATTCTTGCGTAAAAAAATATTAGTACTAATTCTTTCATTTGTGGAACTAGACTGACTTCAGTGACAAAAAAGAGAATAATAGTTATACTATAGTTTTGAAAACAATGTTTTTTTGGATACATAATAAATTAATGTAACAGTACTATTTTGCGCCTACCGGGGTACATCATGATTTGATACCAAACACTTTTATCTCGATTGAAATCAAACGCTGACACGTCTCTGCTGCTGTTTTTATTTATTTCTACTTCAACAACATTTTTGAAAGATATGCAATTTTTTATATCAATGGGGAAACAGTCCTTATCATTTTTGCTCCCATCACTTGCTTTTGTCTAGTTACAACTAGAAATCGAAGAGAAGTAAAACAGATTTTTGTTCTTTCTCATAATAAAAAAAAAATTCCAAAAAAAGAAAGCAAAAATTAAATAGAGAGCAAAGCAAGAGCGTTGGGTGACGTTAGACTCTTCATTAACTCTTCTCATCTACCCCTTCTACTGTTTGCCTTTATATCCTTCACCTCCCCTCTCTCTTCTTCATTAAACTCAACTTCAAAAACCTATTCACAGAAGTTAATAAAACAAGAGTACTTACATATTTTTACATTCGACTCTCTCCGAAGATGCCTCAGGCACCCATGCCAGAGTTCTCTAGCTCGGTGAAGCTCAAGTATGTGAAACTCGGCTATCAATACTTAGTCAATCACTTCTTGAGTCTTCTTTTGATCCCGATCATGGCAAGCGTCGCCGTTGAGCTTCTTCGGATGGGTCCAGAAGAGATCCTTAATGTTTGGAACTCGCTTCGTTTTGACCTAATTCAGGTACTATGTTCTTCCTTCTTAGTTATCTTCATCTCCACCGTTTACTTCATGTCCAAGCCACGTACCGTCTACCTCGTTGACTACTCTTGTTACAAACCGCCTGTCACGTGCCGAGTCCCCTTCGCAACTTTCATGGAACATTCTCGTTTGATCCTCAAGGACAAGCCTAAGAGCGTTGAGTTTCAAATGAGAATCCTTGAACGTTCTGGTCTTGGTGAAGAGACTTGTCTACCCCCGGCGATTCATTACATTCCTCCGACACCAACCATGGACGAGGCTAGAAGCGAGGCTCAGATGGTTATCTTCACGGCTATGGATGAACTCTTCAAGAAAACCGGTCTAATGCCTAAAGACATAGACATTCTCATCGTCAATTGCTCTCTCTTCTCTCCCACTCCATCCCTATCCGCTATGGTCATCAACAAATATAAGCTTAGGAGTAACATCAAAAGCTTTAATCTTTCGGGAATGGGCTGCAGCGCGGGCCTGATCTCAGTCGATCTGGCCCGTGATCTGCTTCAGGTTCATCCCAATTCGAATGCGATCATCGTCAGCACGGAGATCATAACTCCTAATTACTACAAGGGGAATGAGAGAGCCATGTTGCTCCCCAATTGCCTCTTCCGTATGGGCTCCGCGGCAATTCTCATGTCAAACCGTCGGTCTGACCGGTGGCGAGCCAAGTACAAGCTTTGCCACCTAGTCCGGACCCAACGTGGTGCTGATGACAAATCTAACTACTGTGTCTATGAGCAGGAAGATAAAGAAGGAAACATTGGCATCAATTTGTCCAAAGATCTCATGGCCATCGCCGGTGAAGCCCTTAAAGCTAACATCACCACAATAGGTAACAACGATTATAATACACATCATCTGTTTCACATTAGTACCCTAACAATAATGTCAAGTTGTCAACGGTGGAATATAAATTAAGGGGGTAGGCATTCAATTATTTTGGTTTGATTCGGTTAGAATTTGATTATGTTCAGATTTTAATTCGTATAGGTTTTATATAAAAATATATATAATTACACTATATATAATATATTTGTAGTATACAGTATATGTATTGTTTGGTATATTTCTCGTTACTATGAAAATTTAGTTTACACAATCAGAGGATCTAGGTGAGCGAGCATGGAGGCAGCTGCCACCACTTAATTTTTATTTTTTAGGTTAAATGTTATAACAAATTTTAAATTAACTCCAAAAAATTGAAATTTTAAGCCTAAGTCCCCCACTAAAATATAAAGTTGGATCCGCCCCTGCACACAATTCAGTTGCATGAAACTCAATTTCTTCGATATAAATTTATTTGGTTTTGAAAAGAGTTTGGTTGGGTTTCGGTTTGAGAATTATGGTTCTGTTGGGGTTTATAGAAGAGTTTGGTGGATCCCTTAGCTAGTTTAGCTTAGAAATTATGGTTCGGTTTGATTTTCGGTTTGGATTGTTTCGGTTATAAATTTAACAATAAAAACAATTGCGCTAACTATATTGGTATAATTAAATGTATTGTTCGGTTGGTATATGTCTTCTTTCTATGGAAAATTTAGCTAATTACATTAAATTATGTTTGTTCGATGTAAAAAATTATATGGTTTTAAAAAGAAAATTGGTTTGGTATTCATTGAACAGGTCCTTTGGTCCTACCGGCATCAGAGCAGCTTCTCTTCCTCTCATCTCTAATCGGACGTAAAATCTTCAACCCGAAATGGAAACCATACATTCCCGATTTCAAGCTAGCCTTCGAACACTTCTGCATCCACGCAGGAGGCAGAGCCGTAATCGACGAGCTACAGAAGAATTTGCAGCTGTCAGGAGAACACGTGGAAGCCTCGAGAATGACACTTCATCGTTTTGGTAACACTTCATCGTCATCGTTGTGGTACGAGCTTAGCTACATCGAGTCTAAAGGGAGAATGAGAAGAGGAGATCGAGTTTGGCAGATCGCGTTTGGGAGCGGTTTTAAGTGTAACTCTGCCGTGTGGAAATGTAACCGTACGATTAAGACACCTAAGGATGGACCATGGTCCGATTGTATCGACCGATACCCTGTCTTTATCCCTGAAGTTGTCAAACTCTGAACCAAAAACCTTTTCAAATACGGTTTGGTTTGTGTACGGTTTAGGTTGATTTACTTCTTGGGATTCGGTTTATAAGGGGATTGGGAAATGGAAGATAGAGAAGAAGAAAAAGCAAAGCATAAATGTTTGTAATTGTTTGCTCTGCGTCTATACTTAAATCTCTACTTTTCATTTGGGATATATTTTAGTTTCTCGTGCTGTAATTAATAACTTGTGGTGTATCAAATAAGAATATTTTTCTTTTTTATTTTATTTTATTTATTTATAATTCGAAAAAGAATAAGTTATCTTGTTTTCATCGCTGTCGTCCAAATACTCCATTGCTTAATTAGTGCTTATTACCCAATCCATCTGATTTGGTTATAGAGATAAGGAATCAGAACACAAAATTAATACGGATTGTAGGCAGAGAAATTTTTGTTGAGTCATGTTTTGACCATTTTATTTAAGTCAATTACTTTTGTCTTTTTACTTTTATACACCAATTGACTTCTTTTTTTTCCCTTTAAAGATGTCACGAAATTATATAACAGACATTTGGGGATTTTGTGTTTTACTATGTTCGTTTGTACGAATGGAAGAGAAAAAAAAGCAACACGGTTAAATAGAGCAACAAATCTTGTCACTGTGAGAATCATGTGATGTGACTAACCACATAAAAGTTCTAATTTGTAAGGATAATTTGGAGGATGAATATCTTATTTTAACCACAACAAAGATTACCAGGTACAAGTTGTAACGATGTTTAAGAAGAATATAACCATAGCGAAGAATTTGTAACACTACAAAAAGGTATGTAACGTTGGTTTTATTGTGGTTAGAGTTAAATAACAATCAGTGATCCATATATGACATCAAGTCATCAACTATAAAAAATGTTATTATAACTAGTACTTAAACCCACGCAAGATTATGAAAAATTAAATTACTTTATCTGTTTCCGTTTAAATGATGTCTAAGCAAAAACAGTTTGTTTCATTTTAAATGATGTTTAATACTTCCAATACAAAATTAATTTTTTAAAAAGTTTTTTTACCAATTGTAGTATTTTATACTAGTATTTTAATCATCGGTTTTAATTAGGCAACAAATGATAGTTTTTTATAGAATAAAATAAAAATGATTGAATTTATGTTTTTCTTAATATGTGTGCCAAGTACTTAAACATCACTTACACTGAAAAGAAAGGAGTATTTTTTCTAGTTATCATTTGTGAAAATATAAAAAATTCAATTTCAATTATGAACATTTACATTAGTTATAATAATGGTCACAAATATCAACCTCGCTTCTTGTAATTGATATTTAATCACATCGTTTACTCTAATCGACGTGAATATTTTCATCTCTTCTTTCATGTCTTGTAATTGATATTTAATCACATCGTTGGCTATGTTTCAAAAAAAAAAAAAAAAAAAAAGTGACGTTGGGTCTAAAGGGCCACAAAGCATACAACATTGAATTTTTTTTTATCTTTGCTGATCATTACCCAAAAGCCCAAAATCATTAAATAGGTGGGAACAACAAATTTTGCTTGCTGGTTTTCTATTCCAAAACCAAAACCGATTATCGTTACAGTGATAGGACGAAGAAAAGTCCGTAAAAAAAAAAACCTGGGTATAACTGCGGTCAAAGAATCTAAACAATTTAAGTTAAGGATTGTAAAAAACTTTAAATAAGCTTCTTTCATTTAATTACTCTTATCAATTTGATAATGTTATTATAAGTTGATTAGTATTTTAATCAATCTGTTCGTATAATACTTCAACATATACTGATATACCTTATAAAATATATAATAAAATCTTAATAATTTTTGTTTTATAAAAAGCATTCATTGTTGGAATTAAAATGTAAAGTACATTCTTGAGGTAGTATAAACTATAATCATATATAATGAAGGATATATATGGAGGTTCAATAAATGACTAGAAAAAATTAGCTTGCAAATTTTGCCATTTTTGTAGACTCATAAATTTTTTTAGTGAAATCATTATTAATCAGGCTTATTTCTAATATTTACTAGTAGTTGTAAAAAAAAAAATATATATATTTATAGGGCAAAAGTTTAGGGGGTCATATTGGATCAATGATTTGGAAGAGTTTATTTTTTTTTTCAAATCTCCCCTTATTGGATTGAGTATTTGTAAAAATTACTCAAAATCTTAGGTTATTGGATTAGTGATTTATAAAAATTCACTAAAATATCAGCTTATTGGAAAATAGGGATTTCAACAATAAAATATATCAAAAACAATTTGGAATGATTTGTGAGACAATTTATAGTTAAAAAATCATAGATCCAAATACCACCTTATGAGATGGTATTTGAGAAAAAAATTTCTTTTTTTTCTTATAAATTTTTACGACAAAAACCATGATTATCGTCAAAAGAAAAATGAAACATTTGAACTCTTATCGTCATAACCATGATTAGTGGCTCTTTGGCAAGAAGAAAGTGAAATTAGGGTTTTCTGGGTTAAATTCCAGCTTCACCCTCCATCGCGTGCTCTCTACCGTATTCGCCGTACCACTGTGAATCCTCTTTCGATGCTCATCTACTGTAGAAGCTAGTCCTCTTTCTTCTACTTCTTTGTTCGTCTTCTTTAGATATTTTGTAGCTGCAGACACAAAAGACATTCTCGTTACAATTATCGTTAAATTTTTGTGGTTAATTCATGGTGAATTGTGGTTTCCTCTTTTGTTCTAGGATTTGAAATCTAACTGCCAGCCTCCAAGCTTAAATTTTAAATTTTGCTTTACTTACGTCTGAAATTGATGTTTGTGAGAGACTAAGGGCAATTGTTTTAGAATATTGTGTCTTCTATTGTTATGGTACCAAGACTTGTTATTAATCGTTGTGAAACGAGTTTACATTCTCTGTGTAGCTCATTATCTGGACTGAAATCACTCTCACAAGAACCCTCACAAATGTTGGACCCCTCAATTGTTTATACAACAAAGTCGTGTTAGATCCTCCGATGGGCGTTAATGTGACTGTAACACCAACGAAACTAGTGTTTAACTCTACAGCTACAACGCTATCTTTCATGGTTCGAGTCTCGACTACAAAGAAAGTAAACACTGGCTACTTCTTTGGAAGCTTGACTTGGAACAACAACGTGAATAATGTGACCATCCCAGTATATGTGAAATCTCATATCCTGCAACAATACTATGACAAGAACTGATTTGTGAAGAACACCGCTCGTACTACTATACTGTTGTGGTTAAAAGAATATGTAAAATCATAATGCTGATGAATATACTGTTGTGTAACTTATGTTATTATAATGATCTTAAGCTTCCTCTCCCTTTTTATTCGTATTCAGTATAACCCCGATGATGGAATGGACAGACAATCACTACAGAACTCTTGCACGTCTTATATCAAAACACACATGGCTCGACACGGAAATGTTAGCAGCTGCAATCATTGTCTATCAAAAATAAGTGATTTGAAATAGAAGTTTTAATAGGGAATGCTTTGAGACATATGGTGTTTTGCGGAGTTAGCTTAGGAAATTTTTCAACGAGAAAGTGATTTTTTTTTTAAATAAGTGACGTATCATTTGTAAAAACTAAAAAAAAAATGTTTTTCCAAATGTCCTGAAATTCTTTCTACTCACCTTAAAATTTGTAACAATAATTTGCAAAATTTTCTCAAATCTCATATCACTTTAAAATTTACATGATTTCCAAATTATCCCAAATCATTGATCAAATTTAATGTTTAATGTTTAATGTTTAAGGTTTAACGATCCCTTATAGTTTATCAATAATCAGACTCCCAAATTTTTTTTTTTTTTTTGGAGACTCCCAAAATTTAGTTCGTACAAATGGTAAAAACAACAATAGAAACATCACTTTCCAAGTAAACGAATAAAGCCATCGATCCTCTTATCTTCTCAACAAAAGATTGATGCCTTTGTTTTTTGAAGTTTTCTGCATATTGATGTGGTCCAGCACAAACCATAGTTGATAGTTATCCATTTTATATTATTATTGTCTTAACCCAATGTTTTTAGGAATAATTTAGCTTTGCACTTTTTCATTTTTCGTTCCTTTTTTTGTTTAAAAACAAACTTTTCCCAGTTTTCTCCTACAATATCTCTACCTATTATTTGTTAACGACGATGACTGGAAATGCATTCAACACACAACAAAATGAGTACTATTTCGTTGTCTCTAAAAGTTTAAGATGAACATAGAAAATAAGGATGTAGATATATATCAACACCATAATTAAATGTCATACTGATTACTCTGGTTTTTGTATCAACACAACCAATCAAAACCTCGCTTTCCACAAAATCACGAGAATTACTCCATACTATCCAACTTTTACATGAAAATAATGAACTAAAAGAAAATTAAAAAGTAACAAAATCCAAGAAAAGGAGTACTGCTTGGGCACCGAAAACGACAGGTGGACCATAAAGATATCCATCTGATTAAGAAGCTGACCAATCAAAACACTAATAAGAGGATCATCTTGAAGAGCTCGACCAATCATAAACGAGATAAGACCTCTACATTGCCCTATGGGTAATAAACAACCAAAAAGTGCTAGTTTTTTTATAACTTTAATCACTGTCCCAATTTAAAAAAAAAGGGTTCACATCGTGTGGGACATGTACCAGACTACAACACCTCTAAACTTAACCCCTCATTGCCTCATAAAAACAAAATATATAGTCTCCCTTTTTATAGGAGAGCCACTTCTCGAAAACTGAAACCTTTGAAGAGAGAACACATAGTTCGATAAACATTCTTTTTGCAAGTGAGATTTGGCAACTAGTTTTTACTCAAAGTAAAGGTTTCTTCTCGTTCATGGTGATAAGTATAGAGTTATAACATGATGAAAAGTTCGGCTAATGCGGTCGGAGGAAAGACGGCGAGGGCATGTGACAGCTGCGTGAAGAGGCGGGCGCGTTGGTATTGCGCAGCTGACGATGCTTTCCTTTGCCATTCTTGTGACGGTTCGGTTCACTCAGCGAACCCTCTTGCCCGTAGACACGAGAGGGTTCGCTTGAAATCGGCTAGCGCCGGAAAGCATCGCCACGCCTCTTCCTCACCACCTCACCGATCCACGTGGCATCAAGGCTTTACACGTAAAGCTCGGACTCCACGTGGAGGCAAGAAGAGCCACACGATGGTTTTCCATGATCTTGTGCCGGTGATGAGCTCAGAGGATCAGAGCTACGAGGTGGAAGATCAACTCATCTTTCAAGTGCCTGTGTTGAACCCAATGGTTGAGGATAAATGCTTAAACGAATCCGTGGAGACAAAGATCGAGTTTCCGATGATGCCTGTATGTTTCAAGAGCAGCGATGAAGAAGATGACAACGGTGAGAGTTGTCTAAATGGTTTATTCCCGACCGACATGGAACTGGCTCAGTTCACAGCTGATGTGGAGACTCTCCTCGGTGGAGGGACAAATCGAGAGTTTCATACCATGGAAGAGCTAGGGTTGGGTGAGAATTTGTTAAAGATTGAAAACGAGGAAGAGGAAGAAGTTGAGACAAGAGAAGTATGTGATATAGATGAAGATGAAGAGACTTCTCCATTTGAGATAAGCTTTGATTATGAGTACTCAAACAAGACGACATTCGAGGAAGAAGGAGAAGAAAAAAAAGAAAACGAAAATAAGAATATGATGGGCGTGGGAGTGAATGAAATGAGTGGTAGGATTAAGGAAGAGAAGAAGGAGAAGGTTCCTATGCTTAGATTGGACTACCAAGCGGTGATTTCCACTTGGGGTTGCCAAGGAACCCCATGGACCGCCTTGGAGCCACCTGAAATAGACCTCGACATGCTCTGTTCCCCATCCAATTCCACGGTATGGCTTATTACATTGTTCTATCTATTATTCAAAATATTTGTTATACAATCGGATTTTATGGTGGAAATTCAGATTAATCTCAAAACATGTGAAAAACAGATTTTATTACGATTTAGGGGGCTATATTCAAAGTTTCAAACTAGTAGAACAAATCTTTTACTTTTCTATCAATTTTTATTTAATATTGATATAAAAGAAAGCATTGTCACTAATTAACAAAACTTATTTGTGTCACGGATATTTAGGGTGAAAGTCGAGGAGAGGCTCATCATCACAACCACTTTCATGGCCTAGGGTTACACATCGGAGAGGCTGGGGATGGAGGAAGAGAAGCTAGGGTTTCAAGATACCGAGAGAAAAGGAGGACAAGGTTGTTCTCCAAGAAGATAAGGTACGAGGTACGTAAACTGAATGCTGAGAAAAGGCCTCGAATGAAAGGAAGGTTCGTGAAGAGATGTTCAATTGCTGCTGCTCACTAAGAAGATCTTAATTAACTATATATATCATTCACTATGCTCACTTACTACTTTGCTGCTAAAATTTTGGTGATTGTTAGCTTTCTTTTTCTGCAATGTTAGAAATTTTTGTACGTTTTGTGAGCTACATATGTAAATATATATATCACCAAAATTTTGACTATCTTGTAAGTACTTATATATATATTTGATAACGTGAATTTTGACTCCTAGTAACCAAAATAAACATAAGGATTGTCACAATTATATTCTAAATCTCAAACAAAATGAGAATATGTTGGTTTGTTATCATGTTGCGTAATTTATGCGAGTATATGTCCATCTAACCAGCGCTCACTTGACCACATTACCTAGTACAGAAAAATCCGATCAGTGGCAGGTGGCTAGAATTATTCATATGTTTATACTCTCATACCTAAATATCTTAGAACCGACCCAAAAAATCAAAGCTTAACTGTGTTAAAGGATTTGCCTAGCTATAGTACACATGTTGCTACAATATTCGCCAAACTTAAATTATAGACCGCGCGTTGAGTGATTCGCTTAAAAATTATTGACGAATTTAACAGGAACATGAACAATTGTGTAGTATACAATGTATAGTACATGTGTATACATTGGTTGTTTAGTTGTTATTTTAAATTTCAAAATTAGTTGTTATTTTAAATTTTTTTTTTTGTTTCAAATTAGTTGTCATTTTGTGTTTTGAATGCAAAATTTTGACAAAAATTCTACTTTTATCATTATTTTATTAGCTTATTAAATAATGATATCAAATAAAATAATATACTCTCTCTGTCTCATTTTAATTGATGTTCAAAATGTTTTTTTTGTCCCAAATTATTTGATTTTCTCACATATCTATGCAAATTTTCAATTTATTTTAGTCTAATTTTGATTAAAAAATATTATTATTTGAGTTCAACAAGAATACTTCCACTTTTTGCTCTTTACCTTCCACTTTTAAATGATATTTTTAAAAGTGAGTTACTTTTCTTAATATGTGTGTTTTTACTTAGAACATCAATTAAAATAGAACAGAGGGAGTACTAATTAATAAAAGGGTAAAACAAAAAAAAAATTAATATGTGAGAAAACATTAAACAATACCTTTTATTAAACGAATGGAGTTATATTTAATAACTTTAAGGTTATCTTAATATTTTAAATTCCATGAAGAAAAAAGCCACTTAACCAAAAATGCTTCAATATGACACATCAATAGATTTCTTTCTAATCACTTTTCAAATAACTACGAGTTTACCAAAAATATTGGACTTTGGATTTCATACAACAAGAAAACAAGCTAATTTCTTACAAAAATTTATACAAAAAAAATTGTAGAAAGTATTTATTACTAATTTTTTACGAAATTATAACGAAAAATCAGATTGTTATCAGAAAACGATCAAGTATATCCTACCAGTTACTCTTATGAAAATATTTTTTAAATACTAATTGGTTTTCTGAACTATTATATCTGTATAATAAAAAATGTTAAAATATCTTATAAAAAATGTAAAAATAAAATGATAGAAATATTATTATTTGAATTTTTTTTTTTTAGCATTAGAAAGAAATAGAGATTTGTCATCATATTAAGAAAGAGGGCCATCGTAATCGAGATGCATGGCCCAACTAGCCGGTACCGAAAATTCCCCAAAAGTTTGTCCATTTCCCAATATCATGGCATGTCTTGCTAATTTACACTCCTTCCGTTTCACAAAGTTCTTACGTTTTAAGATTTTTTTTTCATAAACAGTATCGTTTTATATTTTCAATATATAAATTTGAATAAAATCCAGTTTTAATTCTATTTATTTATTATATTAACAAAAAAAATAAATTTATTTAGAGTATTAATAAGAGGTAAAATAGAATTTTTATGGTTTTTTTAATATGTGTGAAAACTTTTAAAGTGATACGTTTTGTGAAAGGAGAGTATTTCCTTGCAATCCGATGGCAGAAATTAATATTTCATTTATAATTTCCATATGCAAAATGTAATAATTTCAAATATAACTATGTGTTCCTTGTAATGATTTTAATCACGTTCATCATCAAGATAAAACTATAAAGTAAAGATCATCTAATAATTTATCCTTATGTATATAACGCGTTGAGACTTCTAAATTATAATTATAAAATATACTGTACAACACAATGACTCACATTAATATACATAAGCCAGTAGACCAAGTTTGATTTGGTTTTCATTTTTTTTCCTCCTTTAAATATATAGAAAGTAAAATTATTAATTAAAAAGACATTTATGATAATAATGCTATCTATTTTTTTGACCTTATCAAAGGTTCTAACCAAGTCTGAGCTCTAAGCCAACCTCGTTGATATCGACTTGATCATCAAACCCAAGATTCGAGCTTTGGTTTAATGGACCTTCCTTTCGACTCTCCACGTTCTCCAACGCCAACTGACCATAGCCATGCGTCGCACCAGAACTCCCGAGCTGCCACGTGTCATGACTACATTCACCTAGTTGGTAATTCACGGTCTCAGCGAGCCGTCTGAATCGGCCAGGCTGTGTCTTGGTCTTGTTACTATTAACACGTGGGGCCAGGGACAGGCTCTCCGAGCTGTCGCCGCCGGTTGTTGGATCTTTCGCCACGTGGCGTATGTCGTAAGTCCTGTGAGGAGGAATGACCTGGTGCGACGCGGATGCACTGGGAAGTGGCGTGTCAGTGATGGGTAAGCCGTTGAGCACGGACTCAACCGCGGCTTGGCATTGGGCCCAGTTTCCGGACCACATCAAACCCACCGAACCATCCACAGGGTTCACGATCCGACCACACGCCTCGTATAACAATGACCTAAATATTGCTAGAAAAATTACAAAACACAATGAAAGGTTAACTATAGAATTAAACCGGAAAATGAAAAAAATCAATGTCCCTACTGTAAAGTGATATTGCATGTAAAAAGTGTGTGACGGAATCTAAAATAGATATTTAGATCATTGTTTGATATTCTGTTACCAAATCTCTCTTAGATCTCTCATAATCCCAAATACATTAATGTAACATAATTCAATGGATTGTTATGTATGAAAAAGGATAATTTAATGGAACATATATTGCTATCAGTGTGTACCAGGACGAAGATGGTCAGGACCGGATTCGATGAGGTTAAGGAGACCGGCTCGGCCGTAGAACTTGGCGAGGAAGAGTGTGGCATTGGCTTGCGAATCTGCGGATTTGATCCATTGAAGGCATGGTCTTATGGTGCAATCTTGGTTGCAACCTTTGCGTAGAACCCTACACCCATTGCAGCTGATTCTCATTATATGTTTATAAGTGACATTTATATACGTATAGATGATGTGTGTCTGTGAGTTTTCTTGGAAGTGAAACTCAAGGAAGGTGTGGACAATTTGTATTTATAAGGAAGAAGTTACTACCTAGTCATAAAGTGGGTATTTTTCATCTTTTGCGTTTTTCTTGGAGAAAGTGGTGGAAAAAAAAACTGGTGCACTCCATGCTTTATGATTTTGATTAAAAACAAATATAATATTTAAGATTATTACTTTCTCAAAGAATAATACTCAGGGATCTCTAATTTTCTCTATAATTTTTCATTATTACTCTTTGTTTAGTGTTTTAAAAAAAAAAGAAAATGCCAAGAAACGAGGGGGAAGGAGGTTGTGTGTTTCAGTGAAGTTGGCATTTTGTTTTGGCAAAAGTTGGGGAGTTCCTTCTTCGGGAATGCCAATTTCCTCTCTCTCCTCAATTTTTTCCTTCTTTGGGATTTGCCCTCCATGCATTCCATTATTACGATTTTTACCAGTCGCTTTTATCTATATTTTCGTAATTACGTCTCACTCAATCAAACCTACTTCTTTAATCTTCCTATCATCGTATGTCAATCCTCATCAAATCATTCATCGTTGGGTTGCGTCTCACGAATTCTTACCACTCACCTATATCTATACTCGTAAAACTACGTCCTCACGAGGTTGTGCAACGCAACGCTTAATATTGAAATTCAAATTAAAGGGGCAACCAAAAAAAAAAAAAAAATGAATGGGGTATTTACGTAATTGAGTGTTAACAGAGGTTCAGATGGGTAGAGATACGAGGAAACTTTGGAGATGAAAAGTGGGAGACATGCACGAGAACCACCCAGAGATGATACCGACAAAAATTAACAGAGCCACCCAGAAAGTTTTAAAATTTTCTGACCCAAAAAAAAAAAGGTGTATATTAGGCAAAGGAAGATGGCACGTGAGTTCCACGCGAGACAAAACTCCTCTGCTCATTTTTATTTTTTTTTATTTTTAACTTTAACTCCTCTGCTCATGTTCAGTACCTAATGCCTATAATGCCCTTTTGTTCTCCAGATTTTAGGGAGGGCTATACAGATTGGACCGTAACTTTACGTGGAAAATACAGTATTTTTAGCAGGGTCTATGCTCTAGAGATAGCCTCATTATTATTATTTTTTTTAAATGGTGCCATAAAAAATGGTAAATAAATTGATGTTGATTTTGCGTGTGTGTTATTATTAAAAGTATAAATTCAAGTGTGTTTTGGACAAACAGTATAATATTTTTAACAGATAATAAGCTTCTTTTGTTTAACTGATAATAGAAGCTTCTTTTGTATATTATCATGTTACTTGATAACAACACGAATGAGATTAACACCCATTTATTTACGATTTTGTTACCCACATCATATTAGTAATAGTAGAGTGTTGAAAATGGTTAGGTAATTAACTCTATTTAGTATGTAAAGACTAAAATTTGAAAAGCGTTAATATTTAAAATTTCTTGTTGCAAATTACAAACGTTACAGTTTTGCTTTTAAGAAGAAAACAAAAAACAGGAGGCGCGTATAAAATTTTGCCCATTGGTTTTGGTATAAAAAAAGGGGTTTTTGATGTTTATTGGCTATTTACAATTTGATGTTAGGATTACTTTTCGAAAACGTTTGTTACATTTTACAAGCCTTTACAAGAAAAAAGGTGTAGCATCTTTTTACGTCATTAATAAGATAATTGAATGTTTAATTAAGAGCATGTTTTGTTATATAGTCCACGTACAAATTTACAAGTATTGTGCCAAATGCCAATCCAAAAATCTGCGGAATGGAAAAAAAAAAATATATAAAACGCTATCTATTAAGCAAAAAAGCGTTTGAAGTAGATTATTTGTGCAATGATTGAATTAAATCATATTTTTATATTGTTTAATTATATAAACAAAAATATTTATAATTTTTAAAATAGCTATATTTTACAACATCGTTAATTTTTTATGTATTATGAATATATTAAATTTTTTGTCAATAATTATAATAGAAAAATAAAAATTTCTAAATAATATTTAAATTTTGTCATCTTTTAAAATAATAATATATTATGAATGTATTAAAAAATTAAGTGAAAATATTTGCTTACAATAAAAAAAATCATTTTTAATAAAATTTTAAAAATGTTATCTATCTTTTTAATAAATTGAAGTATAATTTTAATTGTTTTTTAAAATTCATAGGTTTGATATTCTTTTATGATATATCAAATAATATCAAAAATATATTATATTGAAAATTTATTTTTAAATATTTATATTTCGCCAACCTTCTAAAAAAACTTATTTCAATAAACTAATTACCTTATATGCTATTATCCATTTTTAATTTTTAATATAATCAAGAAATTTTATAATTCATTTTCTATTATGATTCATTTCCAAAAAAAAATTATAACTAATAATTTTATACAAAATAATTAAACGAAATCAAAATTTACAAATAATTTATGATATACATAAAAATATAATATTTAATTTTTGATATAACCAAAAAGATTTTAATTCATTTTCTGTTATGATTCATTATTAAAATTTTATACAAAATAATTAAACAAAATCAAAATTTACTATAATTTAATATTATACACATTCAATTACTACTTTGCTTAATTTTGTTTTCTCTTATCAAAAAATATTTTTAAAAAACATACTATATTGTCAACATAACAGCTTATTATAAAATATTTTACTATGATTTAGTTCTTAAATTATACAAAACTAAATAAATAATAAATTACCTTGTGCAGGTTATCATCTAGTTATGATATATTTGGTGTTGATAATATATGTGTTATTAGACCAATCTCCAAGCGGGCGGCTTAACACCAAATATAATGTGAAAGAAGCTCCGATCGAACGATAAAAATATGTTGAATCGTAATTCAAACACTTATCCGGTTCGGCTTCCGTTTCAATTTTAAAAATATTAATTTAAAATTTTCTTTAAGTGTTGGGCTTCCTACTGGATCAAGGTATCGATTAACTGGACCAAGAAATTGAGTTTTGCTTGCATTACAAAAACTTTCTATATTTGTTTTTCAATAGAACCCGTCTTACTTAAGAAACGCTACTTGCACTAGCGGATTCGAACACCATAATATACTGTGTATTATTGGATGGTAATCCTTTCATTAGTACAAATATTTGGTTTCAATGAGATTTCCAAAATGTATCTCTAAATTTTTAAACCGAACCGGAATAAAAGTTGATTCCATTCAAAACCTATTTTTCTAAACCAAACCGAATATCCAAACATACTTCCAACTGTCATACCCATACCCGACCATGGGCATTTGTGCCTTTAGAAAGGGTTAGCTCATCTTATCACTTTTTTGAGAAAGGTAGATTTGATCCAAAACATAATCAGACGAATATCTGCCTTATCCCCAAAAAGGACCGTCTAAGAGCGATGACAGAATTCAGACCGATAAGCTTATGCAACATAAGCTACAAGATTATCTCAAAAATTCTTTGCAAACGACTAAGGAGAGTACTACCGACCATTATTTCGGAGACCCAATCAGCTTTTATGGCTAGACGCCTAATCACAGACAATATCTTGCTAGCGCAAGAGAATTTACATGCCTTGCGCACAAATCTGAGTTGTAAAGAAAAATTATTGGCAATCAAGACGGATATGAGCAAAGCATATGATAGAGTCGAATGGGGTTTCATAGAAGCTCTTCTCCTAAAGCTTGGCTTCTCGGAAAAATGGGTTAAGCTGTTGATGTTCTGCATCTCTTCCGTCTCGTATCAAGTTTTAATAAATGGAGAAGCTAAAGGAAGGATAAGGCCATCGCGGGGTTTACGACAAGGAGACCCGCTCTCTCCATTCCTGTTCATCTTATGTACAGAGGCTCTTATCTCCCTCCTTAAAGGAGCGGAAGAAGAACAACGTATTACGGGATTAAGGATTGCCAGAGCAAGCCCTAGAGTTTCCCATCTTCTATTTGCAGACGATAGTTTATTCTTTTGCAAGGTAGAAGTCCTGCAATGTGCAGAGATACTAAAAATAATTCATTCTTACGGAGCAGCTTCGGGACAACAGTTGAACGCTGCAAAATCCTCGATTCTCTTTGGAAATAAAGTTGGACATCCCCTTCGCCGAGAGATAAAAAGGGCTATCGGAATATCCAAAAAAGGAGGTATGGGAATGTATCTACGTCTTCCGGAACAAATATGCGGTTCAAAAAAGAAAGTTTTTGCATATGTTCAAGATCGATTGAACAATCAGATTAATAATTGGTCGGCAAGACTTCTTTTAAAAGGAGGAAAAGAGGTCAAATAAAATCGGTAGCTCAAGCCATTCCGACATATGTTATGTCGTGTTTCTTACTCCCGCAAGGTGTAACGAATAACCTTCGGAGCGCGATTTCAAATTTTTGGTGGAGCTCGAAACAAAATAGCAGAGGCATGCATTGGATTGCTTGGGACAAAATATGTACCCCTCGAGAAATGGGAGGGTTGGGCTTCAGATATCTACAAGATTTCAACATCTCTTTGCTAGCAAAGCAATTGTGGCGCCTTATACAATACCCGTCTTGCCTTCTGGCTAGGGTATTGCGAGGAAGATACTATAGAATGTCAAGCCCTCTAGATGTACGTAAGTCATACTCCCCATCATATGGGTGGAATAGTATCATGGCCGCAAGACCCTTACTTCTCCAAGGACTCCGAAAGACCATTGGGTCGGGATGTAATACCCGAGTTTGGAGCGAACCTTGGATCCCGGTTATTCCGGCGAGACCCGCCAGAGGAATTGGTCCCGTAATAGACAGAAACCCAGACCTTTTAGTTCACGAACTTATGAGAAGAGATACAAAAGAGTGGGATACTCAGATTCTCAGTGATCTTATCCATCCCGACGATATACGCCTTATCCTCGGGATGAGACCTAGCCAACACTTCACCCTGGATGGGTATGCATGGAATCACACAAAATCGGGGACCTACACAGTCAAATCAGGATATGAGCTAGCAAAACGATTAAAATCGGATCAGAAGCCGGTTGAGATGACGGAACCAAGCATCACTTGTCTGTTAAGCCAAGTTTGGAAGATTCGGGCGCACGCAAAACTTCAACATTTTATGTGGCAAGCCCTTTCGGGTTGCGTGGCCACCTGTCAAAGGCTAACATTCCGACACCTATGTACAGATAAGAGGTGCCCCCGCTGCGGTGCACCAGAGGAAACGATTAACCATATGATATTTGAATGCCCCCCCGCCTTTCAAGTGTGGGCTCTTTCGGACTTTCCGTCCCTTCCGGGTTGCTTCCCGAGCTCATCTCTATATGGAAACATGGATTTCCTATTTTGGAGGATCAAAGAAAGTGAGCTTCCAGCTCCTCAAAGGGATATTTTTCCGTAGATCATTTGGTTTATTTGGAAGGTAAGGAATGATAAAGTCTTCAATGGGAAGACCGTATCACCTTTGGATACCGTGCAACATGCTAATATAGAAGCAGAAAGTTGGCGGAAAGCAAATGAAAAGGAGATAGATGAAGAGAAAGAGAAAAGGCAAGGTGCAGAGGCCCCCGATGAATCCGAGGAGCTTCTTGTGATCCCCCGAATCCCGACTTGTCAGATTGATGCCTCTTGGATCGATCATGGACCGGTTAGTGGACTAGGGTGGTATCTGACAGACACAAGCGGACACACTACCACCGGACAACAAGGATGCAGAAGAAGCCTGTCAGCTCTACATGCGGAGATGGACGGACTAATTTGGTCACTGGCATGCTTGAGAGATAGAGGGTTGCAAAGAGTTTGTATCGAGACAGATTGCTCCAACCTGATTCAGATGATCGAGGAACCCGTGGACTGGCCAGCGTTTAGATCAGAGTTAGATTACTTGTGCTTTCTTAGGAATTCCTTCGAGGAATGCTTTGTACGTTTTATTCCTCGTATCAAAAATGTCCGTGCCGATTTCCTTGCTAAAGAGGCGAAAGCACGTGGTATTATATTTTCCCATGTAAGTTATACTCGGTTAAGAGAGATGGGATCGATAAATCCCGTATCTACTAACCAAATTTGATTTAATATATGGATGTTAGTTGAAAAAAAAAAAAAAAAAAAAGGGTTAGCTCAATCCTAAAATGGGTTTGTTTTCTACCTCCGAGCGAGTTGCTTCTACTCTGTAAAAGGTCTTTGTGTACAGTTTTATTTAATAAACTAGCCGACAAAAACAAAATAAAAACTTTGAACACCTAAAATTAAGGTTAATGGCTTACAAGTGGAACTTATATGTCTTTATATGATATGAACAAGTGTCCCCCTTGCACTTTGAATCTTTGATTGCTCGAGCCGTTATAAATTTGCAACTTGTTTTCTGTTACAATTGGGGACAAGTAGCCAATTAAACACCATAACTCATTTGAGACAACAATGGACTTTGCAATGGTCGGCATTATAATCCGAAGCGTTAGGCAGGTAGGTCCACATTAATGACTGCATATTTCTTAGGATATGTACATACTTTATTATTTGAACAAAAAAAAGGTACATACTTTATTTATTTATTTATTTTGTTCAAATGTACATACTTTATAAACTATTCTATTATATAACGGATATGTTTGAAACTACTCTTGAATGAAGTAGAAAGTTCGATTCATGACTATAAGAATAAGAAACAAGTGACCGATTCACATATGTTAAATTATCAATTTAACTATTTTTCTCGTTCAATTCAAAATAAAACAATGTATGCTTTTGTTTTAACCTCAACACACGAATAAATGAAGGGCAAATAGAGGCTACCTTTGATGAGGTTAGATGAGATAAGATAACGGGTTTGTGCCACGTGGCAGAATCAATGGTCCAACAATGTTACGATAAGGCTCGACGACGATCCAAGAACTCTGTTCAAAGCTCTTCGTTATTTTTATAAAACTGTGATCGTTATTCATGTGGCCGTAGAACAAAAATATGAAGAAAATGAGTAAAAAAAAACATAAGAACTAACACCAATTATTTTCAAGAAAAAAAAATATACAAGAAGATCAAAAGAATTTGGGTATCATCGGCATGCAACGACATTTTCCGGTGTGAACCGGGCTCAAACTGATGGACCACCGGTTCGGAGGACATCTAACCGTGCGAGAGTACCGAACCGGAAGTATTCCAATTGATGTCTGGTTTGTTTGCTTTTATTTTCTGCAATTTAATTCAGTTAATAACAGAGGACTTGGTCTTCTTTTGTTTCAATCAATAACGAAGGAATCGGTCTCCCTCATGTTGAGGAACCACTTTCTCCACTTTTCAACTTTCCTAGTTTGTAAGAGTTGTTACTCCCTGAATTGTTTCCTTGTTCTATTTTAAGTAAATGAAAAAGCCAAAAATAGGCAATTCAAATTGCCAAACACTTGTGTCGTTTACAAACTGTTCTTTGAGGTAAGAGTTCTAAATCTGAGACCCATCACAAACTCACCGGCCTTATGTCTTCCGCCTCCTTCCCTGTGTCCCGCAACACTAACTCCGATACACTTCATTGCATTGCATGCAGGTCCATTTTAGATTCCTACTATAAACACTCTTATACTCCCACTAGTATGTCGGCACTAAAAGCATTTCCACATAAAAATGAAACTATATAGTTTGTGATGTATCCATTATCCAATTAGGTGAATCAATGCAATCACGTGATGTTCACAATTAAAGGTGTGATGGAGATGCAAATGCAAAAGGTCTAAAAATTTGTTTTTTATGCATTAAGCCCCAAAATTGTTTTTTTTTTTTGTTTTTTATCTCAACTGGAAATTTACACTTATATGTAGGTTGTACATCAAAATCAAATTATGACACTCCTAAAGACAAATATATACAAACTTATATTTGATTGAAATTACATGGCTTTAGAAAGGTAAAATGACTATAGACACTAATTTAAGATAATTTAGTTAACATGGTTTTGTATATCCGTAATAAGGTCTACAAATTTTAGATGTTTTTTTTTTTGTATCTTTTGTCAATAATATGTATCATTCAGGTTTAAATCTGGATGGTGATATAGTGAAGGTTCTACTATATTTTCATTCAAATTTAGACAATTAATTTATTATTTTGGGAACCATTGATTTTAGACTAAATTAGTACATAGTCCCTAATATAATTAAGCCGGTCATGTGTAGGTGTGGCCACCGGTTGGAAAGAAGAAGTTAAAGACTCTTCCGTACATCCCCAACCTGAGCGACGTGTCTTTGGCTAAAGAGGTCGACTATCTTTTATTTTATTTTATTTTTTATTACAAAGTTCGAACCTAAGATCTAATTTCTATGGTCCCTTTAGTCTATTCTCTTTGAAAACATCCCTTCTCTCAAGTGATTTGAACTATTGATCTTCTCTCTCAAAAAAACCATTAGACTAAGAGCCACTTGGTAGATCGACTATCTTATCCCCAATAAGTGGATTCTGTAATAACTCAGATCGGCTTAGTAGAAGAAGATTAGAATTAATGGGTTTTGTTCAAGAGATTTTCGAGGTTAAGCTTAGCCGGAGCTGTTTAGCGTTTATTGATAGTTCCGATTGCCGGAATATATGTCGATTACAAGGTTTCGAGAGAGAAAAAAGACTGATGCCCTTCCGTTTCAAGTTTTCCCTCTATTTATAGAGGGCACACCTCATTTTGGGCGGCCCAGATCGAATTGATCGAAAGGCTTACATTTAAAAATGACTTTAAATATATTATTTAATTTGAGTGGAGTCTGGGCTCTAACTCGCATGTGCATGGCGCTGATTCGTATGCGGCATGGCGCTGATTGAGTGCGGCATGGCGCTAACTCAGTGCGATCTGCGCGCAGAGTGAGTGCGGCATGGCGCTGACTGGGAGACTGAGTGGAAACTCTGACGGATTGTGCCACTCCGTCAGGTCGGCCAACTCTAAATATCTTTAGACCGGCCTTCCTAAATGTCTTCAGGTCGACCTTTCTAAATGTCTTCAAGGTCGGTATGTGATGCAAACTTGCAAACGGAGGAGATTCTCGAAAGGTGGTCGATCAAGAATCCTCTTCGTTCGTCCATTGATAACCGACCTTGTGCCTTCTCTACTATCCAAAAGATGGCCGAGCTGGCGCTTTCTCTGGATAACGAGTAAACTTGTGTACTTGTCCATTCGTAGCCGACTTAAAGTTAGGATTGTCAACAGTAAAGTTTTTAATGGGACCGATGTGAATTTAATCGGGCTTTTTAGAGGGGATACGAATCCCGACTCTAACAGATTCCTTGTGTTAAGTTCGAGTTGGAGGTAACATTTAATCAATTTTCGAAGAATCTTTCCACATCAATTATTCTAAAGTTTCATTTCAACTAAAACGATCAATGTTTTGGATAGCACGGATTTGTGTACCGTGAGCACAAGTCACCAGGACTCTACGACGGACGTTACTGGACAATGTTGAAGCTTCCGTTGTTCGGATGCACGGATTCATCTCAAGTCTTGAAAGAAGTCTTTATCTGTATCATCGGATTCGACAATTCGCGTCAAGTCCAGTGCATCAGTTTCATTGCCTACAAGCCTCCCCCCACTTCTAGATGTATTATTCTCTTTCTTGTTTCTTGTTTGATTTCTCCATTTATTTCCATTGTTGTAAAAACTTCCATTTGGAACATGATCTATTTATCTATATGTTTGTTACTTCTTGCTTTGTCCGGAAGAGAACCGATATTTTTCGAACCAAACCGGAAACAATCTACCTCGGTTACTCCATCAAATCGAGTATTAATTAAAACCGAACCAAAGCTAATTAAAAACTTGGTTTGAGTTGGGTATGACTAGTATTTACTATTTAGTATCTATTAACCCAAACCAAACGGAATCCAAAATTCAGTTGCTCATATAGAAATTGGATGACAGGGTAATAAACCGGAACCGAACAAAACATTTAGTTGACTTCGACCCGCCCGGATATATCGATGAACTTAATGTGCGAACTGTGGGCATACTTATTATTTTCGGAGGCATACTATTTTGGAATCACTCTTGAAACAGGCCTACGCACGGCGTGTATATGTATACGCAATTAAACAGTTTTAACAGTACAATATTATTAAGTTATGAACATAGTTTTAAAAGGAACTAATTCTTAAATCTAGATAATTAATTTCAAATTAACCCCATTGAAGGATGGTGATTAAAGGAAAAAAAATTTATCTAGAAGGAACTATAAATCCGATTATTTTGTTTCTAAAAGAAAAGGACTATGAGGAATGAGTTAGATTCTTGAGGTTCCAAATATCATCGTCCCAAACAACATCACTGAACAACAAACTGTAGTTTCTTCCAATGAACTCAACGTCCCAAAAAGGCAACCACACGGTGCTCCACGTCATCTCCTCCACCACTTCTCCGCCCCACAATACATCCTCCTCCGCGGCCGCAGCAGCAACCGCAACTGCCATGGCTGCAACAGCCAATGAGTGATCAGTCTCCTCTTCCTTCATCTTCTCTTCCTTCATCTCCTCTCTCTGTCTCTTCATATTAAAAAAAAGTGTTAGTGGTGATGATGTGATTGGTGTGATCTTGTTAAAGAGAGAAGTCAAGAGGATGATTATTTGTTGTGATCTTGTTAAAGAGTCAAGTCAAGAGGATATTTATAAGGAGATAAATGCAGGAGGAAGTGGTTAGTGCAAGGAGACATATGGGAGTTGGAGATAGAGAGAGACGTGAAGAGTTGTTTTTTGAATTGTTTTACCGACATTGGTGTTCATGTATAACTCAGTTGCCTCACGTCACACTCACACATCTGTCCGTTTCCTTTTGCCCTACGTGTCCTCCTTTTCTCTTTTCTTTTCCCCACTCCAAATATCTTTTTTTTTGTTTTTTTTGAACCATCCCTCCAAATATCTTCTGAAATGTTTAAAGTTCAAACCAAAATATCTAAAGATGTATAGTTCAAATATATATATATTTACCATGTAAAAATGTTACCAGATAAAAATTACATTTATTCATTCGATTTGGTGTAAATTATATCAAATTAAATGAGCAACTGGAGAAGTAATCCGACTTTTTCACAAAGTATAAATCTGAAAACAAATAACAATGTGATAAAATATTTCAAATCAAGAAATGATGAATTCAACTTTTTCCTACAAACTAATTTTTATTTTGATATATGAAATAAGTGTATTCAACGAATATATTAGAAAAATCTTAGTTTGTAGGAAAACTAGATGGTTTAATTTTCTTAGATTCGGAATTTATAATTAATTTAAATTTTATTCAGAATATGTAATTAAATGGTTAAATGAAAGCACTAAAAAGCAGAATTGTCTGTTAAAAAAATAAAGAGTTAAGGATTATATTTAACTAAAATAAAATTAGCGTTTGAAAAATTGTTTAAATCGCTCTTACAAACAAAGTATGAATCAAAGAAATAACTTCTACATAAATATATAAAGTTTAACCGGTTACAGAAAAGGGATTAGTTCAATATATATGTTAGAGACCAAAATACAGTAACGTGAATTTAAAGTAAATGTTTGTTTTTGGAGGGTTGAGAAGTACTCGACCGGTCGCTTCTCTATGAAAAAGAAGAACCTACATGCAACATAAAATGCCTTAAAGGGTCTCTCCAAAGGAAAAAAGGAAAAATGGGTTTTTTTCCTGAAGTTTTTCCGAACCCCAAGTCAGATATTAGATATATACAACTAAGAATGGATGATTAAAAAGGGTTAATATGGATTAAATGAGGAGTCACATCGAGAGATCGGGCCTCCCGTCTGGTGTGTAATAAAGATATTATTATTGAATATGGATATATTGTATTATTTTCATATGATGAAAATTACTAGTTCATATATATTAAAGCTACAAAAATTATATAATAAATAAGATATATATATATATATATATATATATATAATAGAGTGATTATAGTGATTATCAATGATCATAGGAATTGTAGTGATATTTTTTTTTTAATATGCCTCCTCAAGTTTAAGATGGTGACAGAATGAAAACAGCATAATCAATATGTCCAAATGCATGATTGAGCACAATATTTCTTCTTCACCCTTATCAATTTTTTCACAATGTTTCTTCTTTACCCCTATCAAATTTTTCATAGATGTCAAATTCAAGATATTGATTCTGCTGTTTTCACTCTGTCACCGCTTTGAGCTTGAGGAGTCGTATTAAAGAAAAACAGCAGAATCAACATCTTGAGATTGACATCTATGAAAAATTTGATAGGGATGAAGAAGAAATATTGTGCTTAATCATGCGTTTGGACATATTTAGCGTAAAACGCCTCGGAGAACACATATATATAGAGGATAGGAAAAGCTTAGGAGAAGTCGTGAACGCTTAAAATACAAGATCAACTTGGATTAGAAACACATTAGTCGTGTAAAAGCATATAGCTTGTTGAAGTCGTAAATGACTTGACCGCATATCAAGTTGGAATTAGCAGTAGGAAGTGAGATGCATATAAAGCTTTTGTAAGAATCTCGCTAACGTTGTTCATTGCCTTTTTGGTATTGAGGTTGGTGTTGGGCCTGTTTTGAAATCGTAATGTTGTTGTTTGAAAGAGGCGCAAAGCATCGATGGTGGAGAAAAGATCTTTCAACAGTATAAAAATAAGTAGTGGTGCAGCGGTGACGACATGATGTAAAAGGCACAGAAGGTGGAGAAGGTGATGTCGGCGATGTTCGGATACATTGGGAGGTGAATCTAAGAGAACACCAACGTATTATCTTGTTGTGATCAACAACAACTGATTTCTGAGATATATTTGGTAACAGATCTGAACTGAATCCTTGGCGGCCAGAGTAGGTTGTTGATGGAGTGACTTCGGCGAGAATGATGAGTAGTATCGTGAGAATGTGACGTTGAGATTTTAGCTTCTTAACGTGATTTTTTCAATTTTATTTATGATAAGATAATAAAGAAGAAAGAAATGAGTGAAATGAAATTAAAAAATGAAATAAGCATTATGACAAGTTTGATGTTCAAGAACTAAAAAAAAAACGTTAAGTTTAATGCTCAAGAACTAAAAAAGAAACATGTTTTGATGAAATAATAGGAGCATCAGTTGAGTTTGATCGGTGGATCAAAACTCACATAAAAAACCTGCTATGATACTATATTGAATATGAATATGTTACCTTAGTTCCATATGAAAAGAATTATATATATATTAGAGGTATAAGAATCATACAATAAATTAGTATGGTGAGAATTACAAAGCCACATAAATTAGAACTACAAGAATTATATAATAAATAAGAAGATATATAATGGAATGATTGTAGTGCTTGAATGATCATAGGAATTACGATGATACTATTTTTTAATAATTATATGCTAAACATATTTTGTCGGGAGTGGGGTTAGATCATCGGTGGTTTCTTATCAAGTCTTTTAACATAAAGTACTAATAAAATTAGAAAAAGAAAAGAGAGAGAATGGAGAGAGTCTCTCAAATGAGAGGCTCTGAGAGATTCATGAGAGACTCATCTCATGTGTTGTCTTCATATCATTGATTTATTTTTCTTTTTTAATTTAAAACTAAATAATATAATTAAAAATGTTATTATTAAATTGATTAGAGACTTATGCAAGTCTCTCACCAATGCAGATGCTCTTAGAATTCTCGTTTACCGATATGATGGCTTCTAATGATTAACATGGTTTAAGGCTCTCGTCGTGGTTCGGTCGAGGGGACCAGTGATAGGATCCGATAGTAATCGTCGTGCATGTGTATTAGCTTATGACTCGAACTGGATTGATTTGTATTCACATGTATATAACCTCTTAATGCTTAGGGGAATCATTCAAGAGATGTCTCTGGACTTAGTCATGAACCAGCCCTTCCAGGTGCGACTAGGATTTGAATGCGGGAGCGATAAGATTTGGAAGCGATGCGATTTGATGAAACTGTGAATAGAGATACGATTATAGTGCGATGCGATTAGCTTATATTTTTGAATGGCAATACGATTAAAGTGCAATGCGATTACCCTATAAATAATATAACTAAGTATATTTGTAAAACATATATAATAATAAAAAAACAAGTGCTAAAATACGGATTTCACCGTTTTCCCGCCGAAAACGGAAAATCATATTTTTCGCAAAATGCGTTTTACTGTTTTCTAGCTAAAAACGCAAAATCCCGTTTTCCCACCAAAAAATGCAAAATTTCATTTTCCCGCCAAAACGCGAAGTCTTGTTTTTGGCGAGAAAACAATGGAACGTGTTTTTGGCGGGAAAACGGGATTTTGCGTTTTAGACGGAAAACGGAATTTTGCGTTTTTGGAGGGAAAAAGAGATTTTGCGTTTTTGAAGAAAATGGGATTTTGCATTTTTGACGGAAAAACGGAATTTTATGTTTTTGACGGAAAACATGATTTTGCATTTTGGCGGAAAAACATGATTTTAAATTTTTGACGGAAAAACAGGATTTAGCATTTTTGACGGAAAAACGAGATTTTGCGTTTTTGACGGAAAAACAGGATTTTGCATTTTGGCGGAAAACGGGATTTTGCGTTTTGACAAAAAACGTTATTTTGCGTTTTTGGCGGGAAAATGAGATTTTGAATTTTTTACGGGAAAACTGGATTTTGTGTTTTTGGAAAAACGTGATTTTGCGTTTTGGCGGAAAAACGAGATTTTGCGTTTTTGACGGAAAACATGATTATGCGTTTTTGACGGGAAAGCGGGATTTTGTATTTTTGGCGGGAAAACAGGATTTTACGTTTTTGACGGAAAAACGAGATTTTGCGTTTTGAAGGAAAAACATGATTTTGCATTTTTGGCGGGAAAAACGTGATTTTGCGCTTTTGACAGAAAAATAGGACTTTGCGTTTTTGACGGAAAATGTGATTTTGCGTTTTTGGCGGGAAAATTGGATTTTGCATTTTTAACGGAAAACGGAATTTTGCGTTTTTGACGGAAAAATGTGATTTTGCGTTTTGGCGGAAAAACGGGATTTTGCTTTTTTGGCGGAAAACAGGATTTTGCTTTTTTGACGGAAAAACGAGATTTTGCGTTTTTTGACGAAAAAACGTGATTTTGCGTTTTTGGCGGGAAAACGGGATTTTGCATTTTTGACAGAAAAACGTGATTTTGCATTTTTGGCGGAAAAACGGGATTTTGCGTTTTCGGCGGAGAAACGGGATTTTGTGTTTTTGGTGGGAAAACGTAATTTTGCATTTTTGGCGGAAAAACGTGATTTTGCGTTTTTGGCAGGAAAACAAGATTTTGCATTTTGTGAAGAAACCAAAAAAATTTCGTTTTTGCAAGTAAAATAAAACGCGTTTTTACGGGAAAAAGTGCATTTTTAAATATATTTTAATTAGTATTTAATTAGTAATATTTTTAATTTGTATTTAATAATATAGGTAGTCGTATTCTAATCGTAACTTTTGATGCGATTTGAGTTATGTACATTTTGTAAACAACTAACCACACTCTAAAAATAGATGAATCGCATCACTATCAAATCTCATTGCCATTTGGTGCTAAGGCATGATTAGGGTGATCGCACCGCACCCAAATCGTAATGCCATTCCCCTCATCGACCGACCCCATGTTTGGTTCGATCCCCTCTCCCTTTTATACTCTCTCCTTATTGGTCCCTTCTTTTTTTTCTTTTTTTTGGTTTTAATGTTAAGAACGTCCCTTCTTTCTTGCCGAATCGTCCCATCTATTTTTTGAGACTGATGATGATTGATCCACTACCCCACTGGACGAATCTTATATTCACGGCACTGGTTAGATTATGCGTGCAGTTTACGGATAAATACTCTGTTAATAGAACTTTGTCATAACGTATTGCCACATAATTTGTTCCCGCAAAATCAGTCCCACTAATATAATTATTAATCACACTTAAATATTTAGTCGACATTTTTAAAACATCAAAATGGTCGCCAAGTGAAGACAAACTTGGCAAGTTCAAAAGATGAACAAGTCAGCGAATGATTTCAATTTGAAACTCAATTTGATTGATTATTTATTTATTTTGACGGCAGCATTATTTTATTATGCAAAGAAAAGAGCATGTTGCATGCTAAGCTAGATTTATTTATTTCTTCATTTATTAAACACTACACGTGGTTATAAACTAAAATTTGTGACTAATTTTATGTTTGTCACGCACAGGCACAGCTATGGTTGTGTGGTAAATTTGGCTTTAGTAGCTATCGGTGGCGACTTCTTACAGATAGTTGACGATCAAAATCTATGAATAGTAGTGATTGAAGAGCCATGAAATAAATATATATATATATGGTCACACTGGTAACGGATTTGTAAAGGTGTTTCTTTGGCCAAAATAGTCATGTATGTCCATTTTTATCTTGTGGTTATATATGTGGCTAAGGCTGGCCCCTAAATTTTTTTGATATGGTATGTCCTTAGCCACGACTTGGCCTGGCCACATCGTATGTTATAGGCTTATAGCTATAGTGGTCATTTAGAGACTTTTAGCAACTATTTATCAATGCCTAGTAATGACCTAATAATCACGCACTCTTAGTGATCATCATAACGCTGAAACTAATTTAAAAAAAAAAATCAATTGGTTCTCAGAAACTATGGGACTATTATAATTAAATGATTGATTTCGAGTCCATTGGTCACCTTCAGGCTTCAGATTTAGAAACTCAATGTCGACGGTCGACGGCGTTTGTTTGGACGGTTGAAATTCAGCCACGTCGTCTTCTCTAAGAGATGGAACATATATATCATCACATTATCTGCCTACTTCTCACGCCATCTACTTCTGTAGTTGTACGTTTTATTAAGCTAAATTTTTAGTCGGTAAAAAGTTTTAGCACATTATGTGTAACATGTTAAGAGTACACAATATTATCTGGTCCAACTATGTTTCTCTCTCACTTTTAGAACGTATTTCTACGTCACGTGATCAAGATCTGGAACAATATTTTTTATTATTTAGTTCTTATTAATAATATTTTGGTCGACAACCTTTTTTTTTTTTTTTTGCTTTTAAAGGAATTTCGGAAAAGATAAGAATGCATTTAAATCCATTCCCACCAAAAACCGAATTAACAGCACAACATGATCAATCTCTGCATTTAACCACTAATCCAAAGCGACCGGTGGTGTCGACAACCTTTATTTCAAATCTACAACTAATATAGATGTCCTAAGTTTAAATTAGTTTATAAAATATCCGCTACTTGAAATTAGACATTGATGTATTTTTAATACTTGAATGAAAAATATGTTGAAAATAAATATTTCTCCAGACACAAATAATTTTAAAATTTTTAACCGTTGGACAAATATATATATGATTTACTACGTTTGTGTTAGTATAGTATATATCAATATTCGAATTCAAATTCACATATTATATATTATCAATTAAAAAAAAATTATACACGCCGAAGAGAAGAAATTTGTGTGTTTCGTAGTGAATTGAAAAAGGAAGTTATCATTCTCTCTAGTGGGATAATATCTAAAACTTTAAAGGAAGTCGTTTTTTTTTTTCAAGTGGAGTGTAAGTACCCAAATTAGAGTAGGAAAATAAGAAAATTTCTAAAAAGAAAGTGATAATGTGAAACAAAAAGACAAAACAAAATTGTGTATTTTAGGATTAGGAAAGGGCCAAAGGGGCAAGTTGATATTGATTTGGATCGGAAGGGGCAAGTGGCAGGTGGACCTTCTCTTCGTCTACCTTCATTTCCTTCTCTCAGTCATTATCACCATGCCACGTTTTTGTTTTCCGGAAAGGTTAGTTCGACAATTTTTTTTTTTTAATTATAAGAAATTAGGCATGGCCGATAAAGTTTTGGGTTAGACTGTTTTGAGCTTCGAAAAAAAAAAAAAAAAAAGACTATGTTTTGAGCTTTTCAGTTTCAGATTCTTTAAAGTAAGAGCTTTCTTACAAAATTCAATTAAATTTGTAAGTGGGGGCGTGAAGTTGGCAATCTAGAGTTTCAAAACGTAAAATCGCAACAACAAAAAAGTAATCATAATTTTTCTATTGAATTTTGCATAGATCATTTCGTATCTCAAACTTTCAATTAGAATTGTTTAATTTTATTTTATTTTTTAAACTGTAAATTTTTTAGAATTTCGATACATAATCTTCTCTAATACCCGAATTTACATCTTTCGATTTTAAAAAATATCATTTGTCCCCATATGAGATTTGAACTCTGAGCGGAATTGTTTAACATGATAGGCCGATAAAAAAAATGAGCTTGTTCATTCATTATATTAGTCAGATTAAATCCAGATCATTTTTGTAAAAAACAAAAGTCAAATCAAATCAATTTTGTATTAAGTTATCTAAATTTTTCTCATCATATTTAACTGTACCAAAACTTCTGTTTTAGTTTTTGGTTTTAAATTACAAAAATTTATAGTCTCATCCAACCAAGTTCGTAGAAAATTTGTTTAAACTAAATAATTTTTATCTTACTTTTTCTGATAAAAGATCAAAAGATTTATTCAATTTTGGTGTTTCTCAAAAAAAAAAACAAAAACTTAAAATCCAAAAAACTAAAAACAAAAACTATACATCCTCATCCATTCTTTTTTCTGTAACAATCCACACAAAGACACACTCTACCGGATTTAAATCCGAGCAATGATATAATAACGGCACAAATACAAATTATTAGGCAATATGTCCATATCATTCCCGTCCATTGAAAACATAGTTTTTCTTATATTTTTAGCTGTATAATTTTTTTTGATTTTTTCACAAATATATATATATTAACCTTTTTATAAAAAATCAAATTTTGTTTTTTTCAAAAAAACATAATGCAAAATATGATTATTTGTGCATTAGTATTATATATTGTTAATTATATAGTGTGATTGTGGTGGCTTTACAATAATCAAAAGTTACTAAATATAGTTTTTTGTCGTTTACAATCTTCACTTATACATAAATTTAGTCTATTAATTCAAATATGTTATCTTTAGTTTTTTTCCTTAAAAGTTCCATCTAATTAAAATTCATGTCTATAATCTTAGTTTAACTATCTCTCAAACACTTAATAAAAATAAAATAAAATAAAACACATAATTTTGGAAGTTAACAATAAAGAATTAAAAATGAACACATATCCGAATTCTAGACATATTCACCACATGTCGACAGTCATATATATTCAACACTGCAATTAACATGGTGTATTGCAATTTGTATGCATTAGAGATGCATGCACTAGAGATATTAAAGTCAAACATATATGAATTTTATAATTAGAACATATATAGTAAACAGAAGTAAACCAAAATCTAACTACTTATTTTAATACAACTGATATAGTTTTGACGGATATTCAGAAAAAGAACTGGATCACAGATCGATGCCGACTTAATATTCTATCCGCTATTCCCCCTACAAGTTTATCATCGATCTCTAACATTATCCAAACTTTCAAGCAGAGAAATATAATTTTCATGCACCACGTCTAAAGAAGAATACCACCACACAAACAAAAAAAAACTTGTGTATAGCTGACTTAAGAGAACGGTATCATCGTGAATAATGATACCTTTTAACTTTTCCGGTCGATATCATGTGAAAACCATAAACTATATCTTTCATATATTACTCCTAGGGTGGGAAAAAAACCGAACCGAATCGAGCCAATTCGAACCAACCGAACTCAAACCGACCCAAAGCAAACCAAAGTATATGCTAAAATATTTTGGTTAAAGTTTTTGTCAACCCGCATAGTTCGGTTCGGTTTATAACCTAATATGTTTATTACTTAATTAATTATATTAATAATATTAATTAATATTAATGATTTGAGTTTTTATATTTTGTTTCTATGTTTTTTTACAAGTTTTATTTAAGTTATTGAGTTTATATTTTTTATATTACTCATTTTGTTAATATTAATTATTGACGTTGGTCGGGTTTGATTTTGTATTTTGTAAATTAATTCCAGTAAACCGAACTAAAAATCAAACCAACCCGAACTAAACCGAACTATAATCAAACCGAACCGAACACAAACCAAACCGAATTAATTTTGGTTGAGTTCAGTTAAAATTTTCTTAAACCCAAACTAACCAAACCGAACCGAACCCAAACCGAAACCGAACTTAAACCGAAATGCCCACCCCTAATTACTCCTACCTCAAATCCAATGCATATTTTATTTTTGCTGAGTTGATACAAATCTGTCCATTATCCACCAGCTCATGCATAAATCCCCAAAATGTGCTAATTTCACATATTTGTAAACACTAAGTCGTTTTTAGTGGCCTATAACGGTACCAAGCTTAAATGGGCCATATAAACTAGGAATCTAGTAATTAAGTAATTGATTGATTAGGAATCTCATCTGATGCCCATATAAACTAAAGAGCCCATATACAAGAAATTGAGACTCGAACTCTTCATCGAGAAACCTATAGAAATGAATAATGCCTAGTGCCTACAACAACTTCCAATGGAACAGACATGTTAAGTGAAATGTGGCCTCGAGCTCTTGCTTTGTCAGTTTTAAGCAGCGAATGGCTTTGGATCTAAATATACATCATGAATGATAAGAACGAAATATTGTGTTGGTTTGTGTTATGTTTTTTTATTTTGTTAAGTCTATAGTTGGCTTTCCTTTTGTGGGTTATCTTTCTCCGTTCGTTGGAATTTTGGTTTCTGGGAGTTTTTTGTTTTAGACTCGCCAGCTTGGTATACGGAGGGTTTTTGATCCATGCCGTTTTTGTTGTTTCATATTAATTTTCAATAAAATTCAACAGATAGAAAAAAAAAAGATAAAAATAAAATATTTTAGCGTGGGGAAATAAAAATAGGAATGAACCAAATAGTTCGAGAAAAAAAGCATGATGCAAATAGTAAATTGGATCTTCTCCTGTAAAACTACACCAACTTACAACAAGAAAATCAAATATATAATTTTGACCTATCTCGATACTAAAAGAAAATGATATTTTCAGAATCGGATTTTAAAATTTTTGTCCCGCATTTTATAATGATCATCCAATATTTTAGTTTTATGAAACCGATAATGATCGTTCCAAATCTCGAGTAATATTCTCTACAAAAAAAAAAACAATACTTGAACCAAATCATGTGATAAATCATAAATGATAAAGTTGGAGATGTCGTCGGAGAAAAAAGTTTACGGATCGTCATTCGTCTTTTTCGGTGCTACACATGGTGATCAATCTACAACTTCTCGATTCCTCAGGTAGTGCGACTTGTACCAATAAAACACGTGGCATTGCTATGCCAGTTTAGTCCATCAAGGCCATATATGGCTTTTATTCTTTAATTGGTTTCCTACAAAGGAAGAAAAACGGCGATATATATTTATATTTTATTCTAACAGAGAAAAGAAACCATGTAAATGGTTGTTATCTCACTACTTTATAGTAATTAAGAAAACAGTAGTCAATGTTTACAACTTTCTACTGCTGTTTTTTTGATCGGTTGTGCTCTCTTTAGTATTCGGGTTGTGTCGGTTAGTCGTGTATGTATGGTTGAGGGTAGTTTTCAGTTAGCTTCTTCTTGTTGATCAGTAAATCTAAGTTGGTAATCTCCTTTCTCTGTTTAGTAGATGAATAAGTAATTTTTTCTTTTGGTCTTTTCATAGATATATTCTTGTAAGGGTAACCTCTTGTGGGGATGCAAAGTCATAGAATTAGACTGTTTGGGTTGAAAATTAGGAGTGTAAGAGTTTAGATTTTTGGTCATGTCTTTTAATCTAATGTTAATCCTTGCCTTTGCTTTTTCTTTGCGATTTAGCTTTTCCTGAGATTCTTCCGTCTCGCGGCTTATAGGCTTTGTAGTGCCACTCTAATTGCTCTCCTCCGTCGTTCCCGGTGTTTTATAAGGTTGCAACTCACCGTCCAAACCCTAAATGGAAACCAAGGGGGAAGAGACTTGCCGCTTTTGTATCACACCTCTCCTTGTTTCTTATTTGGATTTTCTAAAAAATAGAAGTTGCTCGAAGCTCCTTTTGTTTTTTTGGATTTTCTAAAAGGTAGAAGTTATTCGAAGCTCCTCCCTTTGGTTTGTTCTCATCTTCACTATTCACATAGAAAATCTAAAAAACTTAGGACAGGTACATAGATTGAGATCATTGTCGTTTTTCTAAACAACCTGAAACATTTTTAAACCAATATTATGTCAAAGCATATCTCGATCTTAGCTCTAAAGTTATATGGATTGAAAATCTCAAGTGTTTTCCGATCAGAATTATTTTACGAAATGGTGGTATACTCCAGCGATCTCTCACAACTAACTATGGGGAATTTTTTCACTAAGCTTAATCTGATTACTCACCACTAAGTGGGATTTTGGGCTCTCTGAACCGTTTGGTTCAAATTGATTCTACTACTGGGCTGTACCAGAGTGGGTATTTTGTAACAAAAAACTTAGTGTACCTTTTTTTAACAACAAACAAAAAATCTCAAATGGTCAACGATTTTATCTTTAATAAACCAGTATACCTTTTTTGAAAAAAAAAAATCGTTGGTAATTATTGATGAAATTATGGTCAGGACAAAGTCTTGTTCAGAAAAGAAAATAAAAAGGTGTATGTTTTCACAATTTTGTAAGGGTGTAAATGTGATATTCTAAAATAATAGAGCTTGTTTTTATCTCTAAACCTTACAAGTTACAACAAACTCCTCTTTTAGACAATTGAATTGAGTTTTTAATTTTGTTTGCATATTCCTCAACATTCCTTAAATCATAGTATTACAAAAGCAAAACCCGACAATATTATTCACTGTTTTTACTTTTTTAATATAAAGACTACAAGAGTAAAGATATTTTTTCCTTGAGAGGGAAGATTTTATACGAAAAGCAATAATTGGACCAACCAGATATTTTGAATGAGCCTCCAACGTTACTGTAACACATGGCGCTTCACAGTTCACAGCTTTTCTACTATCTTCTTTCACTTTACTCAAAAACCACAAATTCTCAGAACTCAGCAGAAGTAATAATAAGATTCGCTTTCAAAGTAAAAATATCATTTGAATTTTCTTTCCTTTTGTACAAATTTTTTTTCTCATCTTCGTAACCGACTCAACCCAAAAAAAAAAAAAACTAAAAGAAAATATCCAAAATACCCTTCTTTTCTATCTCCATGTCTCTCTCTCTCTCTTTACACAAAAAAACCCATAGAAGAAAACCTGACCTTCCAAATATTATATAATTTCTCCAAAACCTAATCTTTTATTTTTCCTTAACAACTCTTCATACTTTACAAAATGACCACAAATACTACAAACTTAACCCAGAAAATTGCTCCTATTTACACTCTTAATTATATAAAAAATAAAAAAAAACACTCCAAAGGATCGATCTCTCGTGCTCTCTCACTTTGCCTCAAAGATATTCCCACACATCTCCATTATCTCCTTAACACTTTTTTATGTACGACACACTAATTGGGTTTTTATGAGTTAATTCGATAGGAGTGTATGTGGGTTTTCTTGGGTGTTTCCTAAGCCAAGGCAGGGATGCTGCAGTTTCTACTGTCCCTGTCGAGGCAATCAAACCCTTCGACCCTAACCGCTGGGCTGTTACCAAAATTGCCTCTGACGCAGCCACCTTTCCTCCCCGAGGAAGAAGGCGACGACGACGGAGGTTGGCCCAGCGGAGCCGGGATCGGCGAAGAGACCAGCGAGATTTCATCTCTGAATCGAGCATCCTGTGTTAATGGGTTAGCGACTCTGCTCGGCGGCGACCCACATAAAAACGGAGACGGCGAGTCTAATACCTGCGTACGAACCTGTTCCGTACCATAACCATCCTGTGATAAAACCACAAACAAACAACAACGACATCATCATCAGTTTCTATATATATATTGTAAAATACTACTACAAAGTTTACAGCTCTTGATGACGCGTGAGTGAATGATTGATTACTAAAATGGGTTTCAAGAGACACACATATTTAAAAGGTGACAAAGTGGCCCACCTATGTGCTGTAACGAGTTAACTCGAGACGTCTCAATCTCAAATCTTCTGGTTTTATATTAAAAAGCTTTCGACAAGTCTCAAACACAAGAAAGTTCACATGTTTTTTTTGTTTATATCAAGAATCGTACACGATTACTCCTTTTTTTTAATTTCATTTCAAAAATTAAAATAATATGAGAAACCGACTCTCTACTGATTTATTGGTTTGTTGATTGATGAGATCTACCAAGACGTAACCAGTTTTGATAAACAAATTTCACCTACCAAGAACAAAAAAAAATCACCTAATTACGAACGAAGGGGAAACAAAAAATTTACCTTGGTGAGTATGATATCTAAGATATCAGTCTCTGCCTTGGATTCACATAGCTCCACTTGGTGGCTGGAAACAAATAACGAGATTGCAAAATTGTAAGTCAAAACGAATCATACACGATGAGAATTTAAAACTATGAAGAAAGATGTTTAACCTGAAGTAACATCGCAGAGACCGAGCGGGATGGTGCTGTTCGTAGGCGGCAGGGTTACGGAGGCCAATACGACGTGGTTTTGGGCAAACAACGGTGGTCTGATCTCTCTCCACCACCGAGACGGAGCTCCTCAAATCTCCGCCGGCGGAGAAAGCGTTTGGCTGGACCGCCCAGTGATTCATCTTTCGGCAACAACAAAAAAAATTGACCTGCGCAGTAAATTTGAAATCGCGAAATTGGATTAGTCGGAAAAACACACATCTGAGAAAGAAGAACAAATTAATTAGATCTGACTAAATCTTCCTTAGCAATAGTCTCAATCACGTGAATCAAACGAAGGAGAACAAATTAAAAAAAAAAAAAAAGGAAGATCGGAATAGTTTCCGGGAACACTATTCCGGGAGCAGATCCGTCAATTTTGCAGAGGTAGTATTCGATTCTCTAGAAGACGAGACCAGATTCGAAACGAGATTTACAGATCTGAAGACGTAATAAGCGAGATCGATAAACAGGATCTCCGATTCAGGGAAGACTCCGGTTCACAGTGAACAGAGCGAGAGCGAGAGAGGGAGAAAGAGAGAAAGTTACCTTAAGCTTAACTGTACAGCTTCTAGTGAAAGGTGGAGCTATGGCGATAAGAGCTAGAACATGGATTGATTACAGATCAGAGAACCAAAAAAAAAAAAATTAACACGGAGAAGAAACAAAAATTTGGGTAGAGAGAAGATGGTGAAAGGCGTGAAAGTGTGTGGTAGTGTTAGGCGAGAGAAGAGAGACGGGCCATGGAGCGGTCCCTTGTTCATTTATAGGGCCATTCAACCATATGATATCCAGTCAGGCATTTTCAAATTTTATTTTATCATTTTATTTATTTATTTATTTCTCCAATGATATTAAATTATTTTTGTACTAATAAAATATCAACAGTATAAAAAATGCGATTAGGTCTTAGGCCGCAAGAGCCCTCCTCATAGGTCTGGATATGCGTTGAAAAAGAAAAAAAAAGTTGATTTTTTTAACTTTGTTTCTTTTTAAATTAGATATGCTTTAGTTAAAAATAGAAAGAATATCTTCAGGAATTTTAGTATGACTAGATTAGCGAGGTACGGTTTAGGATTTCATTTGTTTTAGGTTTTGACATTTGATTGATTGAAGTTGCAGCGGAAAGCAAAAGACCGATGTAATTTTTATTTAGGGACAAAACTAGTCTCACACATATTCGGATATTTGTTCGGATCTGGATTAGTTCTAATAATTTATCTAATATTTCAACACTTTGCTATAAGTTTCATTTGTTTTTTTTTTTTGTCGGGTTTGGTTAGTTACATATTGGGTTCGAATCGGTTATGTAATATGGTTGGGGAATCGACTTTTATCTTAATTTCGATCGGATACAGATTGATTCATAGTTTTTTATATGAAATTAACCATATTTTTGGTTTGGTTTTTGGTATTTTTATCCGAAAATATTAAATACCGTAAATATCCGAAACGGATATACGAAAATACTCAAAAGTACACAAAATATTAAAAATACCCGAAAAACTAAAAAAAACACCTAAAATACTCAAATTACCCATAAAACTAAGGCTTTGATTATTTAGTGTTTGTATATTTTTGGATATCCATTTGATTATTCTGGATATCAGTTCGGTTTTCAGATATTATTCTAACCGAATCGATACCCAAAGTAACTAAGAACTAACTCTCCTTCGGTTATTTCTTGAGATCCGAATCAATTTTTTTGATCGATTTCGGTTCGGTTCCTCGAATCCAATATTTATGTCTAAACATAAACAAAACCATTTTCTTTCGTAAATTCGTAAATTTTTGTTTATAGGCTTATTGGAAAAAAAAAACAAAAACAGGGTTTGTCTCAAAAATGAAACATATTACATATTAAGTTTTAGCAAAAAAAAAAAGAACATGTACATGTTTTTTTTTTTTTTTTGTATGTGCCTTACCTAAAAACATAACTCAGAAGTCAGAACCAAGAAGTTCTTGTATGGTTTTTCCTATGTTCATATTTCCAATTCACGAGTGGTATGACTCAATAAGAGTTTATGCTGATTTTACATTCATTTGATTGGCTTAATCAGTGTTTAATCACGTGAAAGACAAACATCTTCTGTCATATTTAGGAAATGGAGCATAGTAAATTAGGAATCAACATTTACATCTCTCAAAGTCACTTTAATAAGAACAACAATCGCTTGCTATCAAGAGAGGAAAAACGATTATTAATCCATCCTTTTTCGTGATTTTTTTACGACTTTAACTGTTCTAGTTAGTATTTTGGTTGGGTATGATTTAAAAAGATTTTTAAAAAAAAAACAGAATCAGTAATCTATTTATGTACTACTATTTCTTATTAATCTCTCCACATTTATATCTTTATTGTTAACGTTTATCTATATTGTTAATGTTTATTATAGTTGAGAAAAATAAATTCAGATCTGCTAATGGTGTCAAGCTACGTATCGTTCGATTATCTATCAAACAAATCCTACTCATAAACTACCGCATTCTTGGCAAACAATCATAATAATATTACTGTCATGTGAATACACTTAATATTTAAAACTATAGATCTTGTGTAAGAATGAATAAATATTAAATTACTAAACAATAGTTCCCACTATCTTTGCATTTCCAATCGATCCTAAGGTCCCACCACACAAAAAAATCAATTACAACTATAGCAAAAAAATATCAGGAAATGTTTTAATTATAAGATTATGAACGATGGATAGAAGGAAGGGACGGAGTGTGGGCATCTCATCTTACAGTAGATCTTAAACCTCATTATTATTATATTTTTATTTTCCTTTATTGAGCATAATAAATTATTTCGATTTGTTATATCATCTACGCACGTTAGCGGTCCCCTTGCTCCCGTGAGTATCATCGGTATAAGCAATCTTCTCGAATATTATTGTTATTGTAATAAAATTTTAATGTTTTTTTTTTTTTTAATCCCAACTTTTTCTTTAAAATATCTTACTGGCGAAAACATGATAAAAAAAATATCAGAGCGCGCTCTTCACCGCCTCAAACGCGAAATTATGCTTTGCTTCAATCACACGCGAGCTAGTCAAACTACTCGCTTTAAGATAAGACACGTGTACGGTAGAAAAAGGCTTGTTTGGACTTAGTTCCTTCCATGATTGAACAATTGTTTTGTACTTTTGTTTGCGTGAGTTTTCATTTTAGCGTTTAGAAGTTACCGTTAATACTGATTGATTTTACTTGTGCGACCGACCAGAATAAGCTTTCTTTATCCTCTTTTAATTTTTTTCTGCGGAGACTGAAGTTCTCAGATAAGCAAATTATATTTCTCTACCAACAGATCAACTTGCTTCGTAATTTTTCTAATTTTATTTGTAAGACTTTATGAGTTATGAGTTTGCTGTTTCTAAGATCCCGACTTCAACTTTGTTGCTCATCACTGACCTATATACATGTCTTTGAAAACAATAATCCCAAAAATATGATTATAGTTAGTCACATTTTTCTTAGAGGTTAGTAATAGAAACGTTATTTTATTTTTTAAAGGAAACAGAAACGTTATTTAAGAAAAGGTTCAAAAAAAAAAAACAGAAACGTTATTCTAATTCTCTTGCAAAAAAAAAAAGTATTTTGGTGGAATTGCTCATAAAAAGAGGCACATCTTAAACCATTATGAACTCTTTTGCATTTGTTTCTGTTTATATGTGCACAAATTACATTTAGTCCATGAAGCGACATAATTTTTTTCGTGTATTCGGAAAATCGTGAACATTATAAATTGTGGAAATATTAAAAAAAACAGTAAAAACTTTTGAAAATTTATTTGTAGTTATCGATAGATCTTATACGATGTATATATCGGATCCGAGTGGTAACCAAAAACGATACATTTTTAGTGGTAAGCTGGATTTTTTAGTGGTAAACTGCATAGATACTTTGAATATTCTAGCATAGGCAAAAAAATGGTTATTTTGGTAAAAATGTACAATTTTTTTAATTTATTTTAATTACCTTGAACTCTAAATAAATAAAAATTCATGATTATTTAAGCTAATTATCATAAAAAGTTTCACTAAAACATAATTTTATTGCTTTACTGAGTTATTCCGATCTCCATCTGACGCGGCACTTGTGAAGTGTACCTGTTAAGGACCAACCAGTTGTTATTTTTAACAAATAAAATTAAAACTAAAAAATGGTTATAACTCTTTTTGTAATGAATATCGTCAGCGTATAATGCCTTTGATTTATGGGTCCCCTCAGTATCACACCCCCCACTTGATGAGCATATCAACTTTCATAAAATACCTCCAATTTGGCTACCCGTACATATATACTTTTTTCTCCTCTCAAATTACTATATTTTGTTATTTTTATATAGAAAAGATAACGTTTTTTTTTTGGGATCGTTAACAGATAATGTTAATTACAGAAATAGCACTTTTATATCTTCTTCTTATGTAAAGGCATCAAAGTTAGTTTTTAACATGATCGTGACACGTGTCAAATTAATCGATTAGATTTTTACATGTGTTAAAAAAATTCAACCAATTAAATTTTAACATAATATTTACATAAATCTAAAAATTAGTTTTATAAATTGGAAAAATAAGTTTCTTTTCAATTTAGGAAAAGGAAAATAATATTTCTATAGATATTAATGTTTTCCGTGAAATATGCTAGCACCCGTTAAAGTAAAGTTCAGGTTTGTAAACTAGAAACACAAATGTCTAATTTGTCGAGAAATATGGTTAGTGTTGCTTAGAACCCGCAACATATTCTGTGTTTTGAATGTTTTAATTAAAAATAAATAAATAACTCTTATATTTAGATTTTGTGTTTTTCATATATTTTTTCAATAGTTATCTGATTTTGTTTTATATGTTTTTTAAATTACTTTAACGAGTTTTAAATTTTATTATTATAAACTTGCGTATACGCGGATCCTAATATATATTAAAAGTAGGATAAATAATTCATTAAAATTTTGAATAAATAATTATATCTATATATATATAAGGCATTAGAAGTAAACATAACTAATATAAGAATATTAAAACATATATATTTGAAAATATTAATAAAATAAAATTTTATTTTTTTCTTATAGATATCCGATTTTGTTTTCAATTTATTTTTAAAAATTTAAAATATCTGATTATATCCTAGTTATATCATAAATGGCCAACGGATAATCATAAATCATGTTTTTCTCCAAGCAGCCCACTCCAGTGGGCTTGTACGCCCATTTTTAAAGAAATTAATACTGAGGATCAAAGTGTAACTAGATGGATCCCCTAACTAGCCCATATGCGTTTCTCATGTTTTCCGTTTTATGAAGTTATATCATTATTTTTTTGGTCTCAAACTAAGATAAATCATAAAAATAGAGAATTTAACTTGATTTTATATATGATTCCTAACTAAAGATCTTTGTTAGTGTTTCATGTAGCATCAGTTATACTTGTCTAAAACCCTTTCTAGAAGTTGAAAAACAAATGTTTGCTGCAAAATCAAATTTGGGTTTTGAGTTTGGCCCATTAACTGAAACGGGCTTAGCTGTATCATTTTTTGTACAAATCCAACAGATATTCGCCAGAATTGTGGCATTGTGGAGGGTCATAATTTCTTGTGGCTGTATGGAATGCAGCCACAAGGCCAAGTTGACTTGGGTACGTGGTTAGGAGCTTAATCATTTATCTTGTCTATATCGTTGAGAAGAGAGTATTAGTATTTTTTGCTCTAACTTTTCTAATCTCCCTTATCAATCTTTTTTCGGAAAAAGCTAGTTGATTGTTGAGACTCTAGCCAAGATGTATTCAAGATCATCAAAGATCTTGAAAAATTGACAATATGGGGGCAAATGGTTGTTGTTAGAAGAACCAAAGGAATAAATATTAGGAGAAAAAAATGAGCGAAATTTCATTTCATCGGTTATCCTCCAAAGTAATTGAGAAATGAGCTCGATCTATTTTCTTTATGACTAGTTTATTTTTTAACTTTTTTTAGTGGAATGAGTTGAAACATTTTTCTATCATTTCCTACGTAAATGATAAAAATTATAGGAATGTTCAATTTAATTTCCATCCTATATATGTTTGTGTGCTATGTTAATTTTGAACCATATTCATGAGTGATCGTGAAGTGTGTGATCAATTCGGTCCGGTAAATCTTGAAGGTTTCTCACCAAGTGGTATCTAAGTTTATGCTCAAGTCACTACAAGAAAACAAGGTAATTTCCGACGGAAATTCCGACGGATATTCTTCCGTTGGAATTTTCCGACGGATTTGTGATCATATTGTGACAAATTAAAAGATCGTCAGAAATCCGTCGGAAATTTCTGACGGAATCATATCCGTCGAAAATTCGTAAAAAATTTCCGACGAATTTTCGATGGAAAAAATCCGTTGGTTATTTCCGACGGATTTCCGACGGAATTGCGACTATATTGTGACAAAGGAACAGACCGTCGGAAATTAATTTCATTAATTCTTTTATCTTTTATTTTTCATACCCTAAACCACATTCGAATAGATGCCGTCGGAAATCCGTCGGAAATTTCCGACGGATATGTATCTAAAAATAATTTTACACGTTTACAACGCGTTTTATAATTATTCGGACATATCTGTCGGAAATCCGTCGGAAAATTTCCGACGGATTTCCGACGGCATCTATTACAATATGGTTTAGGATATGAAATTTTAACTCTAATTTTGTTTAAGTCATATAATAACTTTATTTAATGTATAACAATTGTGCAATCTTATCTAAATTTAATCTCATACACATTTATTGGTGTTTAAACAAAAATTTAAAATATGGTAAAGAAGTTAGTATAAGTGTTAGTATATAGTAATAGAAATGTTTTGAAAAATTATATGTTTGATTGTGAAAATATTAAAACAATTAGAAAACCGTGTTGTTACAAGAATCAAAATATTTTGTGAATGTAACATGTTTAGTAATGTTTGATTAACAAAATTTGAAAGGTTGAAACCCTAAACCTCAAATATACCCTAAATCCGTCGGAAATTTGTCGGAATGCATTATCCGTCGGAAATTTCACGATCCGTGTGATCGTTTCCTAACCAATAGAAATGCATGCAACAAATAATGATATTTTTTAACCCGTCGGAAATCCGTCAGAAATCCGTCGGATTTTGTATTTTTCGAGAAAGCGCGTACTTTGACCGCGTAAATGAAATTATTATTTTAAATTCGACGGATTGCGTCCGTCGGAAATCTTTAATTATTAACCGAAAACCCTTTATTTTCCCCATTTCTTCTACTTCTCTTCTCTCTCTTTCGTGAATCTCCGCCGCTTCTCTCCAAAAATCGCCGGAATCTCGACCTCCGACAACCTAAAACCGTTGGAATCTTGTCTTCTTCAACTCCATAGCATGGATAACTTGTAAGTCTTCTTTTATCCTTTGATTTTGAAGGGTTTCTTTTTATTTTTAAGTTTTTCTTAGATTTTTCAATGTAGATAGTGTTAGGTGGTTAGAAATTATGATTGAAATGAGATTGTTATATGTTAGGTGATGTTAGAAGGTTAGAAATTAGTTTTTTTAGATCTAAATCGAATTTTAGAGGGTTGGGAATTAGGTTTTTTAATTTGAGTTTTTAATCAATTTTGTGTATCAAATAGATTTTTTTTTTCTTGTTTAGATTAGGTTTCTTACAAATATGTTTTTTCTTAAATTTTTAAAAATTTTAATTAATAATAAAGAAATTAATTTAATTTAAAACCAATTAAAATTAAAATTATATTTTATGGAAGAAACAAGTATAAATAATGATAGTTTTTAAAATAAAGATAGTTAAAAAAAATTAATGTTAATTAAAAACATAATGATAATTTTAAAATAATGATAGTTTTTTATAAACTTTAATGATAGTTTTTAAATTAAATTACAATTCTAAATTTTATAAATAGTGTGTTTGTTTAAATTGTTTACAACAATTTCTTTTTTGTTTCACATTTATTTCATAAGTAGTGTGTTTGTTTAAATTGTTTACAACAAATTTTTTTATAATTTTATTTTAAAACAATTTTCATAATTTAATTTATTTTTCATAAATTTAATTGGTAATTATATTTTTATTTTAAATTATTTTTTATATTTTTTTATTTCCGAAATTAAAATCCGTCGGAATTGTTTATATATTTTTTTATTTCCAAAATTTAAATCCGTCGGAAATCTTTCGGAAATAATTCCGTCGGAAACAGCTCCGTCGGAAATTCGTCGAAAACAAATCCGTCGGAAATCCATCGGTCTATTTCCATCGGTAATATGTCGGAAACTTCCTACGGATTACCGTCGACTATTCTCCGTCGGAAATTTCCGACGGATATCTGATCAAAACAGAATTTCCGACGAGCTGTAACCGACGGACTTGTTTGTTCGAAAATCCGTCGGAAACAAGTGTTTCCGACGGATTTCCGACGAAAACGGCCGTCAGATTTTGGTCTCTCTCTTGTAGTGAGTCATCACAAACAATCTGAAGGTATATCAATTTTTGTTAGATTGAAGATGAAAAGAGTATGGATTTGATCAAGATGGAACTTAACTAGAGGAAGATTTGTGGTATAGTTAGATCTCTATCATGGAAGCATAAACTTATATCCCTGGAAACGTGAAGTACTCATGCTATTAGATGATAATGAGCTATCATCGTATGCTGAAGCAAAAAGCGTCAGCGAGTGGGAGATCGCAATAAAATAGGAGATAAATGTTCTTATAAAAAATGAAAATTGAGATATGATTCTGAAACAATGATGTTTAACCCATTTCTTGTAAATAGTATAGTCAAAGGTATGCATAAAGTTAGGGGATCAATTGATAGGGTTAAACCAAGATTGGTAGTTTAAAAATTATAACGAAATTTTTACGAAGACTATGATGAAATTTGATTTCATGTGGCAAAAATGACTACGAATGGAGAATCAAATCAAGAACACTTTTGCAAACATCTTCACCAAATCACTACTAAAAAACCGTTTTCAATTAATCTGTTTAAGATTATGTAAGGGGTTGATTGGCAAGTGCTTTAGAAGCTGTACACAGCTAAAAAAAAAAAATCTACATTTTTCAAATGGATCCAATCAAAATTTTTCTTTTATTTTTTACTCATAACCAAAATATTTACTTTTCTCTTCTTTTGTACAAAATATTTTTTCTAAAACACACAATTTTAGGCTTTCCTAAATTTTACAGACAAAATCGTACAACAATCAAATTTTAAATTCTACAGTCATAACAAAAAAACAACCATGTTTCTACGATAAAAACGTAAAGTTACACATGTTACCAATCATAAACTAAGAGTAGACAAAAACAAGTGAATAATGAATATTAAAATTCAATTTTATTTTAAATTAAATTAAACTTTGGGTTTATGATGAAATAAGTAAATGCGTCATTTCTAGATTTAGAGATTAATTAGAGATTATGATAAAAACATATAGATAGTTGAAGCTTGGGAGGCTATAACTACTTCTTCATCCTTTCATGTCATCATGTGTAACTAAGCAACATTAATAGAATCAAAAGCAATTCAAGAAAAAATATTAATAAAGTTCTCTATATTCATAAGTTTTCCAAGTGTTTTGCCATATTTTTTCATCTTTAGAAGATTTAATTTCTTGGTTTTTTGGGATATTTGGAATCATTATCCAAGATTATTTACATATTTTACACCTTTGCTAACTTGTTTTACATCAATCATGCCGATTAATTATTATATTGCGCTTTTGTTTTCGCGGCGTACAATTCATTCTCGCGCACACTACCAGATTCAAATACAAGTCATGACAGGCAGAAACGAGAAAAATCAATCCATCATTATGCTCAGCTTCTGTTATGAAGTTTTGATAAACAAGTTTCTGTAATCTTGATCATTATGCTGTTTCTGTAACCAATAAAAGATATATCAAAAATAAATAAATAAAGAAAAAGAAGAAGGAAAATGTAAAAAAGAAAAAAAGGTGAAAATGAAAAGAAAAGGGAAGGACCACGTAAGAAAAAGGAGTAAAAAGTATGATTGTCCGAAAGAGAGTTGCAGATGTTACATGAAGAGGGAGAGATTGCTAAGTCCTAGCTTACTAGCCGTGACAGTCTCGGAGTAGTAGTGTGGTCCTTCTCTCACCTGATCCCTCTCTCTCTCTCCCCCCTCATCACTCACTCTCTTTTTGTTTTGTTCCCACTGATCATAAGTACTATGCAAATCCTCGAGATCTTTCGTGCCCTCATCATTAACACTTTAATTAATCATCCCCTGGCTCCAATATTCAATGTATTTTTTTATATCGATGACATATTATTTTTAACAACGGAAGGTTCACGAACCGAAATCAAGACTAATCTCTGCGGTTGATGAAACATCTATATATTTTTGTTATTAAAAATGTTTATATTACCAAAATAGTACTGGTTTAGTGGTATAGTACATATGTTACTTATGTTTTCTTATGTTTCGGGTTCAAACTTCCTTTATAACGAAAAAAATTAATTTTTAAATTGGATTGTTTAAATGTTGATTCTAGGTGCTGGACAAGATTATAGACCTAATACCTGACATTATCACGGTTTCAAAAAAAAAAAAATCAAATAACATTTACATTGGTCAATTATGATTGAAATCACAATTAAATAACCAATTTCATTAGTATGAGTTATTCAACCATTACACCACCATATATTGGTTCAGTTTTTGCTGGAACCACACATTGTTGACAGCCAAATTCCTTATTATGGTTGCATATCTCATGATTATTACAAAATTTAAGTAGAAAACAAAGATGGGATCAGTTCCAACAATAATTGTGGCAAACCGGCCAAAAAAACTGGCAACTAAATGGCCAAAATCACGAAAAAAGAAAAGATATTGGTAGATAGTGTCGACTATGGATTGGGCTTCGCATTGGTTTTGATTTGATGAACTCGAGAGATTATCAAAATCTCCGTCCCGTCACACCATTCATACTGCTTATTAATTAGATAAACATAACGCCGTGAATTAACGTTGCTAGGCTTGACTTTTTGGACAAAAATATATATATATATTTTTTTCTCTCATGTAGGTCGGCACGAGCATACCTTTTTCGAGTTCTGAAGTTTTGACCTTTAAGCCACTTGGCACGTGACTCGCACGCTTCCGTGACTGTTAAATATGTATTCTTCTCACCAGTGCACTTGCAAGTAGAGAAAACGTCTCTAGTTTACTTTTAATTCTTCAATTTTTATGGATGAAGTTTTACACTGCATCAAGTTTTTTGTTTTCTTGATAAATATACAGAAAGCATTTCCATGCAGAGAAGATATATAAATCACAAACGTAAGGAACCGAAGTCCTTGTAAATTTTGTAAGCAAAATTGGTTTGAAATCCGTCCTTTTTTTTTTTATATAGCAATCATGATTAGTTATATAGTCTCTTTGAAGTATTTTCCTCCTCATCTTCTTGCTTTCTATAACACTTTTCTCTATTTTAATTAAAATAGATATCCCTTGTAAAGTTTCAGCTTCACAATAATATTTACACTAACAAAAAGCTGTTATAGATCTGTAACATGGTGACAATCTGATATATATCGGATGAGAACAGTGTGATAGATCTTACATCAACCTTGCTATAACTCCGTATAATATATTGTCTACAATATATATATATATATATATATCGTTTGGTATGGAATAATCGATAACATTATAATGTTTTAGTTTGTATAGTTAACAACAAGATTAACTAACCAGGTAATATGGAGGAATTATAAAAAGTAATTGGAAGATATAGAAGACATGCATATCCAACTTAGATCACAAAGGAGCCTAATAATTAGTTATGTGATAGCAACACTTGCATGTCCCATTTGCAAAACCCTAGGGTACAAAAAACAATTTGAAAGAAAAATAAAATTGATGTGGATGCCCCAGGAGAGGCCTATTGCCATTACATTACATCTATATAAATGGGGGACCATTACTAGCTAACAATTTTTCTTACATTTATATACAAATATTTATTGTAAAACTTCTCAAAACGTAATGTTCAAAGCAGCAGGACCATAGAACTACCCATGTCTCGGATTGTCCTAAAAAGTATAAAATCTATTCTCTTTTAGTTACTTGTTCTTTCCTCTGTGTGTTTAAGTGAGGATCACAAGTCCATCAAGGACCATCTTGAAGCTGCAAACTATTCATGAAAGATTCTTTATCAAGAGACAATGATTCGCTAGATGTGTCTTTCCACATTTAATTCATTGTTTAAAAAGTACCACTCTTGTTTCTTATAAGACGCTTTATATTAAACTAACCTAATTAAACAAGTGTAACTTACACTTGTTTCCTTGCATTATGTGTGTAATTTTGAGGTTTATTAAATCATCGATCTGAGAATAATTCATAACTCGTTTTTATCCCCAGCTTCTTTAAAGAGTTATGATAAGATAGTCAATTTTCAGGGCGGCCGGAAGATAACAAGTTAATTTTCTATGATCTCTGACCCGAAGAAAGTAAAGGCTTAAAGTCCATTTTGATTAAAAAACAAACAAATAAATAATTTTACGAATGCGATTCATTTAACAGGTTGAAAGGAGATTTATGTAGTCTATTTTGATTTTCAGTATGAAGATATCTTCACAGAAAAGGTCCAAAACTCATTGATTTCTTAAAAAAAAATAGTTCTTAAAAAATTAATAAGAATTTGTCTTTTTTAACATGAATTAATTTCACAGTAATAGGGTTCTAGGCTAGTAGCCCTAGCATCTCCTTTCACTCAGGAAATGTCCCTCTCATCTCTCTCTCTTTCATCACACACACACACACACACACAAACATGCACACTCACACAAACACAAACCACAAACATAAGCACAAACACTTTCTCTCTGGTTTAATTAAACCCCTTAAGCCCACGCTAGCTAGCTCTATCTTTTAAAGGTCACGAGACCCACTTTGTTTATTTAGTTTCCACACGCAGAGAGAGAAGAGAGAGAGATATGGGAGGGTTTGTGGCAGATAAACTGATAGAAAACTTTCGAGCCTCTCTTCTTTAACTTTTACTAATCTCTACGTTTTTCTCTTCCTTTTGTGGTGCAGCCTCCAACTGAAAGTCATCAATAATATATATTCTCAATTATTATAGCTCTTCGAGAGAAGTCTTCTTTCACGCCAATCTCTCATTTCCCACTATGTATATGCCCCACAAAACACAAAACCACTTTCTTAATTATATCTTCCAATTTCCTAATCTTTAACTTATCTTTATTGATTTTTTTTTGGCAGGAGGCATGAGGAGAATTACTTAGACCTCAACAATCTGCCAGATGAATTTTCTAGAGATGGCAATAAGCAAGCCCTCGAGGAAGGTTCTTCCTCTGGTATGCATACCATGAAAAACCCTAATTCTTTTAACGTTGTATGTATATGAAACATGGAGTTATATACTTATTGTTAAAATAATTAAATTCTTAACGTTATCTAATTAATACTATTAGTGCGTTAAGGTTAGGTATTTTTGGTAAAATTGCTAATGTGAAGGATTTTTTGGTAATTAGGTCAGAGAAAGAAGAAAGGAAGTAAAGAAGGGAAAGATGAGAGCGGGAAGGTGTACGAATGTCGATTTTGTTCACTCAAGTTCTGCAAATCCCAAGCTCTTGGTGGCCACATGAATCGCCACCGACAAGGCATGTCTACTTAACTTTCATATAATCCACATTTCACATTCACACTTTTTAGTTCGTGCAAAATAAAACCCAAATTTTCAAAACTCTTTTGTCTTTGGTAAATGATTGTTGTCACATCCATGCTTTGACTACAACTTTATACCAGTAGATAGTAGTAGCTAATTTGCATTTAAGACTTAGTTTGATGTCCTTTTTTCTTTTGGTTCTATAAACTTAAAGAGAGGGAGACCGAGACATTGAATCAAGCTCGTCAATTGGTCTACCGTAACGATACCTTAACCCCACCTGGAATTACGCCTTTCGGGTACTGTCTCTTCATCTTAAAACTTTAAATTATGACATATATATGTTTATAAATGTTGCTTGTTATAAAGATCATCATATATGATTGAGGAGATTAATTATAATTAGAATTATTGGCAGGTATCATACCGCAGATCCAACAATGTACCGGTCGGTTTACTCATCACCAATGTTATATACCGGAAACTCCTCAACAAACTTGGTTCCCCAACCGCTTCAACCGCCATATCCATACACGTCAAACCAATACTCTCCGCAAAATCACATCAACGATTACTACTTAAGCCAATCTTTCCGAGGCAGTAGAAGCATCTCTCCGAACCCTAATCTCCCCACCACCACAACCGTTAATTACATGGCCGATGGCCCCGTGGGATCGAGCTACACTTGCGTTGGTGCACCCATTGATCAGACAGGTTTCCCTAGCCGTGGCTCTGCTAGCATCCGTGCGGCCCTGCCACTCGAACCGCCACAAGGTCGCGATGGCGACGCTTCACGGCAGCGTTTGGATCACCCTCTTCGACTACCCATTAACCGGTTTCAAGATCATCACTCTCTCTGAGTTTCAACATATTTCCTCCGCTTTTCTTATATTTTCTTTTTCTTTTTGGGTATTTGCTTGTAATTTTGTTGGATCTCTTGAATCGTCGCATTAAACGCCATGGATCCTACGTGCGTTATTACCAAATGGCCCGTTTGTTGTCTTTTTTGTTCTTCTTGTCGGATTTTATTCGAATAATTAATTATTAGGAATCTATTTAATCTCGACCGGATTTTGTTTTATGTGTTTTATTGATATATTTAACATTGAGAATATGTTGTGCTCGATTTTAGTGCGGAATAAATACAAAATATGAAAATTATCGTACTGAATCGCAGATGCCAAATGATGTTGAATCAATTCATTTAAGAGTAAAGTTAAGAGTACTATTGGCTATAAATTAAAAGGTGAACGTTTAACAATGTTTCCATTTATGGATACACAAGGGAAGTGATTAATCTAAGGGAAAAATAAAGCTTTTGCAATATATATATATATATATATATATATTATAGAGAACAACGAGAGGACAGAGGAACCGGACAAAAATGGGTCAGAGAGAGAGAGAGAGTATGAGAGTAGAGAGAGAGAGAGAGTATGAGAGTAGAGAGAGAGAGAGATTGTGTTCATAATATATGATACAATGTGTAGTGAGATTGGAACAGCCTTTATCTGAGCTCATATATATAACATATTATTATATATATATATATAGTTATAAAAGTGTAAGCAGGAAGTAACTAGATCCAGATGGAGACCGTTACATGCCAGCTGAATTCCCCTAACTAGTAAAACTTCCCATTTGCATTTTCTGATGCACTCTAGTTTCTATCAACTACTAGCTACTTCCATTTTGTTTTGTTTTCTTTTTTAAATATCTGTTTCGTTACAAAAATAATTATTTCTATAAAAATAATTCAGGCTCTTTGATTTTTGGTCAATTTAGGCCCCTTTTTACATGCAACATTTTTGTTTTTGGAGAAAAAAAAAAAACTCCATTCTTGCATACACTGATCACCACAATTTAGGCCCCTTTTTACATGCAACATTTTCGTTTTTTATGCATAATCAACTAATTTATTTTTATGCAGAGTTTCGCCGAATTGTTAATATTACTTTTTAACAAAAATTGACAAAAAGAAGGGACCTTTTGCAAACCCTGAAGGATCAGATACAGGCGATAGCAGAGTATGAGCAAACTGTATAACAAGAGATATAAATGTTGGACAGCACATCCTTAGTGTACCCGGCCTCGTTTGAAGATTATAAATAAATAAATTATTTCCTTTGGATTGTTATAAATAAATAAAGAGTGATGATTTCTAGAATTTACATGAATTAATTAATAAGAAAATGCACGTATGTTGAGACATTTTATACGTGGTCAGGGGGCTGTATGCTTACACTGGAGAGGCAATGGCCTCGAGCATATCTATCGATCGCTTCTTCTTATTTATTCTGACCAGTAACAGCTACATTATAATAACAACACAGAAAATTATAAATAAATATATAAATATAATATATATATATATATATATATAGAGAGAGAAAGAGAGAGGTGAGGTGGGCGAATCTCCAACTTGATCTGCCACACAAAAATTGGGTCAAGCCTCAATATAACATGTTTCATTGGTTTTGTGATGTCATATGGGTTAGCTAGCATTGTTTAAGCATTGTATAATCGTACGGACACCTATTTGAAGAAGCATATGCGAGTAATGGTAACAACAGGGATGGGTCGACTAAACGTACGAAGCAATGTGTGATGGGTACTGGTTTCAAAAAAAAAAGTGTGATGGGTACGAATCACTCACTGTCTACGACTCTACGTGACTACGTATATGGTATACAATGATACACATGCTCATTTATATATACATATCGAATTAATTAAGCGAATATGTATACTATACGTACTCTATATGTAAATCTTTTAATTAACATAGTTTTGGGCCTAACTGATAACTAATAACAGTTTGATTGAATTTGTTTTTAACCAGTCACAATTTTTGGTGAAGTCCGTAAATATGACAAATCTGTTTATCGAATTTTTTTATTTAGGAAAAATTTATTCCACTATACCACTCCATTCTGCATTTTGCTTTTCATTTTTTTGGTATGATTGCAAGGTGTTATCAATATGTTAGACCCAATTGATTTTTTTTTTTTCATTTTTCTCATTAATTCCGGTTCCCTATATTAAAATATATGTCGATAATTAAAGTAATAAAATTGGATTTGACTTGAGATGGAAGGTATCACATTAATCAGCCCCCAAAATTTAAATATTTGTCTCGCTATATAGTTAACCCAAACCGGTCTATCATTAGCCCGACCCGACCTGATTGGACATTTTTCTTATGTAGCTTCGGCCGATCCTACTTTTTTTTATTTATTATTATTAATTATGTAGTCCCTTTGTTTAATTCGTGATTTTATTCTCTCGGCTGATGTCAACTCCAAAGTATGTTGACCAAACAAAATATAAAATGATATTAAATGTTGGACGAAAGAGCTGTGAATAATTCCATGGCAGTGCCATAAAACAAGGCACCTATTACACTTTTAGGTTGTCATGTTGATGCTTCAGACTTTGAGTGCATATTGAAATATAAGATTTCAACCGATATATAAGAGCATCTTCAATTGAAGGTATTTCAATGGTTATTTCACAATAAAAAATAATATTTTCTTTGTTCGTGATAGTTTGATATTTTTGATTTTATTTTTTTCCCAAAATATTGATATTTTAGAGAGTTAAACCTAATTTTGTTAATTAATATTAATAGTTTGTAAACTTTAAGAAATCTTAATTAAAATTATTTGTATTTTTGAATTGTTATTGGTTAATAGTTATTGAAAAATAGTTAGTATAAAAAGTAACTCGTTAATAGATAATAATTAATTATTTTTTAATATATGTGAAAAACCAAAACATCAAACTATCATAAAGAGAGGGAGTAAATTTTTTTTTTTTAATAAAAATACATAAGAATCCGTTCTCATATGAGATATCTTGAAAACCTTATGAAAATCTATCAAATGACACACATGTCTATTTATTAGTGAGTTAAGTTTTTTTACAATAAATCAAATATATAATTGTTTAGATGAGATACATCTGTTTATTTAGTACAATGTATGCTTATTATTACTTTATATGTTTTTTTATATTTTTTTCCGGTAAGAAGCGCAGAATTTATGAAAAACATGAATTAACTATATTTTTGTATTTTTAAACATTAGAAACATTATTTCATATTTAACTAAATATAGTTTAACCAATGATAAGAAAATACTACATAATATAAAGTACACAAAAATCAAATAAATTAAACTGTTGCATAAAATTTTGAAACAATCAAATAAAATGAAACAAAACAATTTTTTAAAAAATATCTTATAAAAAGGAATGAAGGGTGGGACAATAAAATATTAATATATCAATGAAAAAGAAAGAAATTAGAGAGAAAGCCAAAAACTTGAAGCACGAACGTAAGATGTGAACAAGTCACGGTTTGGACAAAGAAAAAGAGAGAGAGAGAGAGAAAGCAATGTAAAGACAACTTTAACTAATTACAAATCTTTCGCATCGCTAAATCCAAAAGGCACACACGCAGAGACAGATCCGTCAAGCAAAAACGTTTTCGTCCCGTACCTTTCTTCCGATTTATCTCGGGATTCTACGTCCGTTATCCACCATATCTATATGTACAAATAAATACATACACAAATATGCAATACGTATAGGGAAATACATAGATGCAAAATTATGTATAGACGTAGCTAGGTATGATTTGGGCCTAGTGATAGGCTCAGAACTACACTAAAAATGTTGCAGCTAACTGTTAAATAGCAATCAATCTACACTGTCATCGATTCAAAAACACTCTGGACCGTCGTGCAGTCCAAGACACAGAAGAATGTTTAAAGTTGCTGCCTTAATATTTGTTTTTCTCATTTGCATTTACATTTAAATTACATGCATGTTCTTTTTTTTCTTATTCCTTATGTGTAATTCATATGACTCTATTTACTTAACTATTGCTTAAAAGTTTATTTATAGTCACGTCACGTGGGACTCCATATTAACTTGTAGTTCTAGTAGATGATGGTATCAAATATTTTACGTACTCATTTAGATGTAGTATTCATAAATATTTTTGAGTTAAAGTTTAAAGTTAAAAAGACCGAGTTGTTGTTATCATCGTGAGTAAAAATATTTATTGATGTAACTCGAGATTTTGTATCTTTCTGCTTCTACTGAAGCTAGGACTAGAAGTCTAGTAGGAGCTAGGTTATGTGTATACATATGTACCTTCGTTTTTTTTTTACAAATATATATCTTCGTTTTCTATTTACAAATATCTTCGTTTTTTTTTTTTAACTCAAGTACAATATATATGTATACCTGATTTTATGTGATTACCTCTCTACCTATGTAAAAAAAATGATGAAAAATAATGTAAATACAGTGAGGTACGTCGTAGATATTAATATCAGTGCAGCATCATTTTATGTTTTTTTCTTTTCTTTTTGAAACGGGCCTAGCATCATTTTATCTTATTTACCTATATACCTATGATATGAAAATAGTAAAGAATAGATTTTCCTTTTTGATATCTGAAAATCTGAAACAGTTATTATAATAGACCTATACGGCTATAATAGCCTTGCCGCATGCAACCATGCTACTATATTTCCCTTTAACAAAAAACATAAAAATAAAAACCATGCTACTCTATTTACCATTAATTAGCCTCATTATTTTTTATTCTCTCTCATTTGTTTTTTTCTGCAACACACAGAAGCTCATAAAACTATTTACCCCATTTAGCAATACCATACAATAGATGAAAAGGAAGTAAAAACTCTTTTAAGTATTCGAGTTTTACTTGCATCAGAAATTAAATAAAACATTTTGATTGTCTTGGTTATTCAGTTCGAGGAAATAAGATATCATCGGTACAGGTAAATATCAATAAAACAATGATTCATAATCGAAATGAACAACCATTAAAAAAAAGAAGTAAACAACCATTTGAAATTATATATAGTTTGGTTCATATATATAATTAATATAATTCAGTTAGCGAGACAAAATCAAAATACTCAGTTTTGTTTAATAATACATACCAAATGTAATATATATACACAAAACCATGATGTAGGACAGTATAAAATGTCTCAAATTATAGTCTGCACGTAGGGTTTAAAAATATATATGATTTCATTATGTTAATTATGAACTGAAGATAATTTTTTTTTTTTTGGTTGAACAAGGGTTTTTGAAGATAAATTTTTAACTAATTATAATCTGCACTAGATTAGGATCCGCGTTTACGCGGGTTTGTAATAACAAAATTTTAAACCCGTTAAAATAATTTTTTAATAAAATAGAAAACAAAATCCGATCACTACTTTAAAAAAAATATATATTAAAAACACAAAATCGAAATATAAGAGTTGTTTATTTATTTTAATTCTCATATATTTTCAATTAAAATATTCAAAACACATAATCTTATGCGGATCTAAGCAACATTAACCCTACTTTTTTTTGTAGTTCACACATTTTATCAACTATCTTTTTCTATTCTGCTTCATTATGCAATTCGAGTCATTCGAGTATATTAACGATCTTCCCATTAACTCTCTCCAAGCAAACAAAGTCTTTTTTTTCTCTTCATAGTCATCTCCCGTATATGATCTCTCTACTCTCTATATCATAGTTAATCTTATTTACTTTTTTTTTTTCCTTTTTTTAAAATTTTAATAGATCCTTTTCATAATTAATATAAATTCTAATATTTTATCGGCACACGTGTCAGAATATTGAAATATATCAGAGTTAATCTTATTTACTTTTATTTTTATTTTTATTTTCTTAAATTTTAATAGATCATTTTCATAGTTAATATAAATTCTAATATTTAATCCCAACACGTGTCAGAATCTGAATCGAATGAAGCGCCACGTGTCGCGATCAAGTTAATTAGCAATCTTATTTACTTTATTTCATATTATCCTTTTCTTAAATTGAAATATGTACTTTTTTATTTTACTTTTCTTAAATTGAAATAGATACTTTTGTTTTATTTTCCTTTTTTTAGATATATAATAAGATGACACATGCCAAAATTCGATCGATTAACTTGACATGTGTCGCGATCATGTTAATTAGCAAATTAGCAACTTTGACGCATCCAACTAATTTTCAAATATATATGTTTTACTACTAATTAGGTTTATTTCTAATCTTTTATCTATTTTTTATATATATATATATATAAATATTTATTCTAAAATTTTGACATATTAATTATCCTACTTTTATCATAATTAGATTTATAATAATTAAAATCTAGATTAGGATCCGCCTATACGCGAATTTATAATAACAAAATATAAAACCCGTTAAAATATTTTTTTTTAAGAAAATAGAAAGCAAAATCTGGGAAAAAAATATGTGAAAACACAAAATAGAAACTTAAGAATTATTTATTTATTTTAATTCTCATTTATTTTTAACTAAAATGTTCAAAACACAGAATCTGTTGCGGGTTCTAAGCAACATTAACCCTACTTCTCATATAGTTCACACACTATTAACTATTTTTTTTTGTTCCGCTGCGTTAAAAACTTGGGTATGCAATTCAACTACTTCGAGTATGTTAACGATCTCCTCATTAACTCTCTTCAAGCAAATAAAGTATTTCTTTCTCTTCACATTTCATCTCTCTTAAATGATCTCTCTGCTTTCTAGAGAAGTTATGCTTCTTAAGACTCGCATCAAAAAGCCTCTATACATGATTCTTGATTTCCTCCTCCTCATTGAGCTTATCATCGTCTAATGCCATATCATTAGGATCTAGATTTTTTTTTAAATTGAAATATATCCTAGTTAATCTAATTTCTATTTTGTCTTTAATTTAATTTTTTAGTTTCTTCCGTATATGATCTATCTGTTCTCTAGAGAAGTTATGCTTCTCAAAACTCGCATCAAAATCTTTTCTACACGATTCTTGCTATCCTCCTGCTTATTGAGCTCATCATTGTCTAATGGCATATCATTAGCATCTAGATTTTTTTTTTTAAGACTCGCATCAAAATCTTTTCTACACGATTCTTGCTATCCTCCTACTTATTGAGCTCATCATTGTCTAATGGCATATCATTAGCATCTAGAATTTTTTTTTTAATTCAAATATAACTTAGTTAATCTAATTTACATTTTTTTCTTTGTTAAAATAGTAGTATTTTCCTTTTTCTTTTAATATTATTTTATGTATTTCTCTTTTAAAATTAGTATTAGTTTCTTTTTTCTTTTTTAAAATAGTAGTATTTTCCTTTTTCTTTTAGGATTATTTTATATATTTTTCTTTTAAAATTAATATTATTTTTCTTTTTCTTTTAGGATTAGTAGATTTTTTATTTATAATATATTTTAATCAAAACACGTGTCGAAATCTTATCGATTAACTTGCCACGTGTCACGATCATGTTAATTAGTAACTTTGACGCAACTTACTTTATATAATAAGATATTTTATATATTTCTCTTTTAAAATTAATATTATTTTCCTTTTTCTTTTAGGATTATTATTTTTATTTATAATAAGATTTTAATCAAAACACATGTCGAAATCTTATCGATTAACTTGCCACGTGTCATGATCATGTTAATTAGTAACTTTGACGCATCCTACTTTATATAATAATTTTAATCAAAACACGTATCAAAATCTTATCGATTAACTTGACACGTGTCACGATCATGTTAATTAGTAACTTTGACGCAACCTACTTTATATAATAAGATATCTTATATATTTCTCTTTTAAAATTAATATTATTTTCCTTTTTCTTTTAGGATTTATATTTTTATTTATAATAAGATTTTAATCAAAACATGTGTCGAAATCTTATTGATTAACTTGCCACGTGTCACGATCATGTTAATTAGTAACTTTGACGCATCCTACTTTATATAATAAGATATGTATTTAAATAATTATAAATCATACCTTAACCTTATATTCAATTAAAATAGCAGGGAAAGTTTATTTTCTTTTGTTAAAGAGAGACTTTTCATTAATTCTTCAACCACTTGCAGATTTGAGTATTGGAACTAATGATCAAAATTTTCCAGTTTATATAGTTTTAGTACTACAGAAATTCAATTAAAAGTTGAATATAAAAACCATATATGATAAACTGTATGTCCCATTTTAAATCAATTTTTCATAAATGCGAAAAGTACTTTATGGTAATGGAAAATGTAATTCTACACATTCATATCGACTTTTCTTGCTGAACTATTAAGTATTAACTATTGTCGGCCTTACCAACGTATGAATTCTTCTTGAGTAATAAGGCCCAAAGGCCTCAAATTTCGGAAGCCCATAAGAATGGGCTTAATGAAAGTGTTATTCACTATTCATGAATACGTCCGTATACGATAAATATACATGACAATTTTATAACTACTATATATATGTTAAATATTGGTTACTTAGACCAAATGTTAAAATAGGTTTTATTTTAAAATTTCAAGGCATGTAATATTTGTAAAAAAGAAAATAGTTAGTTCCCTTTTACAATATTACAGTCGAAACTTCGGAGCCAGAAATATATTTGTAACATTTAAAACGTTTCTATTTTGATTAAATTAATACCATTGGAATAGAAAAACTTTAGGGAGTTAAATACTAGTCTTTGTAAAATTTTCTTTTAACATGGTCTCTTGTCAGCAATATTCGTTTCCCAATTTGTCCTTACATTACATCATTAATTGCATTTCAAAATTCCGATACCCAACAATCAGTTGTTGCTGTAAGAAATATTTTATATTTGTCTTAATAACAAAGCCTTTTTATATAAATATTTTAAAAATGTGTTGGTGATGAATAATATACAACTTTTTGTACTATTCAGAACATTCATCTAGATTTCATATATTCAAAAAGTAACTTTGATATATACTTTGAACAATATAACTTAAAAAGGAAAAATATTATTCGAAATTAAACTAACTTTTTAACGTTTTATATTATCCTATGAAAAGTCTTTTCATCTGCACTATTTCTGCTAGTAATTTACATCACTAATACATCAAAACTATTGATTTCAAATTAATCTCAAATCTATAATTAAATCTTTAAAATTGAGATCAATTATTTGATATCACATTTTAGGAACAGCGATTATAAACAGCAAAATGCAAATGATACAACTTATATCCCGAGCTAACAATCAATCAATTGATTGATACGATAATTTTAACGTAAAATTTACCACTAATAACATAACTTGCGGAGCGAGAAGACATACCATAAATTTTTGGAATTTCAATTACAAAAATACTTCGATCGGACATATTGATGTGGCACTACACTAAATCGGGTAGATATACGGTTAAATCAGGTTACACCATTGAATAAGATTATTCCACACATGAAAATTTACAAATGTTTTGTGGGCCCAATGTAAGTACATTACAAGGCTTTACATAAAAGTTTAAATGTCCACAAAAATAAAATATTTTCTCTGGCAGATTCTTTCAGGATGTATTTTGGTTATGTTTCGACTATGTTGTAAATGTATAAATTGTGACCCACAATGTGAACGATGCGGAGTAGCACGAGAAACGATAAATCATGCTCTTTTTAAGTGTCCCCCAACACTACAAGTCTGGACTTTATCTTCTATTCCTTAGCCCCACATGGATTTCCTTCAGATGCTCTGTTTTCGAATATGGTTCACTTATTTTGGGGTCTCCCCCAAAATGAGGATGTAGCAGTCTATCTATGGATATTGTGGTACATTTGAAAATAAAAAAATAATAAACTTTTCTCCAATATAGATAAAGATCCGAGAGAGGTTTTACAAATGGCGCAAGGAGAAGCCATATCATGGAACTCTGCTAATGTTACTAATGTGGATGAATATGGACAACTGGAAAGAGTGCAACCAGAGGAACAAGGATACAATGGATTGAGATGTTATGCAGATGGTTCATGGAAGGAAACATCGGTTAATACTGGCTTAGATTGGTATTGCCCAGCAGTTGGCACAGAAGAAACTTTGATGGGAGCGCGAAATGTTAGACGGAGCATTTCCCCATTACATTCGGAGTTGGAAGCATTGATATGGGCCATGCACTGCCTGCTCGATGCTCGACGTTTAGCGGTGGCTTTCGTTACAGACTGTTCTGATTTGGTGAAGATGGTGTCTTATCCAGAAGAATGGCCGACCTTCGCAACACATCTGGAGGAATATTAGAGAAGCATGAAGGAGTTTGCGATCTTTTCTATCTCGCATATCTCAAAACACAAAGGCGGACAAGTTGGCATGAGGTGCCCGTGACTACATTTATTCTATTGATTTTGTAAACTCAATTCCGCGTGTTTGGATTTCTGAACCGTTTTATTGAGGTTGTTGATAAAAAAAAAAAAAAATTCAAGTCAACCCTCAAACTTTTTTTTGTCAACGTCAACCCTCAGACTTATAAGCCAGAAATATACTATTTGTAACATTTAAAACGTTTCTATTTTGATTAAATTAATAACATTGGAATAGAAGAAACTCTAGAGAATTAAATAGGAAAAATTAGAAATAAAGGATGTGTTTAGTATTCTCTTGTCTATCTATACATTTTTAAGCAATTGTTGGTGACTTATTTTTTATATTTATTGAAATCCAATTATACCCTCTTAATTTGTTAATTATTTCTTAAATATAATTATAAATACATAATACCTTTTTAATTATTTTCGAAAATCAATTGTTTACACATGAAAAAGTTGGGCATCAAAATCTTGTGAACAAAAATTTATGATAAACAAACAAAATTTATCTATGATAAACAAAAAAATAATAATCAATTCTCCCATTTAGAATTTGCACAGATCAATTTGTTGTAAAACAAACAACAAATTCAATAAACTCACCATATTTATGTGAAATCTATCCGTTTTTATTTATTTAGACAATTGATTTTTGTAGAGATCTGAATGAATCATAAACAGAGAAATTGAGTTAAGAAACGCCGTGGAAAGATGAAGAGAAGAGATGTTCTAAAACTCATAATTCTAAAACTCGGAGAAGATACATTCTGAATTTGGCAGAACACGTACATTATGCAGAATGTATATTCTACGAAATCGTAAAACACATACATTATGCAGAATGTATATTCTACGGATTCGCAGAACATAGACAAATCGCAGAAGACACGTTCTAAAACTCGCAGATCATAGACAAATCGCAGAAGACATATTCTAAAACTCGCAGATCATAGAAAATCCGCAGAAAACATCTTCTGAATTTCGTAGAACATATCGAAAAAGATTTGTAAATATTTTGTTTTATCACATTTTTGAAATAATAAAATTTTTTGTTTCCTTAAATATTTTTTTTTAAGAATTTAAATTAATATTAAAAATAAATTTTACAAATAAATAAAATATTAAAATATATGACTGTGCAGATAATTTAGGCACAATTATATCTATTAAAATAAAAATATAGATGAAAAAGAGAATATTAAAAACATGTTTTATTTATAATTTTCCCAATTAAATATTACTCCTAGTCTTTAAAATTTTTCTTTTAACATGGTATCTTGTCAGTAATTTTCGATTCTCAACTTGTCCTTACATTACACCATTTGCGTTTCTTTGTCTTTTTCTTTGCCAACCACTAGGGGCGGAGGCAAGTGATGAGTAATGGGTCAGTTGCCCCCATAAAATTATTAAAAGCTGTTGTATTTATTCTAATTATTTTAAGTGCCCCAGGTCAAATATATTTATTGCCTTCATTTCTTTTATTGTTTTAAATATTTCCAAAAAAAACTTACTTCCATTTTTGTTTTTAAATTAGCTTACGAGATCAAAAGACAATCCAAAGTCATTAATAGTCTAAGTTTCATTAAATGCCATACACATATTTAACTTTCCTCAAATAGTTTGGAATTTCTTTTGATTATTTCATACTGCTTGATTTTACTTTTTTCTATTACTACCGAAGATTTTTATTAATTTTTTTGTTTTATTCACTATATCATAAAACTAAAACATAACGTAAAATATGATAGACTTGAGATATTTTTCGTAACTTTATACATGTGTATTATCATATATGAACTTGTTTATATACATATGTAATGAATAAACACTATGACGGTAAGTTTAATTATTAAATACCAATTTAATTATAACTTCTAAAATGTATTCAAAATATCATGTTTTTGTTCAAAATTTTTTTTATATTAGTTTTGTTTGACATATATTCTGTCTCCAATAAAAAAAATATTCTAGATCCGCCACTACCAACCACCATTTGTATTTCTTAAATTTGATACCCAACAAATTATCTTATCAGTTGTTGCTGTGAAAAATATTTTATATTTGCCATAATAACAAAGGTATTTAAAAATGTGTTGGTGATGAATAATATACAACTTTTTGTCTTACCAGGAATATATATTTCATATTTTCAAAAAGTAATTTTGATCTCTATACTTTGGACGAGTAAAACAATATAACTAAAAAAGGAAAATCATTACTCAAAATTAAACTAACTTTCTTAACGTTTTATATTATTCTTTGAAAAAACTATTCATCTCTACTATTTCTGCTATTAAATTATTAGACTATATTCAATAATTTCCCTAATAATAATAATCCCATTATCTCCGCGAATAACGCAGATCCTGTGTTTGCGCTTTCTTTCATTTATAAAAATCATCCCAAATTTCATGTTCCACCGTCAATAACAATAACGCTCTTTCTTTCACTATTTCTCACTATTTCTCTGTTTCCACCTCATCTTTCTCTCTCCCACTCCAATTGCTATGTCTTACACTAAGAAGCATGTCAAGATCGATCTATGGCCGGAGAAAGAAAAGGAGAAATACACTAAAAACAGAGAAACCCTTAAGTTGACAATTCCCACTCTTCTTCTCTTCTGCTCAATTTGTCTCCTCTTCTTAATTCTTCTTTTTCCCTTCACATCTCCACCACCACGAACAACATCACTTGCAGCATCATCACTCCCTCGCACGTGCGATCGAAACTTCACCTTCTACGTCTACGATCTTCCCAAAGAGTTCAACATCAACCTCCTTCAAAACTGCCGACACTTGAACATATACACCGACATGTGTCCTCACGTGGCCAACAACGGCCTTGGACAGCCTCTCCGCCGTGGCGGCGGCGGCGACAGCAAAACGTGGTTCGCGACGCACCAGTTCATAGCCGAGATGATCTTCCACGCACGTGTTGAAAACCACCCGTGCCGAACGTGGGAGCCAAGCAATGCCGACATTTTCTACGTCCCCTTTTACGGTGGGCTCTACGCTTCAAGCGTGTTCCGAGAATACAACCTAACGAAGCGCGACGAGCTAGCCGTTAGATTAGCAGACTACGTTAGTGGTCAACGATGGTGGGAGAGAACCAACGGTAGAGATCATTTCTTGGCATTGGGGAGAACAGCTTGGGATTTCATGCGATCTAGTGATGAGGCAGACACGGACTTTGGAGCAAACATACTCATGCATATGCCACGTGTCATGAATATGTCGGTGCTTACTGTGGAGAGGCAACCGTGGGAAGGTGGTGACAATCAGTTTGGTATACCGTATCCTTCTTATTTTCATCCGTACACGGCAGCAGAGATGGTGACGTGGCAAAATGAGATGAGAAGTGTCGAGAGGCCACATTTGTTTAGTTTTGTCGGTGGGAAGAGGAAAGGGTTGGAGAAAGCAGCGATTAGAGACGAGCTGATCAGGCAATGCGCCGGCTCGAGCCTTTGCGAGCTTCTCGAGTGTGAAAGTGGAGGGACCAGGTTAGATCATTTTTTTGTTTCTTTCTTTTTTTTTACCCTTTTGAATTTGACAATTAAGAGTTATTTATTACCCTGGACCTCAATTTCAATACTAGTGGTCTCAAATTCAACACTATTAATTGACAACTACTTCCACAATCGGTTACTTTATTACATTACTTTTTTTTTTTTGCTAAAGATTACATTACATTTTCATTGGTTAACTCTCTCACGTTATTCAACCAGAAAATTAGTTGTGCAACTATATACCAAGTGTTTTGTGCATCCATTTAAACTATCTTCAACAGAAATTGTTTTATCACACAGCACATTAAAAGTTGGGAAGCGTTTTTGTTCAGCCATTTTCTTCTAACCTTAATTATTTGGTCAATGTAGTTGTCACGACCCGATGACGGTATTAGGAGTGATGTCTCGGTCACGGTTTTGCCTACAAGCACCAGGTGACTCGTTCACGCGCAGGTCAACATTCGATGCAATGTTAGCGGGGTGCATACCGGTGTTTTTTTCACCACACACCATGTATACACAGTACATGTGGTATCTACCAGAAGACAGAAAAAGCTACTCGGTGTTTATGGACGAAAAGAACAGCACTCAGATAGAACACGAGCTTTTGAGGATCTCGGATAGTGATGTGGTTCAAATGAGGGAAACAATCATCGATTTGATCCCGAGAATGACTTATGCGCACCCAAATGCTACGAACTACGATTTGCGGGATGCGGTTGATGTAGCGTTAGAGGCACTAGCTAAGCAAGCAAGAGGCAAGGTTGTGTATTCATTGTAAGACATATATTTTTCTTCTTTTTTTCGGATGTAACTAATCGCAAAGACTCAAGAATTGTTTAGAGAGTGAGAATAAATATAGGCATGTGGATATATAATCTAGCTTTACTTGGCAAACAAAAAAAAGTTGCTCTCATATATTTGGTTCTAGAATTAAGCAAGAGGCAAGGTTGTGTATTCATTGTCACTTGTTGTTCCATTTCACTCAAACATTCTAAGACCGCAATGGCAATTCCCATATTCTCTTTGAAAGAGTTATGCTTCGACAATCTACCAGCTTTAACACTAAAACCCAGTTTTGTATTCATACCTCTACTTCCCTTTGTAAGCTCCAAGAGTATGTAAGTGTCCAGATCCTTTAAAGACAGCAGCTTCTGGACTTTGTTCAAACTCAATTAGCTCCTCCTTCCTCAACTCTATAGCCTTTCTCTCTCTCTTGAATTCCGCAGAACTGATTTCCTCAATTCGCCACTCTTCTTCCATGTACCCAACAGTTTTGTTTGTATGTTTTATAACCACAGCGAACTTGAGCTTGGATTCCTCAGATACTCTCTTCGATGAGACGAGGACCACTGTAACAGAACTAGTTGGAGAAGCTTCTGCAGCTGTAGCAATAATCTCACTAACAATTTCTTTACCCTCAACTCCACATTCCCAAGAATTAGTAACCTTGTCTCTCATTCCTGGTTCAGATTCATACCTCCATTTAAATGCCCTGACGGTGGACCGCAACGTCTTCATCTCACCAATTGCACCAGCTGTGTCACCAATCGTGATCCCGTTCTTTCTTCTTGGTTCGTCGTGCTTGACCAAACCCATCTCTCCTTGTATAACAATACTCTCCCCTTTAAGAGTTCCAACTTGTCATCATTCTGTCCACGAGTACTCCTCACTATGAATCCCTTGGTTTTATCTTCAACTACATGAGAAAACTATTGTGCATTTCCCTGCAAACTGATTCTGAGGACTCTCTGAATAAGTTTCGTAGCTCTGTCCCTAACTGAGAATCCACCAGGCTCCCATACCCGTTCAGCCCTCATTACTCGATCATCATTGCCAAGAAGGTTTAACGGGTCATGCGAATGAAACCCATCACCAAATAAACAAGTTTCATGACCAGGAAGCAGAGTTCCATGTTCCCGTCCTGTATCTATCATCGGTCTTCTTCCCATAAATCTATAACCCCCCAAGTCGAGATCGAAATCGCTTACCATGCTTCAGTGCAAATCTTTCAATAGTTGATGAAGTTAAGAGAGCTTGGCGTTTCTTCTGTGACTTGTGTTTCATCTTCTTCTTCTTCGCTTTATAATATTCTTGTTCTCACGTCTTTGCAGATTTGGTGGTTCATCCCATTGACCCCTTTTTTGACTCTATGAATCCTCTTCGTCGTCATCGATTCTTCATCACCTCTGTTCACTCCTTCTAACCAGATTAGCTGAGACTGGTTAACCGATAATCCGCCTGGCTTCCATACATGGTTAGCACTGCCAATTGATCTGATTAATGTCGCTAGATCCTTCTTGCTTGACCCATTCTCCAGAATTTTTGAGGAACCGTTGCTTGTCTAGCCAATTCTGGATCTGTAGCGGTGAAATACAAGGTCGGTGGTCACGTTTCTCTCCATCATGCTCAGAATATAAGTATCCATGTTCTGAGACTCTAGCAGCAGCCTTAGCGAGTCTATTTTGAATCCATCAAATGTCTATCCTCCATAATCATCATAACAGGTTAATAGGCTTATGCGATTGAATTCCAAAATCAAAGAGATGAGACTCACGCTTCACGCCCATATCAACAATCGATCTACATCCCAATCGAAGTCGTCTATCCCTTGAAGAATTGAGGAACATACCATAGCTCATACAAGCTTGCCTCAATTTCCTTCGTGATTAGTCCTGGGTTGATTTCTTCTCACCCCCGGTATGACGTTTCTTTACTCGAAACTGTGCACGCCTAAGAACCTCTTCGCAGAGCTCACAGAAGCCCTTACGAACCTTGGCGTTTCTTCTTACGAACCTTGTAGTATTCGCCTTCCACACCGAATCCGTTGTATCCATGTAGATCTCTCACACTGGGACTCGGATTCAGAAGAAACTTCATGTGGAGACTCGTCCACCAAGTGCTCGACGAAATTCTTCAAAGGTAGGTTTTTGTTTTTCCACCGAAAATCGGTTCTTCAGGTTGCATCACAGGCTCCTGCGATGGCTCTAACTTATATTTCCATTCCTGAACCGTTGTTTGCATTCGATCCAATCCTAATCCGCTCGATCCATTCCATCTTGAAACTGTTGAAGGATTTCATGTTGAAATTGACCACCACCGTCCAGAGGATTCGACTGATACCATTGATAAGATCCAGAAATGGATCCTATCGAGATTGACAGAAAGAGAGGGAGGAACGAGGAAGATTGGATGAGAAGAGAAGGAAGAGAGGAAGAAAAATTGGGGATAAACCCTTTCCATAGATGATCGTAATAATTCTGGTGTCGTATAAAAATCTTATCGAACGTTTTGTTAGCCAATCCTATCGAGATTGAGTAACCTCAATTTTTATAAACCGATTTTCAGAAAAAAAAAAAAAAAAATTGTCCAAACCGTGTGACACACGTGTCGAAAGAGATGGAAGGGCGGACAGTCAATGGAAGGGCGGACAGTCAATGTTCTTAGGTTAGTCATGTTCGTATATGTCTGACCTAAGAACCTCATAAACAATGGCTCCCACTTGTCACAAGACTCTCTCTCTCTCTATATAACTCTTGCGATCGCTTGTGCTTCTATATATGCCACCTCTTGGATTTCGTATCTCTCCCACACTATCTCTCTCTCTCTCTTGTCTCTTCGAACACACAAATCTTATATATCAACTAAACACACAAAAAATCTCTATATAAAGCCAATGCTTAAGAAAATCTTCTTCACACCCATAAATCATCATCTTTCTCTCTCTCTCTCTCTCTTACTGGTTCTATTCGAAAATGGAGACTAGAGAAACAAAACCAGTGATCCTTTTTCTCTCTCTCTCTCTCTCTCTCTATCTCCCTGTTACGGCTGTATCTCCGCCGCAGTACCAAGTTTTTATAAATTACAGGGTTTTAGATCTCAAAAATACCTTTGTTGGGTTCTTCTCTCTCTCCCTCTCTCTCTCTCTCTCTCTCTCTCTCTCTCTCTCTCTCCCCCTCCCTCCCTCCCTGTTACGGCTGTATCTCCGCCGCAGTACCAAGTTTTTATAAATTACAGGGGTTTAGATCTCAAAAACACCTTTGTTGGGTTTCTCGTAAAGGCCATGAGACTGGAGAAGATCAACGTGTTTACTGACGAGGTTGAGCTGAAGGGTACGAATCTAAACTATCTTTTCACGAGGATCGAGGAATCGAGAGTGGCGGTGGCCATCTTCTCCGAGAGGTACACCGAATCGCGCTGGTGCTTGGATGAGCTCGTGAAGATGAAGGAGCGGATGGACCAAGCCAAACTCAGGGTGATTCCAGTATTCTACAGGCTAGACCCTAGCGCTTGTAAGAAGCTCATGGGAGCTTTCGGGGACAACTTCAGGAATCTAGAGTGGGCGTATCGGAGTGAGCCGGAGAGAACCAAGAAATGGAAGGAAGCTTTAATATCTGTTTCCAATAACATTGGCTTCAAGTCGGATATGCAAAGGTAAAATTCGATTTATTCATTCTTTTGTTGGAATTGATGATTGCTTGCTTGTCAAGGAAATTGCTCGGATATTCATTGAGTTCATATTTCAAAACCGAGATCTATATATTTTATGTACTAGTGTGTGAGATATTCTAACCATCATCTCTACTTCTAGCTAAATATATATTTGTACCATCATGCATCATCTGATCTACTTCTAGCTAGTGTGTGATATTCTAACCTCACAGGTATAACGATTCCTAGTCGTCACTTCTTATGAGTTCATTTTAGTGATGTAACTAATCTCATATCACGAAAGCCAGCTAAATTTTTTTGTAATTTTTCTTTATTGGTGGTGCTAGTGATGACAGCAAATTCGTCGATTCAATCGTTGAGGAAGTGAAGAAAGTGCTAAACAAGATCGTCACCGANTCCAAAACTAACATATATCCTTGTTTTTACTTTATTTATTTTTCTATATTTTTGTTTATTTGATTCTTTTCGGGAGTTGTTTTTCTTCTACCAAATTATCCAGTTCCGTCACATCCATAAATTACCATCCTCAATTCTGAAATGCTCATGACTAATATGTATCTTTGGTTTTGGTATATTTATTTTCCCATATCTTTGTTGATTGGTTATTTTCTGATATATATAACTGTTTGTTAATTTTTTGTATTTCTAAAATTATAATTCAGTTTATTTATTGTATTTGTTGATTGGTTATTTTCTGATATATATAACTGTTTGTTAATTTTTTGTATTTCTAAAATTATAATTCAGTTTATTTATTGTATTATAACATTATAGTTGAATCTAAATGTTAGGTTGTGAATTTGAAAACAAAAATGAAAAATAATTGATGATGTGCATGATGAGTAGGCTGCTGATGTGGCGGAAGAAGAAGAGAGAAAAGATCTTTTTATATATATAGATTATAATATTTTAATATTAATATATTATTTTTGATGTAGTAAAGTGTATAGTTTGTCTCTAAACTGAAAGTTCTAAATCTTTTTTTTTTTTTCACAACACAAAAAAGTTTCACGTTTCTTCATATTTTTTTTTGTACGAATTATAATTAAACTAAAAATAAATAAGAGGCCACATCTTTGATTTTTCGTCTTAAAAGCTAGAACTTAATAAATTTGAAGAAAATTGACAACCCAACTTGGATTTGGTCATTTTTTTTGTTGGTCGTTGGTCATTCTTTAACAACAAAATAGACGCATATAAATTATCTCTGTTTAGATCGAATATAAAAAATAAGAAATATATACATATCTCTCTTTTTAGTTCGAATCAGCATAATGACGTATATCGCTGACGTAATAGCTCTCGTGTAGTCGTTTTTGGCACCTCTATATGTAAAAAAGTTCCACTCCTCTATTTGGTTCTAGAATTAAACTTATCAACTTGCATAGTTGCATCTCATAGTCTTTTTGTGGCATTTAGAAGTTGCAACAGCGGTTTTAAAGACGTGTTTGGTCATCGTAGCCAATCACATCGTAGTCGGCCTGGATCGACATTGAACAAAAACATCAAAGAGAAAAATAATATAAAGGAGGATTTTTATATATACCTTAATTTTTTTTTGAAACGAATATATACCTTAAATTTTAAAAGAAATTAGATTATTTATTTTTGGAATTTTCAGAAATACACTATTAAGTGTAAAAGTACCAAAATATCATTATTTATTATTTAGTTAATCATATCTAAATAAATTACATTTAAAATCATAAAATATAAATTATTACTAGTATATAACGAATTTCGCGAGGGTAATTAAGTCTGTAGTACGTAGTTATCAAGACAAACTAAAAATGTGTAGTGCGTACGAGGAAGGAATACAACAACATGCAAGTGATCGATGTTAGCGTATAAATTGTTTTATGAAGTATATATATGGCATATATGATCGTGGTAAAAGTCCATATACACTAGATTTTATCGATTTTAGAACGTTTACTTATGCATGACCAATTAAGGTTGTGAAGTTGTTCGTTTGAATGTTCAAAAAAAAAGTTTGTTCGTTTGTGAATTTAGATACATAATTCATATGTTCTATATGCATATATTGATCTATGTTCTAATGCAGATATTGTTCGTTTGGTCAAACTCTAAAATTTAAATATAGAATACGTTTATACAATTTTATTCAGCCAACTACATCCGAATTTATTAAACGATAAAAATACCATTCACTGTGTTGTCAGAAAAGATATGCTTCCTCCCGAAATACACTAGTCGGAAATATTGATTGGTAATACAACCGACTTGAAGAATCACGGAAAAGGAAAATAAATATGCATAATGGATTGATAAAAATAATAATTATGTGAAACATATGAATTTGATTGCTAAAAACACATTTTCTATATTTCCCAAGCTCGTGACCATATTCATGTTGAATCTTGATTTAACATATTGCCAATGAATTTAAAACAAAATTTTATTTTCCTTTGAAAATCAAAATGCATGTGTGTGCATTTTCTTAAAACTAAATTAAGAGCAACTACAATGCAGATCATTTTTGGTCTTAACTCAAAAAAAAAAATTAATGACGTGACAATGACGTGGCGAGAACTATCAGAGAATCGGGTCTTATTTAAGATATGATTCTATTGTTCTTATGATACGTGTCACGACGCGATTCGTCATAATTTTTTTTTAAATCGTATTTTTTCCGAAAATCATTTTTTTAATATTATAAAATATTTAAGACCCCAAATGGAATGTCTGCATCTCTTAGATGTACTCTTACCAATCTATAATACTAGCTAGTAAGTCTAGTATATACTATATATAATTTGACCAAAATGAGAGTACATTTATATTGTAATAACATAATATTTTTTTGTTATTTATTATGTTTTGCTCATGCGTATATTTTTATTTATTTTTATCAATTTATTTTCTTTCTTCTTATTTCAGTGTTTTCAATAGTAATAATGTATTGATAGATTTTTAATCAAAAAATAAACTATCATTCAATTTATTGAAAATAAAACCAATTTGATATTTTAAAAATATCATACGATCATCGCATCGCTGAGAAGTTCTCTCTAGGCTCGAGCCAGTTGTCATGGGGAAGCTTGCAAAACGTGTCCAAAAACTTGAACCCACACGGCAATATCAATTGCTGGTGCAGTACCTAGCTTTTCTGTTGTAATGCTAATTAATGACTGAGAGAATACACATAGGCACCGCATGTGGATATATAATCTCGCTTAACTTGGGACTTGGGAGTGAGCAACTATATAGGTCCTTGGTTATGGTGAAATTATTTTCGTTTGTAAATATTCTGAAGTTAGAAATGCAAGTGATATGTACAAATAAAGTTACAAGTTATCACTTTCCTAGAAAAAGTTCCAAAAAAACAAAACAAAAATTATCACCTTCCAGAATGCAATGGTAGAGTTTTAGGGCTTTGTCTTGGCTGATTGCTTGCTTGTGAAGGAAATTGCTTAGTGTGGGATCTGTGACTTTATCTTCGGCTCCATAGCCCATTTAGAGAATTTTAAATTCAAAACCAATATTTTCATATATACCTACAGAATGGGTTTTCTCTAAATTAAAACTAGATTATGTAACGGGTTGATTCGGACTTTATGGTTTGGTCTGCATTTTTGGCAAGTCTGGGTACATTTGCAAAAAAAAAAATTACTTTGAGAGTTTATTTGAAGAAAACTCTTTTAAATATCATCTAGAAAGTTTAGAACAACACTAGTGAAGTCAAATGCCTAAAAACCTTTCTCTATGGCAACAACATATATATATATTGTTGAGTTCATACCCAAAAAAAAAAAAAAACTACATTTAATAGCAAAACTACATATATATATATATTGTTTAGTCTTTTACATTTAATAGCAAAACTACAAGAGAACATTTATTGTTGAAAACTCTTTTCCTTAATAACTAACTGCAAGAAAATCCCACAAGATTCAACCTCTCTATGCACTCGAAGTCGATGCTGAATCTACATTTGGGCTTAACCCTGCAAGATGTACTATTTTCTCTGTCTCTCTCACATTCTCATCCATTGGTGGCCTCTTGAGTCCTTTTTCCTCCAGGCATCTCAGGGCTATTTCAACATACCTCTCGAACTATTTCAGACCCCGGTTGCTTGCAACGATGGTCGTGTCCAACAATCCTTGCAGGTCGTACAAGTTACTTGATCTATCTATCTTCATATTTACTTCTCTCTTTTTGCCTCTATATGTCGGACTTTTACTAGTTAACAGCTCAAGCATGACCACACCAAACGAATACACGTCACTCTTTTCGACAATTCTAATGTCATATAATATTCATGATCTAGATACCTCTAATTCCAGAGAATGTTGTACATATAAATCCCTTGATTTTATATAACTTAGAAAAGGAGAGAAAAAAGGACTCACCATTAGTTCCTTTCACTATTGTTGTGAGTTGTGGCATGACCTTTCTCAGGGTCTCCCGAAAGTTTTGCAAGGCCGAAGTCAGCAATCTTTGCAGTCAGACTTTCATCAAGTAAGATGTTACTTGATTTGATGTCTTTGTGGATGATTGGAGCCTCGGAGGATCAGCAAAGTCATGAAGATAAGGCAAACCTTGGCCTAAACCAAGTACTATATATTATTTGACAAAAAGAGAGTATATTTATATTAGAATAACATATTTTTTTTTCTTTTTATTTTTTTATTATGTTTTGCTTATGTTTTGCATATAATTTACTTATATTTTTTTCTTCTCATTTCAATGTTTTTAATAGTAATAATGTATAACTATCATTCAATTCACTTAAAATGAAATCAATTTTATATTTTAAAAATATTTGATTGATAATTTTTCAACAACTATTGATGAGGAGGCCTTAATCGACGATACGAAAGTGCACGAGAACTGGCCTCGGGTTCATGTCTCCACCACTAAGATCACCATATAATAAGGAAAACAAATTAATTAGTAGAAAATATGAAGGAAGACCAAACAAGAAAAAGAAGAAGAATTTAGGAAAAATATCTCAAATTTACGTTGCGTCGGTGTGGATTCGGTAAATGTGCCGGCGGAAGGTTTTGTCGCCATTCATAGAAAGTTTTGAATATCTATAGTTAAGGAGGTTTATATATTCCCAACCGGAAGTTCATCATTAAATCAAACCAAAACAAGAGAATATAATTTAATAATAGTAATAAAAAATTAAAACATTTTTTTAATCGAATGTAAAATTTATCATACCATAATTTTTTTTTTACAATAACTGTGACTTTGTTTTTTTATAGATGAACAAACAAAAATTTAGAATTTATGGTAAAATGTTGGAGATGTAGAGTGACTTGAATCTTGAACGGGACTATGATCGCAAAACACTTGATCATCCCATCTTCATGTGCTTCATTTCTAGTTCTTTGAATGGAGTTTATCATGTTTTGTACGTTATTTTTGTCGATGATTATTACTTCCTCTGTTTTTTATTAAGTGTCGTTTTAACATATTTGACACAGATTAAGAAAATATTAAATTTTTCTGTTTTATTCTTCATTAAAACAACATTTTGTTTGATAGGAATAATTAATAAGCTGAAATGGTAGGGATAAAACTGGAAAATTTATCATAAATCTGCATTGAAATCCGAGAAGAACAATTATTTGTAAACAAAAAAATAAGTCTAGAACGACACTTAAATCAAAACGGAGGGAGTAGTACTTTAATAATGCTGGAGGTGAATTTTGCCGTCATTTGTCTTCGGTCAGCATAAACATTCCTCCACAGACGGTTTCCAAGGCAACATCATCGAAGTGTTGAAAATCATTGTATCGCCTGATAAGTTGGTAGATCTCTGTTGGCTTGAGCCAGTGACTATTAGAGATTCTCAATAATGACAATTTCATATATCATTGACGTGATACAAACATTGTATATCTCTTTGTAAAGACTTAGTATTGTCTTCCCTCATTCTCTCTTACAATCTTTGTATAAATGTATCAGTACAATGAATAATAAAAATCATCTCTTTCGCCAAATCTTATATGGTATCAGAGCCGGTTAATAAAATCCACACAACAATATCAATTGTTGCAGTACCTAGCTTTTCTGTTGTACTGCTAATGACTGAGAATACACAAAGGCACCACATGTGGATATAATAATCTCGCTTTACTTGAGAGGGAGCATGGTATCGACCCAAGCAACTACTTTGTCATTGGTTATGGTGAAAATATTTTCGTCTGTATCACCTTCCAGAATGCAATGGAGTTTTAGGGCTTTTTCTTGGCTGATTGCTCTCGTTTGTGAAGGAAATTGCTCATTGTGAGATCCGTGACTTTATCTCCGGTTCCATAGCCCATTACTTTAAATTGGGTCCAAGCCCAATATAGTAGTGTAGATATTCAAATGATGTATGAGATTGTATTCTGAAGAAAACAAATTAATCTCCGACCACCACAATTGGTATTAGTTTGTTTTAGAGAATTTTAAATTCAAAGTACTTACAAATATACCACAGTACAATAGAACGGGTTTCCTCTAAAATAAAACTAGATCTAATAACAATGCTAGTTTTAATTGATGTTGATTTTAATAAAGTCTGCTAACAAATCATTGATATTTGATATGAAATTATCGAAATTTGCTTTTTTCAAACAAAAAAAATCGAAAATTGCTCATTTTAAATATGATCATTACCATACTAAAGCGGTTAGTTAATATAAATTCATGTAACTTTCCGATCTTCTTCAGCTAATTATGATTTTATAAATACGTATAGTTTCTTAGTGTAAATAAAGAAATATGAGATGAGGGTGTTTTAATTGAATTGAGCTTATAATTAAATTGGCAAAAAATTAATTTAAGTACGCTGTGCTTTGTTTGAGTCTCAATACAGTTTGTTTAGGGACACGCGTGTGGAGAGGCAGAGCATGACAGCATGTGGATGCTCAAATTGCAGAGTAGTTTAAATTCTTTTTATATACTATATTGATATATTATACACATATTTTCACATTTTGATAGACATCATCATAATGTTGTGTTTCCCTTGTAAACTAAACTTTTGAAGAAAACAATTTGTTTTTACAAACGCTTTTTGTTTTCATCCTGGTCTTTTTATTACGTCACATTTGTACCTAAACCTCGTTCTCGACTTCAATAAAATACGAGACCCGAGACATATCGTTTAACTTAATACTCCTAGTAGCTCTTGTCGTCTATCTAAGCGTGCAACAAAGTTTGATAGTGTTCTGGCTTCGTCGATACATCTACGTTGTTTCTATGGAGCGGTATATATAATCACTCCGCTTATTAGTCAAAACATACTCTCGTCGTTTCTTTTGGTAACATTGCTAGCGATGATGTTATTTTCAATCTACTTAACTTGATTAATGTTTTTGATGAAGCTCTTACGACTTACTGTCCAGATTTACGTGGTCCCATCATCATCACAAGAGAACGACGTCTACGTAGATAAAGTGCATATCATATATTAGACCGTAGAAAAATAATATTATGAATTTTCTGCAGAACTTTTGTTATAGTACATTTAGAAGTTAGAATTTTGAAAATGAGTCAATCTTAGACTAGCCTTGTTTTCTATATTGTATGGATTGGATACATGGATGTGCAAGTCGTTGAATACGAAATCGATAACCCTTTGTCGAGAATAAAGTCACCTACTTGTTTTTCCTTTTTTGACTTAGAAATTAAAGTCACCTATATTCAAATCTTTTTATATAATTCGATTTATCAGGTTGCTGACTATTTAATATAATATGCAATGATTATTCTATAAGTTTTGTTCTAACGCTAAACTTTTTGGACGTATCTACTATATATTAGTATTTAATTAATATTATTAAAACGAAGTTAAAAGAGTACTATATATAATAAATTAATACTCTATATATTTTCCGTTAGAGACAAGACCTACGGCACTTAATCATGATTAGAGCCATATGTTAACATTAATTATATACAGATACAATACAGGTCCGGATGATGAGTGCACTATTGAGTTGTGCCGAAGCCAAGTGGAGGCTTTGTCCAACTTTTCTTTGTAATTTATTACATTATTTCTCAAATTTTTTAATAATTAATTTCGCGCCATATGACTCTTTTCTTGCTAATGAAGCATATATTTGAAAGAAAATGAAGGCAAATAGTATGGTTATTTTCTATTACTTTGAACCATGTTGTGAAATAATGCCCTATCGATCATGATTTCAAATCATAATTTAACATTCGGAATTCAATATGATAAATATAATTTACAGTATCTAAAAGCAAAAAGAATTTACAGTAATAAACGTATAATAATCAAACAGTAGAAGAATTTCGAGAACTTTATAATTGACATCTTTATATCATTTACAATATTACTAAAAATTAATGTTAAGAAGTTTTTTCATACGTAGAAATCCATAGTACGCGCGTATGTAGTTTAAATACTTTGGCAATGCCTTCTAAAAGTAGTTTTTTTTTAAACTCGCATTGTAAACTTAATTCACATATAAGATCATTAATATATATGCTCATGTAGATTTAGAGACGCATGTGTCCATAAGAATTTAAACCTCATGTCAATATTCAACCATTGATTGATCATATATGTATAGATGTGTGTTTCGTTGCATATATAGATACATACATTTTCACCGATAAGAATGTGTTGAGGGTATAGTACATCGTCTATCTCAAGTTTTCTTTGTTTCGTCAGCAATGACTATGATTTTCAATTCCACCATTTGTGTATATGTAAACTATGTATACATCTGAATCGGTTGACATAAAGAAGACCCAGCTTGGACCATTATTTCATATAATTTATTAGTTATATAACTTCAGTCTAGTTGGATTTAGTGTCGGTTTATATCTTATAATAATTGATGATAATGTGGATGAAAGGGAAAGCTATAGTGAAGAATATATGAATAAGAAAACCTGATTAGTGTTAATAAGTATTATAATATCTCGTATTGGATTAGAGAAAGCCGTTGACTTTACGAAAACACTGCTATACAATGTATAAATAAAAATATCTGATATATCATCACTATAAAAACAATTTCTATTTAACAACCCACAAGGAGTAGCTAGCTAGATGATAGTAGCATGCATCAACATGTCAACATCATCAGCGCCTACGACAAAACAAAAGAAACCATCTTTGCTTCAACGTAAGTACATAAAGATTGTTCCCATCGGCCATGTCTTTGTTGTATAGAATAAGCTTAACAACGAATTTCGAGGAAAAAAAAAGGGTTGGTCATTGGTCAAGTGTGTGGTACGTAATTATCAAGAACAATAAAATGTGTGAAACGTACGAGGAATACAAGAACATGAAGCTCGAGTGATCGTTGTTTAGCGTATTAATTGTATTTACGGAGTATGATTGGCATTTGATATCGTTTTGTAGAAGACTCGAAATCCATTTACACTATATTTCACCGATTCTCTTAATATAAGGCTCAAATTATGCATGACTAAAGCTAGATGGTTGTGAAGTTGTTCATATGCATATATATATATATATATACAATTTTTTTCCACCGAGTTACATCTGAACTCATTAAACGACAAACATACCATGTCATGTGTCATTAGCAAAGAAATACATGTTTCATTGGAAACTACGTTAAAGTTTAAAACATTCAAACTTGAGATATTATAATTCTTTGGTTTCGAGAAAAAAAAAAGGGATTAATTTTGGATCATTGCTTGTAAGTTAATATACGAAGATTGTAGGTGCGTGTAGAGTTTAATTAACAAAGAGTGAAACACACAATTAAAGAGTGGTTAAGGAGGCATGTGATGTCGTAATTCACGCTTGCAATAGCCAATAAATCATCCCACGCGTCGTCTCTCTTTTGCGCACACCTTCGCTTGTTGTTTCTTCCCATTCTCCCTCATTACGCTTCCCAGGTGCTGACACGTGGCATCAACATTTCATATGCGTTTAAAACCCAAGTTATTATTCCTTTTTTGCCATTTGTATGATCTATCAATAAAATAGCTTCAGTTTGTCCTTCTTTTATTTTAAATGATGAAAACAAAAAAAAAACATTTAACTTTTTGGAACTCAAAAACAAAAATACTTGAAGCACATTTGGTATTTATTCCCTTAAAAAAATGTCAGTTCAAAAAAAAAAAAAGTTTTAAGGACTAAAAGCAAGTGATTTTTTTTTTTTTGTTGCCTTTGTTAGATCATATAAATAATGGTTTACAAACATAAAAAAATTATAATCAGAGGCAAAAACTCTCCCTGTTTAATCATGCACCTGTGTTATTTTAAAACTTTGTAAATACACACAATTTCATGGTTTAATATTTCTCCTCTAAAACCCTGTCCAAACCCAAAAACAGAAAAATAAGAAAGAGCGGACAAGCGCAGAACTAGTGACGCATTAGAGGTCGACCACCACCTCCATTGAAGTGAAGCTCCAAATCAGAAATCGAGAAAGACAAAGAGAGAGAAAGAAAAAGAGAGAAAGAGAGAGAGAGATTATAGTGTGGTGCTGTGCATCGTTACAAAAACATAACAAAAAATCCGTACACGAAAACTTTTTTTGTGTGTTTTGTCTCTTTCCGTGCCATGACGGAACTCAACTTCCTCCCATTAATCTCCGATCGTCTCTCCACGACGACAACGACGACGTCATCACCGTCTTTCTCCTCACATTCTTCTTCTCATCTCTCTTTCACCAACAGACGAAGAAACCAACCCGTTTCCGTACGCATGGAGCAGTACTCACGGCCAAGGAACCGAAAAGACAAAATCGTCGTCATCTTGGGAGCGACCGGCGCCGGAAAATCGCGTCTCTCAGTCGATCTCGCCACTCGTTTCCCTTCAGAGATCGTAAACTCCGACAAAATCCAAGTATACGAAGGCTTGGAGATCACGACGAATCAGATTACGATCCCGGACCGCCGCGGCGTTCCTCACCATCTCCTCGGCTACCTCCGCTCCGAAGACGGCGAGCTCGCCGCCGGAGATTTCCGCATCGCCGCCTCGAACACCGTCTCCGACATAATCTCCCGTAAAAGGCTCCCGATCATCGCCGGCGGATCTAACTCCTTCGTCCACGCACTGCTCGCCGAGAGATTCGACCCAAAGATCGATCCTTTCTCTTCCGGGCCGAGCTCAATCTGCCGGGATTTGCGTTACGACTGCTGTTTTCTCTGGGTGGATGTGTCGGAGACTGTGCTCTTCGAGTATCTCCTGAAACGGGTCGACGAAATGATGGACTCGGGTATGTTCGAGGAGCTATCCGGGTTTTACGACCCGGTTAAATCGAGTACGACCCGGTTCGGGATACGGAAAGCGATAGGCGTCCCGGAGTTCGACGGTTACTTTAGAGTGTACCCACCGGAGAAGAAAAGGGAAAAGTGGGACCCGGCGAGGAAGGCGGCGTACGATAAGGCGGTGGAGGATATCAAAGAGAACACGTTGACGTTAGCGAGGAGACAAGTAGGGAAGATTGAGAAGCTGAGAGACGCTGGTTGGGAGATTAAGAGGGTTGATGCGACGGCGTCGTTTAGAGCGGTTATGATGAGTTCGAGCTCGTCGTCGTCGTCGCCGCCGCCGGGAAGAAGAAGAAGAGAGTGGAGAGAGATTTGGGAGGAGCAAGTATTGGAGCCAAGCGTAAAGATTGTGAATCAGATTTTGGTGAAAGATTAGGTTATTTTCCAGCCATTTTCCAGCTCATTTTTTTTCCTTTTCAAATCATTAAAAGTAACAATTTTTTTTTTGTCATTCACGAGAAAATAATAAGAAAAAAACACAAAAAATGGGTTCGTTGAGACGAGATTAAATCTCTAATTTTTTTCTTTTAAAAAAAGGACAAAACATATAATACATATGATCTCCGCCATTTTTGGTCCAATCCTTAAAAACCTCCGTTTTTATAAAATGATGGAAAATTAAAAAGTAAAAAAAAAAAGTCCCTTGATTTCCTATGTTTTCTGTATTCTTCTGTATCAATTTTTTCAAAAGTCGGTTAATTTGTTCAAAAGTTTTGATCTTTTAGAATGTGAGAAAAAAAAAAAAAAATTTGATCTTTTAGAAATTAGGGAGCCTGTTTTGTCTGCAGAATTGTGTGTGTGTGGGTAACAAAAGCGTATGCGGAAGCAACGGCATGAAGAGAGGAGCTAAACTGTTAAGCTTTGCATTTAGCGTCAGAACAAAAAATAAAAACCTTTTTGTTGTATTTTTATTTATTTTTATATATTTTTATATATTTTTATTTTCGCAAATCGCTTTCTTCTGTTTGGAAACAGAAGTCGAGGCCTTAAACCTCAATATCCGGCTATGCGTCATCATTTGGTTTAATGCTTATTGACCAGAAATTAAATTGTAAAGGAAACGTAGAATTGATTTTGCCTAGAAACATGTTTACGACGAATAAGAAGACCTTTGTATCTTTATTCAATGAATAATTTCTTCAAAGAACAATATTATGGTGAAAGATAGGATTGGAAATTTTGTTTTATCAAATATTGAACTCTAAGCCGACGAGTGAATTACTATATTGGAAGAAGCCAAAACCTATTTGATTGGCAGATTTGCTTATATAATTTAGGGAAATAAGTCTAATTTATTAATTTTGTTTTCAAAATTTTGTTTACTAGATCACTAAACCAAGTGTAAGCGCATAAGTTCTTCGAGACAGTGTCACACACGTATCCACCAACACCTTGATTGTGTCCGGGACAAAATCAAACGAAAGAGAGATAATTAAAGAGAGAAGAGGTAGAACAAAAATACATATTTCGAAGAGAAGCTAGGTAAAGCCACCAGCAAAAATACATATTTCGAAGTTGTTGTGTTTTAGATTCAGAAACAAATATCTCAAAAGATGGGAGCCGCTCGAATATCTCTCGAGTTACGTTGAATACCACACTTGAATGAAGAGAAAGCTCTATGATACCAACTATCCAACGAGGCAAAAACCATCGCGATCAAAGTTACGAGTAAAAAGTTACAGTCAATAATTGAAGACAAAACAAAAAGAGTTGCAAGAAGATCTACGTTTTAACATAGTCTTTATAACAGTTCATGTAATTCATGTGTACAATCTTAAGTTTTAAAGATATGTTTATATATGATCTTTATTGCTAAGTCAAATTCTTTTTTTTTAAAAATTCTTCGTTTTATGTTTACATATCATCATTATGTTCTTATTCCTCTGTTTCATAAATACTAGTATTATTTAAGAGTTTTTTATACATATTAGAAAATATATTAAATTTTTTATTTTACTTCATATTAATACACTAAATACATTTTTCTTTCTGATTAATACACTAAACAAAAAGGTTTAAACTTGATTTTTTTTCAAATTTATGTATTGAAAATATAAAACGATATTTTTTATAAAATAAAAATTAAACCTTAAAATGATAATTTTTTGAAACGGAAGACCTATAATTTATGTAAGCCAAAAATATTTAGAAGTATTTAAGATACTCGCACAGTTTTTTTTTTTTTGCATTTGCAACCTGAGCCGCTAGGAGTTATCAGATTCAGACAGCCCACGAACTTACTTGAAGTCAGATATAACAACTAATATTAATCCAAACGAAATCCTCAATCTTAAAAGACAATCTTAGATAGATCTTATTCGACTAATTTTTAATGATCTCGTAATGATTTGTCTGGACTTTAAATCCTCCTTTTTGGTCCAAAGTTATATATATTATAATAGTTAACTTCAATTAAATCTTCATCATAATATACATAACGAGCTGATGGATTCTTCTAGATCTCCCACACGACATTATGTTCCACATCTACTTAGCCGTGGATCTAAGCTCTCGTCACAAGATATTGATTATTGAGTTTAAAGTGCATGCACCACGTTACAATTTGTAATTAAAAATAATTATGCTATTACTTAATTAGCATAATATATATGGAACGCAATTTGTGATAAAAATATAATTGTTTGTGACCAAGAACGTAATTTTGTTTTATCTTTCGATTTGATTTTACTGTGTGTTAACACTTTAATAGTTTAATTACGTGGTATATTTGGTTTGGAGGAATTTGTTTTTTTTTTGTACCCTAAAATTAGTCGGACATTTCAACAAAACTCATCTGTAGCTAAATTGATTGCAATACAAAGTACATTTCCTCCACAAAACATCAATATTTCCATGGAACACTCATTAATGATTTTCTCCTTGTTCACCATTGTTCTCTGCAAATTTGTAAAAGCGTCATCATTTGGGATAGTACTTGATCAGAAACCAAGACAATCGAATATTGGCACGTAAACTCTAGTAGACTGCAGGGGTTGCTATCAAAACTTGTTACCATTGATATAGGTTTGGTCAACAACGCTTTACATACAATTATTTATTTCATTCCAATCCAAGAAATGAAATATGTACCTAGCTCACTCATAGTCATAGATACCTTCTCTCATGCACAATAGTATGTTAGATTGTGTATTGCCCGTAGTGTAAAATTACAATAAGTGGGCCCATACTATGCCAATTTACTTATATCTATATATTGGCTTTCCAAAAAAAAAAATTACGTATGACCCTGACACGTAAGAGGGTTATTGGGAAATGGATTTATCTACAGTTGATTGATTTTAAAAATTAAAAGATTTGTTAAATTTCTAAAGAATTTTGTCAGATTTGTAGAGAGTTTGTATATTTAGAAAATCTATAAAATTATTTTATTGTAATTGATTTTGAAAATCTTAGGTATATAAATAGTATTTGAATAGTTTTAATTGTTAGATTTTGAGAGAGTTTCATGTGTTAATTTGTTTAAAATCCATTTGCCAATATCAAAGATTTTAATGGAATCGTTGAATCTTTAAAACCTAAACTTTTTGAATAACAATGGATTTTGTATGAATTTTAAAAATCATCAAACCAATAACACTAAATTTTAACAAGAATATCAAAATCCATTAACGAATAATAAAAAAATTTAAAAATTCTAGCAATTCTTTAAAATCTTTCTCCCAATAACTTCTTTAGCTAAATGGTTGACACTCGTGCCGCCTTGGTGTAATAACTCGGTTATTAAATTTGGTAATGTGTGTGTGTGAATTGTCGATTTATTTTTGTTTTCATAAAGCACTAATTGATTTTATGATTTATATATCCGTTAATCCAATGTTTTTATTTTTTGTTCGTACCAATTAAATAACCAATATTAGGAAAGATTTGGTGGTTCCAAAAAATACTATTTGAAAATGTTATGTAAATGATTATTATTTGAAAATACTGATTTTTTTTCCTAATTATATTATTATTGATTTATGATAAAATGTAGACAAGAAATCTCAACTAAGTTAACACTTAACTCATACTCCCTTTTCCGAATTGAAATGAAATAGATCTTTAGTGTAATAATTTGTAAATAAATAAAAAACTTGAATTTCCATTTTATCACAATAGGGATCATACTTTACCCCAACCACAACTATAGGAGTAGCTTGAAATTGATTGCTTTCGAAGCATTGTAGCAACAGAAGGCTAAAACCATTAAGCTGTCTCTGTCAGACATAATAATAGCACATCCTTCTGATTGATTTAAATGCATGTAGGAGAATGATAACCTGTATTCGTCTTCTTCTTCTTCTTCTTTTATTTCAAGAACCTGTCTTCTTCTCTAGGAGTTTCTTTCAAATAAGCTTTATGTACCTTGTCTTTGATTATTCGTATTCCGAGGGAGGAAACAAAGTTTTGTGCATTATTTTATTTTCGGTTTTGAATTTTTTATTAATTTCTTTTATGAATTAAATGATCTCCACATAATAAATATTTATCTCAATCCGTAAAGTTGAGATATATTGAATGAATTCAATAGACAGAAATTTCTCGAGACTATTGAAACAATAAATCATAGGGATATAATTTAAATATTCTCATTCAATTGAAAAAATACATAACTTTTAAGAACTTAAGAATATATTGTATGATTATATATATACCAAAGCAAATCATCATATATGGTAGTTGGAGTTTGAATAGTGTACATCTTGTAATTTATGATGAAAGAAGAAAGTAAACTCATAAAGCTTAATAATAAAGTAAACAAGAAAACGTTTTGGCTTGAACCAAGGTGGCCTAGTGTTTAAAAATTAGAATCGTTCGTGTTTTAGGATCTCCTTATCTTGATTAAGAAAATGAAACAATAAAATTTATTGATTATAAGGTTTGATGACACCGACTGGTTTGCTTCATCTCGCCTAATCCCGATTTGCGCCTCCCCTGATTGGAAAGGAAGCTTCTCTTTATCTCCAAATTGTCTAAATGCATGCAAATGACAGCTTTACATCAAATGGAAATATAATTATCACTTTCTAACAAATTATTCGATCTTTGTTCATATACAATAAGGTCTACGATCAAAGTACGGACTTCTTTGAACCTTTTTATTTTGTCTCCCCGTCCCATGGCGTGGCATTATATTTTATAGTATATACATACATTTATTCTTTGTACATTTCTGCATGTTTAATCAAGTCAAACTTTAATAGTCAAACCACTTTTTGAAAAGAAAATAACTAAAAGTCAAACGTTTAAAACATGCCGTAACTAAAACAAATAATTATGTTTTTACTTTTTCGCCGACACCAACTAATTTATTAATCTAGTATTCTTTTTGTCCCATTTTAAGTGATTTTACAGAGGATTATTGCCTGACTATTACAAAGTGGTTCCGGGCGTTGGCACCACCTTCATGATATACGTGAGTTTGAAGATGCTCTTATGTCCTACGAGAGTTGAATTTTAGTGCTTTATTAGGAGAAGAAAGGAACAACAATTTTGATCTTTTCAAAATTTTACATTCTTGTTATAAAAAAAAAATTACTATAGTACTAGGGAGAAATGATGGTGTAGACATTGGGTTTAAAAAAAAAAAAATTACTTTCGTTTGACTTTTCTTATATGGATTTTTTATAATAAGACATTGGATTTTTTTATTTAAAAAATTACATTCGTTTGACCTTTCTTATATGGATTTTTTTAATATACTAATATGTTTATTTAATATACAATGTGCGAGAGTATCCATGCATATAGAGAATAATTTTCCTTCGCTCATTTTTCTTGAATTTAATGCACATAGATGAAAATTTACCACAAATGCATCAATATGCGTTGCACTAAGTATCAAAGGTTTCTTATGTTTGATGCAGTCGTGTGTTTTTTTTAGTTTGTTAGGATTTGATTGGTTAGTGTTGGTTTTGTGGATTGTTGCTGTAAATTAGTTTTTGTTTATATGATTATTATTATTTTTTTAATTATTACTCCATCCGTTCCTAAAAAAAAGTATTTTTGTGTTTTTCACACATATTAAAAATTTTTTACAAAAGACTTTTTTAACCTTATTTTTATTAATTATTACTTAAGTTATTCTTTTAATATTAATTGTTATAAGGGCAAATTAAGTAAAAATGAACAATAACTATACCTAAAAAATTGAAATTTTTTTTTTTTTTAAAACATTTTTTTTTTCTAAAATTACTTTCTTTAAGGAACAGAGGGAGTATTTTTTTATAAAGAGAAAAGTATGGTGAATTTAAAAACACCTAGCGAGTACGCTAATGTCAAACCAAACGCCCACGCATATGTTGGGTATCGTATCGTATCGTTCGTTAAACAAGAAAATGACATGCGTGATCATATGTTCCTATTTGAGTCTTGACGAAAGGGGAATGCCGTTGCTTGAAGCAAGCAATAGTTTTTAAATGTGTAGAAAGAAGTTAATTTTAGAAGTGAATAAGTACTGCTATAATTTAGAAATACTGTAAGTAAAATAGTACTAGAAATAAAAATTAAATATGTGAGGGACAACGAACAGACAAACAAAAAAGGGGGACATAGAACAGTACGATGGGAGAGATCCGAGGAATGTAAGAAATAAAAGGTAAAATTATCGAGAATTGAATAGTTTCGTTCGTCATACTATTAAATTAATTTGATTTTCTTTCCCGAAGCACAATAATTTGCTTACACTAGATATGACAGGACCTAAACAATACTAGCACAACACTTAAATCCAAATGCTACATGATGCGATAGTGCGCGTGCGGTGTCTTTTGCGCGTGATCCTATAATCCCGAGACCTCAGCTTTTCCAATTTACTTATAATTTCAAGTTTTGGCTCCTGACTTCTTGTGTGTTGCCCTTTCTTTTGGGATTTCTTCAATCCGTACAGTAGTCGTTCTACGTAATGTTTGGGCTCGTTATTGGGCTTACAACTATTTCTAATAGCATTTGGGCCCATTTTCATTTCTAACTCATTAAAAAAAAAAAAGGAAAAAGAATAGAACCCATGTGTAAATATTCAACATACAACTTATAACAGTTGAAATAATTATATGTCATGCAAATTTTAAAATTTGAGTATATGTTGGAGTATAAGAAAACCGACAAAGAACTAATTTTTAAAAACATATTTTAATACTTACATCTTTGAGGTATTTATGAAGCTAAAAAGAAAAATGTTAAACGAAAAAAACATAACTATTCAAAATCTAATGTGTGACACTATGCATGTTGTAAAAATGAATCCATGAAGATAAATATTATAATATTTGACGAGATGTACTCTTGATGTTGCTTTGAGATGAAGGAAAGCCCTTAAATCGTTGTGCCTATTTCATTTTATATTCCTTAGAATCATCTTTCATGTGGGTGTGTGAAAGAGTTTTGTTAGCACCGTTTAAATCTGATTCTGTGAGATACTAAACCTAAAATATTAAACATATTTTCCACACAGAAAGAGAGACAAATGAAGATGGATGCCTTCTCGTTGACAAAACAAAGAAGGAAGATATATATGCCTTTCTCTTTGTCTGAATTAACGATAGAAGTTGTATTATGTTTCAGCCTTGTTACTTCGCAACGACTATTTTGGTTTCTTATCGGAATTTTTTATTATTTGTACAAAAAGGCTTTTGACTTTTTGATAAACAATTAGGGCTTTACAATTACAAGTCGTCTTCGAATTCTCATGGCGCATGTTAAACATTATGAATATCGTATACTATATAATTAATTGCGTGGACAGAAACCAATATTTTGTGTATATCCTTGTAGTTAGGAAACTGTGTGGAACTACCCTACTACTTGTTACAAATATCATTGAACATACCTTGATTTTGATTTTGAATTTTTTTTTAAAAATGTAAAGACAAAGGACGCAAGCTATTTCTATTCATGTATTCTTCCAGGTTTTGTCTTCAATACATGCACATGAGACAAGTATATATCGTCTGTGTGAGTACTTAAGAAACACCAAGAAATATATATCGCTCAATTGGCCTGATAGAGCAAAAGTCATATTCTGTCTTACCATATTAGATTCCCCAATTGGAAAAGAATAATCATCTGTTTTGTTTTTTCTTCGCAAATAATATAGTGTATGCATATAATAAATAGAACAAAACAATGTCGTTGATAATCATTAAAATAAACAACAATTTGGATAGAAAAAATTAATAGATTAATGGTTATTACAGCAGACTGTAGGTGGGTTTTATTAAAAGAAGCCGATAGTTTTGAACATTTTTAAATTTTCTTATTACGTAAAGGGAAAGAAGTAAATCCAGTTCAACCATCTGCAGCCAACCTTACATGGTCACGGCCATTGATATTCAAAATTCAAAGATGAACAAAATTAAATAACTCTCTATTAAAAATATATATACCAAATTCGTTTTGGATGCCATCGAACATTTTGAAAATGATCATTACAGCCATAAAATTATTAGAAAATAAAAAAATTACAAAAAGGTAGATACAGATTACAAAAATAAATTTGCAATTAAAATTTTTAAAAGAATAAGGGATCCAATATTAAGATTTTAAGAAGTTGATTTTTTCAAAAGAACTTGAGAAAAGAAGCCCATGAATTTTTAGAAAAAACAAACTATGAATAAGCAGGATATACCTGAGCCATGCCATGTTACTATTCAAAGACAACGACCGTTCTACTTCAAAACTCTAATCGTATCTAAAATCTAAAGTCAACGGTCAGAATCGTTGGCTGCAATATTATATGATTTCTTTTAATTATACTTACACGCATGTGTATAGTTCTATACATATAATCATTTTAATGAATGTCTTGTCCGAATAACTCCATTTATCTTCAAAGCCTTCCCTAATCCCTGATCTTTACTTCTCCATCTCTGTTTACCCCCACTCTCTTGATATTACTCACCATGATTCCTAAAAGATGCCATGAAATCAGCGGCTCACGTCCTCCGTCGCTAAAACTCGCCGGAGAATCACATTCCATCAAGAAAACGACGTCGTGTAACGTTGTGAAACAGCCACGGCGACATGGACGGGCAGCTCCAGTAATCATCTACGCGCACTCTCCGAAGGTGATCCACACGCGCGCGGAAAACTTTATGGCCTTGGTTCAGCGGCTCACGGGTCTCGAGGACATTATTAGACGGAACCCTAACGACGTCAGCGAATCATCCTCTTCCGTGTTAACGGAAGAGGTCAACGTCGGTGATGATGACACAAGTGATCGGGAGAGACAACAACAACGGCAAAACCTAGCTGATATTCCATTGTTCACGCCGAGCTCGATGACCTTGTTTGGTTCTCCAACTCAACTTCTTTATCTGTCACCGAACCGGACCGATCCGTCCGGTTTAAACCCTCGTTTTACAAGTTCATAAAAGACTTCCCATAAAATACTTCTATTGTATTTCATATTATTAGATAAGATATGCTTTTATTTGTTCGTTCGTTTGTTCATCCGTTCTTCAGTTGTTTCGCTTAGTGGAGGATTATTTGGTGTAAATGATACTTAATTTCTGTATTTGGTTGATTTGAAACGTAACAGGTTTGGACTTTGGAGTTTAAAATATATATTTTTTACGGCAGTTTAAAAGAAAATACAAAAATAACCGTTTTTTCAACACTTGATATCAAAATTTTACATCTGGAATTGGCGTCTCCCATAACAAAATTTCACTATAAGAGGAGATTCAGAATACTGATAAGAATATTATATGATACAAAAGGACAATATGGTGTCGCAAAATTAATGGTGGTACAGATTAATTCAGTCGTATATCGCTCATATATATCGCTAACTTTCAATTTTGTTGCAAGATTCGTTTGAGATGGATTAGTTATGAAGTTTAGAGATGGAAATACGTCACGTTGATTTTTCTGTTGCACATTTACGACCAAGTTCAATTGCAGCTGAACCGCAACAAATGGAGACGTACCGTCTTAAATCAATTGCAAAATCTAGCGTTTGATTTTGGATAAAAAAAAATCTGTTTGATGGATATTTCATCGCATTTATGTGTTGCAATATTATCGCAGCATTGTGTTAGGGATTTCATCACAATATCTTATTCCTTCGGTTTCTTTATGTAAAGATGTTTTCTGAATATTTTTGTTTTATTTTATTTGATTTTTTTTAAAAGTTAATTTAGTCTCATATTATGTGACCACTTGTTGCATTCTACAATATATTTACTTATTAATTAAATTATTTATAATTAAATACTAAATTGTTTCTTTTATCACCAATGCAAAAAAGCAGTAGATTTCTTCTTCTTTTTTTATGCTTTGCGTTTTTAGTTTAATTTTTTTGCATAATCTTTTTTTTTTAAACGTTACTTTCATAGTTTCATATTTAGTGTTTCGCAGTGAATTGTATTTGACCACACAATGAAGTTGGTTGACGATGGCGATGAAAAAGATGTTGTTACGTAACTCTTAGCTCATTATGTTGTAAAATGTTGCAATGGTGGTAGAGCAGGTGGATTTGGTCGACATCTTCAAAAAAAAAAAAGTGTTAAAAGAGTTAAAATCGATAGTCTTAGAATTTTTGAATAAGGTTAATATTTGTTGAAAAATAATTCATCTACTTTTATCTCATTTTTTTGAATTTTCATGATCTTAAATATATAAAGTTAGGACGTTCAAAGATCAAAGTAAACAAGCACAATATATGAGTTAAATTATTGTTGAAATTTCCATATATATTTAACATATTTTGAGAGATCAGACTTGTGGTTATATGATAATATTTTCATTTCTATTGTTTGATATTCATATAGCAAAATTAATGAAAGTGTAATAATATTTCTGTAATTTGTGTACTTTTCGTTTTTCCTTTTGCATAGATATGGAATGGTCTATGAGAATGGTGGCCGATAAGTGTGGTATGTTGATCACCTCAAAATATTTGATTATCCATCCAAAATTGATACCTTATAGGAGAGGCCTTTTTGTTGAGCCCAAATGACTAACTGAAATATATATATTTGTATCTTCGTTATTGATTCAAGGCCCACAAATCTGTCATACTCAATTAACTATATATATTTTTATTGAAGTTCACTATTTTTTTTTTTTAACACAATGTCTATTCAATTCAAAGTTTTAAGTTTTTATGGATTCGATTTAAACCGAAAATATATATATATATATATATATATATATATATATATATGTTTTTGATCAAAAACCAAAACTAAATTATGTTTTATTTTGTATATTCTTTTACATAAATCGGTGAAATCTAAATTAAACACCAGTCAAAGTATGAACACGAAAGTTTGGGTAAAACAAAACTTAGGGGGGTGATCTGTAATTTTTCTTTTCTTAGGTTTCTTTTTGTTGGTGGTCTTTTTGCATAATAAAAAAAAACAAAGCTGAAGTAAAAGATAAATACTTTATGATTGATGGGTCCATTTTCCATATATGATATATCCATATATATACTGGGAACATCAAATATGCTTCGTTTTTGTCTCATTATTGATGAAAAATCCATTAAGAAGCTGCACATATTTTTATACTAAAGAAGAAGACAAATATATCATAAGAGTTGTTTGGTTTTATTGTTAACAACTTATCATGTGTTTTCTAAAGCCATCAACACTCGCAAAGAATGTTTTATCTACATAATTACATTTTTTTTTTCATTTTTAATCTCTCTCAAAAACTTTAAATGAAACTGAATTGTTTGAGAGTTAACTTAAACAATTCATTGGATTTAGATTGACTTCAACCAAAATCCAAACTAAACCACGGACTTTAACTTAACCATTCATTGGATTGAGAAACAAGGAACCCCTTAAACACAAAGTCTTGAGAGTTATCATAATCTTTACAAAATATTTAAATCATATATAAGAGAAGATATCAACTCCATGCCTTTGCGTCTGGAATTAGTTCTAAGTAACTTAGGACATTAACACATAGGATGTGTGGTAAATCTAATCATTGGGTGTTGACGGCAATACCAAGGAGATGGAGGAAGAGATTGATGACGTCCAGATAAAGAGCAATAGCAGCCCGGATATACTCGTCGTAGTTGAGTTTCTTGATCAGCTGGTTCGTATCGTAGACGATGTATCCGCAGAACAAGATTGCAGCTATACCGCTCAATATCATCGACGATAGCTTCCCCAGAGGAAAGAATATCTACATTTTTGTTCCCACATCTTTCAATGTCTTCTCAAAAAAAAAAAAAAACTATAAAAATGAATCTGAATATAGTTTGAGAGCTAAGTGAGTTGCTACTATACCTGCATCAGAGTGAAGACGAGGACGATAAGGAGGGCACCGAAGAGGAATGGCGCAAGGAAGGAGAAGTCATGGCCTCTCTTTACTGCCCAGAAAGTGTAGATTGTTAGGCCTAGTACCATTGTAGCAGTGAGTATTGCAGCTTCCAGAACAATCCTCCCTGTTTGCACAAGTAATTAGACTGTAATATATCAATCGAGGTTAATTAAATTTGTTCTTCTTCTTCACTTAAGGTATATTTAACACCATGTATATGCTTGAATCACATTGTTTTTTGCAATAGATATGGTTTAACTATGGATGTAGAAACAGAGAGGTACATGCTTTAGTTTCCTTGGCAGAAGCATGAATCATCTTTAAACCAAACAAGCTACTAAAAAAAATCAAGTGCAAGTAAATCAGAAAATCTTGATGCAACACTAAATCTCCACAATTAAAACTTGTTGCTTACATGATCTTTCAAACAGAGAACATTCCAAAGGAAAAAATGGTAACAATGATGATGATATATGACGAATGAATCTGTGTTTGATCAACACTACTCACAATAGACCAAGTAGGAAAGTTGTGAGTCCATGTAGAGCCAAAATTACCTTTGGAGAAAGAGCAGCAGAGCCCCACAGCGAAAGAGATGGAGAGAGTGAAGAGCGTTAAGATGATGAGGTTTATGGGATGCTTCTTCTCAAACGCAATCAATGGCCACAGCACTACAACAAACACACATAAACATAAACAAAAAGCTCCGTCAAATCAAGATCAGTGAATAAACTTAAGTGGGGAGATCAAAGATACTAATATATAAGTGTGAAAGGAGAACGAAACTGAGGAGAGGAAGAAGGAGGGAGACGATGAAGACGACGAGGCCGTGGTTAGTCTTCGTGATGAAATCTGGAATCTCACGGACGAAGAAGACGACGGAGGAGACTCCGAGGGTGAGAATCAGTTGAAGAGACAAGATCGTGTAGACCTTCCTTATGAAAGCCCAACGTAGCTCGGAGCTCTCCGTCATCTTCGGATACAGCTCGTTGCCAGTGATGATCACTCCACCACTCTCAATGTCAGATTTCGCCATTGTTGTTGTTGAATCACAAAACAAAGAACAGAAGAAATTAAAAAAAAAAAAGATCAGAGAAGAGAGAGAGAGAGAGAGGTTTAAAGGTTTTTTGCAGGTTTTTGCTTTTCTCTCTCAGAAGGAAATTGCGAGGAAAGTGATGAGAGGAAAACTAAAGGCGTAGTGATGAGTTCACTGTAACAGCAGCAACCCAATTGAATTACGACACGTGGTGGAGCTATTACGGTTTGCATGGGAATAGAAAGGGGATCACACTGTACGGAGTAAAGTTTGTGGTACTATATATATAGATATATCTACTCGGATATACAAGTTGTAATGCACATTGTATAATTATTATAGCAGATTAATTACTTGTCGTATACGTAATTATTTGACAACACCAACCATATGCCATAGCAATTGTTAGTTTGTTTGTTGTAATTAACAACTAAAAATTACTTAAAATATTTACCATGACTATGACAATGACAATGAGTTGATTAAAAAGTGTAACGAATGCAATGTACGAGAGATATAAGAGCATCTCCAATGCTTAGATACTCTAATGAGTTCTTAAGAGTATTTTAATTATATATTTTGAAAATTGTGAAGTTAAGAACCTCGTTAAGCATAATTAAAATAGGAAGGGTCCAATGGTAGAACCCAATTGAGGTTCTTAAAAAAAATAAAATAACTTGGGATTTAAAAAGGAGACAATGAGCATACCTGCAGTCGCCGAGCATACCAAGAACTGCACCAAGCTGTGAACACAACTCTGGTGTATTTCCCTCCCTCCCTAGTTGATGTCGAATGTCCTCGGTACACATTGCCAACCTTGATTTTGCACTTTCATAATTATGGGCTTCAAATGCCTGCGAATACAAGTTGAATAAAAACAAAGTCATTATCAATAACAAGAACTCAACAGCAGGACAATTTAGAAAACGTAACTCGTTGAAATTGAGGTTAACAAAAACTAGAAGACAGCATAATCGCAGAACCTACAGTACTACCATCAGTTTTCACATTATCCTAAACGTGTCAGTTCTTTAGCATCAAAAGTAGAATTCTATTGCATTCTCCAGTATCAGAAAAATGAAACTTCCATGCTAAATGAGATGAAAAATTAACAAGATATGTATATACACACACATATATGGAGACTACTCTGATTCATACCCAAGCTGAGAGAGCGATGGGTTGATATTCCCAGCTTCCTTCAGACGCTCTCCAGCTGCACCAGATAGCTTTTGTCATTCAGAACCAGCCAGATCAACAAGGTTTATTCTGCTCGTCTTAAAGCTGCTTAACCCATCTGCAACATTCTGTTAGAAGTACATTCAAACAAAGTCAGACGTTTCTTCCATCATACTAATCTACAAATTAAAAAAATAAAGGTAGCATCTCAGCTTCACATCTTCCTCATAAAAAGCCAATAATAATATGACAGCATCGGGATTCAACAACACAAGTAAATACACAATGTGACCTTGAACTCTCTGCATTCACAAAAATAAAAGAAGAATAGCCTACCTTGCATCGGGATTCATCGTCGGGACGAGCAGCTTTAGAGAAAGGGCAAGCAGAAGCCGTTGTTTTGCCTTGTTTTCGAGCAGAGGCATCGTCGGGACGAGCAGCTTTGGAGAAAGGACAGCCAGAAGCCGCTGTTTCGCCTTGTTTTCGAGCAGATGCATCGTCGGGACGAGGAGCTTTCGAAAAAGGGCAATCAGAAGTCGTCATTCGTGGAAGATACCAACAACCCCTAAACCTCAAAACAAAATTTCAATCCAAAATCACTAAAACTGCTTTCTCCACAATGAAAATTATGAAATCGATTCTTAAGCTGATACAACTTCTCGCTAAACCAAATCCCTAACAGCTGAAAAAAGTCGAACATCGCAGCTTAATTGAATTGACTAACAATTTCGGAAAGTGAAATTTCAGATAGGGATTGAGAAGTAGCTCATCAGAGAGAGAGAGAGAGAGAGAGATAGAGATGGATAACCCTGGATTGGATTGGATTGAGATTACATGCAGATGTCCTTTAGCGGCTCCTCTCTGCAATCAATGATCGATGGGGGATTATAGCGATTGAGCGACGATGGCCAAGGAGAGAGGGAAGACTTCTGCCTGTAGATCCATTCTGGTTTGATTAATCGGATTGTTTCTCCTCCATCGTCACCGTCGAGAGAGAGAGCCATGCGAAAGATGGAGAAAGAGAGAGAATGCCTTTTTTGGATTTAATTTTTCCAATTTTCTCTGAAAAATTGTAACAAATAAGAATGAGACACGTAAGGGCTCTTATCAACTCTAAAAAGCCTTACTTTAGATCTGATTCTTATGATTTTATTTCTTTTTGAATTTTCTTTTCTACCTTTTTTCTAAGAACTCTTAGGATAGATACCCCGTTGAAATTCAATAGTTGATGGTTCAAATTTTTTTAATCTCAAAAATTAATTCAAACATTAAATTACATTCATATAATAATTGATGAGATATTCTTTTGAGCATCTAAACAATGGAGGTGTTCTAAGACCATTTCTATCGACATCTCTAAGCAGAGTTTCTTATTAATAAAAAATTTAAAAAAAAAAAAAAAAAAGAGAAACCAGAAACGTATCTGGTTTAAGAGATTTAAGATACTGTCTCTTACCGCTGTCATTTAGTAATTAGTTCTTTTTTATAATTTAAATTTAAATTAAATAAATAAATTATATTAGTATTTAATTGGTAAAAACGGAGACTCTTCACCGTTAGAGATGCTCTAAGAGTTAGAAATCTCAATTTCTACCCTAAAGTAGAAAACAGACATATGCATTAAATTATTGAAACAATTCGTCTTAGTTGAAAACAGTGAATATTTAGATGGATTTTGGGTAGACTTTTTATTTAATATATAGTAATGTTAGAATCATTTAGCATATATTAATTAACTAATATAATTCATATAACCTTGCATGAAAAAATAATTAAGTACAGTAAAATCTCTATAAATTAATATTCGATAAATTAATAATCACTATAAATTAATAAAATTTTCTGGTCACGAGTCGGGCTAGTGTAAAAATTAGCAAAATTCGATAAGATAATAAGATGATAATTTTTTGGAAACTCTTATGTAAATATATTGTCCCAATAATAAAATAAATAATAATTATGCATATAAGCATATATATCTACATATATAACTAAGGTAATATAGTAACATACGATTAAATTATTGTTTTAAGTTTATAAATATTGTTGATTTATCTTTAAATTCTTTGATATGATATTTTCTAAATGAATTTTATAATTTCGAAAACATTTTTGTTTTTTTTTTGATAAACGTTAAAAGTTCAAATCGAAAATATCTCTATAAATTAATAACTTTATAAGATAATAAAATTTTGAAGTCCCAACATTATTAATTTATAGAGATTTTACTGTATATGGGGTGAAAGTGAAACCTAAGAAAAATAATTAATGATTTGTTTTTATGTCATGTCATTTGAACCCTTTTTTTTCTTTCAAATTCAACAATAATTTGGATGATTTCTTAAATCGAGCACAATGTTCAAAAAAGCATTAGGTGCTAAAGTATGCAGTGATCCAACGCATCCAATATGTGTAATCGAAATTTAAATGATTTTAGAGGTTCTACACGTTTTATAATAATACGAACAACTCAAATAAATAAATAAAGTGAGGCAGATAATAATGTCATTACGTTAACCCGTGAAAGTGAAAAAAAAAACAAAAATCAACTTAGCTTAATATCATCCTTAATCAATATAGCTACTCGGGGTATATTGGTATTGCCCATATTTACTTGTTCTAGGAAATTAATACAGCTACTTTCCTGCTTCTATACATAATTGTTGGATACTAAGTTACCCATTTCATTACAATTGTTTGTTTATTTGTGGTAACAACTAACAACTACACATTACTTCAATGGGAATAGCCGTGAGCAAACACATATGAAACATTTGAATCGGGATTCAAAAATTTTTTTTTTTAAAAAATCAATTTTAACAATTTGAAATTTTTTTTATATACTATTTAGGATCTCGATTTAAAATTTTATATCGAATCCCGACTATCTCAGACACTGCATGCATGACTATGACTATCTAGCGAATTGAAAAACGTAATAAATATGTATGATTTTGTAAAAGTTATAGAAACATCACTTAAAAATATACATAGGCACTACAAAAAAAGACATGCAGAGAAACATATTGTATTCCATTATTCTCTTAGTTTGAAATTTCACCCACATAAGCAATCTAATCATATGGTATTTGATTTTTAATTACTAATAGTCTAATACCAAAATGGCATGAATTTTTTTAATTTGTGGGTGAAAATCTAAGAAGAAATACTTCTGTCTCTTATACACATCTAGATGTGTATAAGAGACAGCTCCGAGGGTGAGAATCAGTTGAAGAGACAAGATCGTGTAGACCTTCCTTATGAAAGCCCAACGTAGCTCGGAGCTCTCCGTCATATTCGGATACAGCTCGTTGCCAGTGATGATCACTCCACCACTCTCAATGTCAGATTTCGCCATTGTTGTTGTTGAATCAAAGAACAAAGCACACAAGAAATAAATAAAAAAAGATCAGAGAAGAGAGAGGGAGAGAGAGAGGTGTTGAATCACAGAAGGTCAAAAAGATCAGAGAAGAGAGAGAGAGGTTTAAAGGTTTTTAAGCTTTTTGCAGGTTTTTGCTTTTCTCTCTCAGAAGGAAATTGCGAGGAAAGTGATGAGAGGAAAAACTAAAGGCGTAGTGATGATGAATTCACTGTTCCGTTCACTGTAACAGCTGCCCAATTGTATTGCGACACGTGGTGGAGCTATTTCGATTTGCATGGGAATAGAAAGGGGACCACACTGTACGGAGTAAAGTTTGTGGTACTATATATAGATATATCTACTCGGATATATAGTTGTAATGCACACATTGTATAATTATTCTAGCAGATTAATTACTTGTCGTATACGTAATTATTTGACACCAACCATATATATATATATGCCATATATAGCAATTGTTAGTTTGTTTGTTGTAATTAACAACTAAAAATTACTTAAAATATTTACCATGACTAATTGACTATGACAATGAGTTGATTAAAAAGTGTAACGAATGCAATGTATGAGAGATATAAGAGTTTTAGAAATCTCATTTTCTACCTTAAAGTAGACATATGCATTGAAACAATTCGTCTTAGTTGATAATATATAGATTGATTTTGGGTAGAGTTTTTCTTTATTATATAGTAATGTTAGAATCATTTAGCATAGATTAATTAACTAATATAATTCATATTGCAAATTCAACAATAATTTGGATGAATTCTTAAATCGAGCACAATGTTCAAAAAAGCATTAGGTGCTAAGTATGCAGTGAAGTGATCCAACGCATCCAATATGTGTAATCCAAATTTAAATGATTTTAGAGGTTCTACACGTTTTATAATAATACGCACAACTCAAATAAATAAATAAAGTGAGGCAGATAATAATGTCATTACGTTAACCGGTGAAAGTGATAAAAAAAAACAAAAATCAATTTAGCTTAATATCATCCTTAATCAATATAGATACTCGGGGTATATTGGTACAGCCCATATTTACTTGTTCTAGGAGATTAATACAACTACTTGCCTACTTCTACACATAATTGTTGGATACTAAGTTACGCATTCCATTACAATTGTTTGTTTCTTTGTGGTAACAACTAACAACTACAAATTACTTCAATGGGGATATATGCATGACTATGACTATCTAGCGAATTGAAAAACGTAATGAATATGTATGATTTTGTAAAAGTTAATAGAAACCTCACTTTAAAAATATACATAGGCACTACAAAAAAGACATGCAGAGAAACATATTGTATTCCATTATTCTCTTAGTTTGAAATTTCACCCACATAAGCAATCTAATCATATGGTATTTGATTTTTAATTACTAATAGTCTAATACCAAAATGGCATGAATTTTTTTAATTTGTGGGTGAAAATCTAAGAAGAAATACTTAGTTTGAATGTAAGTATGTAAAAACCATCTCAAACAATAACAGGACCGAATCCATAATAGTTGACTCATTTGAAGTTTATTGTAAACTATGGGCTACTATTTCTATGCACAACTGACTAAAGCCCACTGGATTCTTATACATAGGAGAAAAGTTACGAGCGAGAGGTGCTTTAGCAACTCGACTGAAAAGGCGTTCCTCGATAGTGAAACGAGAGGAGATGTGAGGTTTAATGTTTATTGAAGTTTCATTTGCGTGAAGAAACTAATAAAATACTAAAAGTGGGGTAGATAAGAATTTATTGAAGTTTCCAAGTGTAGGAGTGTGTCTATGAACCTACTCAAGGACTCTCTGCTGTTTATCTAAAACTATCTCATATTTTTCTGAATTTTCCTGATTTTAAATATATAAAGTTAGGACGTTCAAGGTCAAAGTAAACAAGCATAATGTATGAGTTAAATTATTGCTGAAATCTCCGTATATATCTAACATATTTTGAGAGAACGGACTTGTGGTTATATGATTATTTTCATTTCTATTGTTTGACATTCATATAGCAAGATTAATGAAAGTATAATAATAATTTTGTAATTTGTGTACTATTCGTTTTTTTCTTTGCATAGTTATGATTTATGAGAATAGTGGTCGATAAGTGTGGTATGTGTTCACGTCAAAATATTTGACAATCCATCCAAAATTGACACCTTATAGGAGAGACATTCTTGTTGAGCCCAAATGACTCACTGAAATATATATTTCTATATTCGTTTTGATTGAAGGCCCACTACAAAATCCGCAACACTGCAATTAACTATCAGTCCGTGTGCGGGATATAAAACATTTTATATATTTAATATATAATTATTATTGTTTATTGATATATTTATACATAATTAATTACATATTAATAATAACATTAAATGAATATTTAATAATAAAAAATAATGATAAATCAAATAAAATATGTTGTAAATTTCAATAGAAATGGAAGATAAAAAAATCATTAACCAAGATTTTAAAATACTTCCTTAGATAAAAAGTGTAAATATATAATTAAATAAACTGAAACATATTAAAATATATAATAATTTATTTAATTTTTATGGTTGGTCTGCACGCTTGTGCAGGTATAATTTTTTTTATAGATATAAATAGTTGTAATATTTAAATATTGATTAATTTTTTTATATATTATATAAATGTTATATTTTTAAACATATACAGTGACATATAATTGCAAATGTAAAAGTTATTTTCAATAATAATTAAATTCAATTAATATGTCTTGAATATTATCTATACTATGTTTTCTTTTCTCCTTACATAATATAATATTGTCAATATATATATTTTAAGTATATATTTTTGTTTGACCTATTGCTAATTAAACCAAAATAGGTTTTACAATCTTTACTTATCCTAAGAGCGGATAAATGGTTGGCCCGCACATTCGTGCATACCAACTACCTCACCACTCTTAGGACTTATATAGATTTGTTTTAAAAAAAATTGTTTAATAAATAAAATTAAAAGATTCTGGAGCCGCCCGAGCGATCATCCTATTGAATATAGAGCTCCTAGAGCAACTCGTTGGCAAGAGCTAAAGTGGCTCCTAACATTACTGTGGATCCTATTTCAATGGGAATTTGTTTGGACTATGATCAGGGTTAACAAAAATGCATGCACGACAAGTTCGCATGTGATTTTGACTTTGCATAATTAATATTTATAACCATACACATATTTGTGTAAAAATCAAAGTATAGCTTTTATGTGTTAAAAAACAAATTATATGTTTTGTAATATATTATTTTTATAATTTATTGTTGAATTTTAAAAAGAAATAAATACGTATGTTTATGCATGTAAGTATGATTTAAAAATAAGTGAATTGTAATATTTAGGTGTTTGTTAGTTTTTCTGATATTTTCCGTTAACATTATGTTTTTACACGATGCAATTTTTGGCGTTTAAGAACAATCACGAAAAATGTTTCTATCGTTTTTTATTTAATCAATTTTTTTTTATTTTTGAGCATTTTATGATATATGGTTTCAAATTAAAATTTATATTAAATATTAACAAAAATTACAAAGAAATTTGACTTTATCATGAAAATAAATATAGTACATTGGATAATATATTACTAGGTGATTGGTCCGCACCGTGTGCGGGTTATAAAATATTTTATGTTCAATATATAATTAATATTGTATATTGAAATTGATCTATTTGTACATAATTAATTAAGTATTAATAATAATATTATATGAATATTTAATAATAATTAAAAATAACGATAGATAAAATGAAAAATGTTATAGATTTCAATAGAAATTGAAGATAAAAAAGCCATTAACCAAGATTTTAAAATACTTTCTTAGATAAAAAGTGTAAATATGATAACTAAATAAACTGAAAATATTAAATTATATATTAATTTATTTAATTTTATGGTTGGCATGCACGCATGTGAATGTATAATTTTTTTTATAGACATAAATAGTTGTAATATTTAAGTAATGATTAATGTTTTACATATTATGTATATTTTTATACATATACAATTTTAGTGTTTAACAACAATCACACAAACGTTTCATATCGTTTTGTGTCTTTTACAACTGATTTATTTTAAAACTTTTAGTTTTTTCTACTGTTTACAGTAACATATAATTGCAAATGTAAAAATTATATTAAATAATAATTAAATTCTTATAATATGTCTTGAATATTATTTATACTATGCTTTCTTTTCTCCTTACACAATATAATCTTGCCAATATACTATTGCTAATTAAACCAAAATGGGTTTTACAATCTTAAAGCGGGTAGATGGCTAGTCCGCACATTCGTGCGTACCAACCACGTCACCGCTCTTAGGACATATAGAGATTTAAAAAAATATATAAATTGTTTAATAAATAAAATTAAAATTGAACTCTAATCGAGGTTAACAAAATGCATGCACGACAAGTTCGCATGCAACTTTGACTTTTGTATAATTAATATTTATATCCACATGTATATTTGTGGAAAAATCGAAGTATGATTTTTATGTGTTAAAAAACAAAGTATATGTTTTGTAATATATATTTTTATAATTTATGGTTAAATTTTAAAAAGAAGTAAATACGTATATTTATGCATATAGGTATGAGTTAAAAATAAGTGAATTGTAATCTTTAGGTATTGGTTAGTTTTCTGATATTTCTCGCAAATTTATGTTTTTACACGATGCAGTTTTTAGCGTTTAAGAAAAATCCCGAAAACCGTCTCTATCATTTTTGATTTAATCAATTTTTTTTATTTTTCAGCATTTTATGTTATATTATTTTTCAGCATTTTATGTTATATGGTTTTCAAAAATTACAAAGAGTTTTGAAAAAATTTAAAATATAATATTTGACTTTATCATGAAAATAATAGAGTACATTGGATAATTTATTAGTAATTTATTTTTCAATAAAAATTATAATAAATATTTGTTATAAAATTTATGAAATCATATTTTATAAAATTCTCTGGTAGCTCTTTGCTCATGATGAAGAAAAGAAATTTTTTATGGTTGACATGCATGCATGTGTTCATTATAAAATTTAAGCCGCACATGCGTTTATTATAAAATTTACTTTTTAAGATTTTTAAATGACTCCATAAAACAAAGCACGAGAGTGTTACGAAAAAACAAAACTCTAGAAATTTATTTTTATTTTTACTTCTATTTCTTATTCATGTTTGTTTTATCTTATTAAAAAAAAAATTTTCATCCGGTTGCATTTCATTTTACTTCTGATCTCAAATTCTCAATTTACAATGAGAGTGTGTATGAGTATGATATAAACTTTTTATTTATTTATAAAAGAATAAGAGATAAAAAATGATATATCGTATTTACTATCCTATTGGATAATATATTATTATTTTTATATTAAAATATAATATATATTGGTTGTAATATTTTCATATGCAATTTATTATGAATATATGTAAAAAAATTGAAATCATAGTAATTATTATTTTCTGTTAATATAAATTTATTAGTTTTAGTGTTATAATATAGTGTATTTATGTTTTAATTCCATACTTGATTTAATTTTAACTAAACCAATCAAAACATTTCGTTTATTTTAGGAAATTTTACATGTCACATTTACATGTCATCATTAGAATGCACTAACTTTCATTGTGTAAGTGACAAGTAAGTTTTTTTAACTAATTGAGCATCTCAAATAATATGTAGTTGGATTAATTTTCTTTTTTTAATAAAAAATATAAAAAATATTTATTATAAAATTTGTAAAATCATATTTTATAAATTCTCTGGTAGCTCTCCGCTCATCTCTTCGTCCAATATTGAGGAATTGGTTTGATGAAAAAAATAAATTTCTTATGGTTGGTATGCACGGATGTGTTCATTATAAAATTTGAGCCACACATGTGTTTAGTATAAAATTTGTTTCTTAAGATTTTTAAATGACACCGTAAAACAAAACACGAGAGTGTTACAGAAAAACAAAACTGTAGAGATTTATTTTTATTTTTACTTATACTTCTTATACATATTTGTTTTACTTTATTATAATTTATTTTTTCATCCGGTTATATTTCATAGTATTTCTTATCTCAATTTCTCGGTCTACAATGATACTTTATATGAGTATGATATAAACTTTTTATTTATTTAAAAAAAATAAGAGCTAAAAATGGTATAGCGTATTTACTATCCTATTGGATAATATATTATCATTTTTATATTAAAAATAATATATATTGCTTGTAAAATTTTCGTAATCATATTTTATGCAATTTATTATGAATATACGTAAAAAAATAAATTGAAATCATTGTAATTATTATATTCTGATAATTTAAATTTATTAATTTTTGTGTTATAATCTAGTATTTATGTTTTAATTTCATAATTTATTTAAGTCTAACTCAATCAATCAAAACATTTCGTTTATTTTAGGAAATTTGACATGTTACATTTACATGTCATTATTAAAATGCACTAACTTTCATTGTAGAGCTGACTACATGTCATTATTAAAATGCACTAACTTTCATTGTAGAGCTGACAAGTCAGCATTTTTCATTAAAAGTGATTCTCAATTAATAGGTAGTAGGATAAGATTTTTTTATTCAATTCCACTAATATTTTTTTAACACAATGTCTATTAAATTCAAAGTTTTAAGTTTTTTTAATGGATTCGATTAATTATATAATCGAATCCAAAATTAAACCGAACCAAAATAAAATAAAATAAAACTTAAAAATATTTTTTGACCAAAAACCAAAACTAGATTATGTTTTATTTTGTTATTCTTTTCCATATATCGAAACAAAATCGGTGAAATCTAAATTAAAAACCTCTAATGCAAAATGTGTTTTTTCTAATGTGGAGTAGTGTGGACAATTATGTGCCACACACAAAATATATAAAACACTATTGCGTTCTAAACAAATTATGTTTTTGTTTTTTGAACATGTGAATTATATTTTGGGCTTATATAATCATAAATAATTGATCTCAAATGGAACTTTCAGTTACCATCTCATATTATTCCATTTCCAAATAAAACAAAAAAAATCTAAACAAACTATGTTGAAAAATGGGACATACACAAGTGTAGAAATTTCCATTAAAATAAAAGATAAGTGTAGAAAAAAATATATACGAAATTATTCTGTAGACGCTTCTCCAAGATAAAATCTTTCATTTTTCTTATTTATCTTTTTGGCGTCCTTCTCCAAGAAAACTACGAGCACCATATATCATCACCACAAGAGACGAATATCTCACCCTCCTTACAGTGATTATTCACGCAATAGGAAAGCAGATTTTTCAAAACTTCCAAACCATTCTCTTTTTTGTTTAATGAAAAAATAATTTATTTGTCTTTTTCCATAGATCTCCAAATTTTACATTCCAATAAGACTTCCTTTACTCATCAAATCTTCTATAAAATGGTGTGACTCGAAGTCTAACCTAAGTGTTTACCTGCGTGAAATATTCCAAAAAGAAAATTAGTACAAAAAAAAGAGACATTGAAAAAAGTTCATGATATGGCTATCTATATTTGCTAATCTTATGGATTACTTATATCAATATAAATATCATTTTTGACATTTTTTTGAGCAAAACAAACTGAACCAACTCTGAAACTTATGTTTTATTTTTCTTCATGAGTAAATTTGGTTTATTTTTATTTTTTTGTACAAAGAAAAACAATAAATAGCCATAAGTTTTTTTTTTGTTAAAAGGGAAAGCACAAGACGTAAGTAATCCAAAACAAAGAGACATTTTTTAGCGTAATTATTATGAAATGAAAAGAATATGATTCGAAACATAAACATACAAAACGTAAATGTAAAACGAAAACATATTTAATACATCCCGGTGAAATCACTTGCTTTCATGGTATACGAAACATACGAGTTTCTTCTCATAATTTAACAAGCAAAGCAATCGGGTGTAACTAAAATGTAAAACTTAAGCCTGTTTTGTTAAATGCTTCAAGAGAATTGTTTGCGTAAAAATGTGAACCACACGAATAGAAGAAACGTGAATTCCAAAATCAAAGAACTGATCAATTCAAAGCGGTCAAAGTCTCACTCAATTAACCTTTTTTTTTTCTTTCTTTCACGTGCCTAAATCCTAATGCATCCCCCGATCAACAGTTCAACACGTTTGGTTTATTTTTCCCAACCTCACAATTAAATTAAGAGACCAAAGAAAACCCGTTTTTCACTTAAAATTTATAACTTACTAAATACGTATTATTTTGAATTCAAAATTAAGTAAAACAATAATATTATTTGGCAAAGTCTGGTTGGTTCGGCTTTTTCAAGTTCAGGTATAATGGCATTGACGCAAGATCGAGATCATTCGGCTTTTTCTATGTCGTTTGATCCTGGAAATGCCTCACACATTTATTCCTAAACTTGTGCTTTCCCTTTAACAAAAAAAAAAAAGTTTCTACTTTATTAGTACTAAAAACACACACAAATAGAGTGGGCGTTGCAATTAGAGGAGAAAAACAATTAAGAGGATTCAACAGACAAAAAAAAATGGAAGTTGATAAGTTATTGTAAAATATTTTCCCATATGTATAAGCAAGTGGAATTTTTTCTTCTTGTTTTGTTCTTGTGTCTTGGTTAAGAAACCCAACTCATGGAATAGCAAATTCGAATGAAACTACATGTTTGCATGTTTATGTTTAGAGAAACAAAAATCTGGTGGAATTAAAAATCCCTCTAAATTTTATCATTTGAGTTGAAAATAGTTAGAAAAATGCTTTAACTCATTCTATTAATTTTTTTTTTCAAAAATGAACTAATTATAAAGAAAATATATTCAACTTATTCTTCTACTATTTTGGAGAAGAATACATATTTCTCTAAAATTTAACTCATTACTTATTCTACTGTTTTTTTTAGTAAAATGGTATCCTTTCTACCATCTTTTTTCAGCTACATATATGTTCCACCAGTGTAGCTATATTTTTCACGACATCATCTTCAAATTTGTTTATAACCATTGTGGTGTATGCCCAATATATTTTAGTTTCGTAATTATTATTCTCTTTGTTTTATAATAAATGTCATTTGGAAAAAATGTATCTGCAATGTATCTGGATATATTAAATTCAAAACATATCCAAATATATCCAATTACATTACATATATATTTTACATTTATTATGAAACGGAAAGAGTATTTATTTCAAAACCTTTTGGAAACTCGCAACCGGCCTCATTGGCTTCGCATTACTGAGCCACTACAAAAAGTCTACAAGTGAAGTAACCGACCAAACACAAAAAAAATTATAAAAAAAAATCTGAACCTGATTTTATTTAATGGAAATTAAATAAAAATTGAAGAGAAACAAACAGACAAATTATTTACAAAATGTTCGTCCTTCTCGTTTTACAATTTTTTTCGCGTTGAATTTTTCGCTGTCCTTACTTTTTTTTTTTATAGACGCAACCGCTCCAATCAAATCTCAATTATCAGCCGCGATAACGACGTCAGCGTCCCACCAAGTCTCACCGTCTGATTCCGTCAAGTCCGTCAACGCACCGTTAAACCTCCTCAGATCTCCCACGGCGACTTTCCCGCTGACAACATCCCTGACGTAGACCTTCTCCACGCCGCCGACGTCGACCCCGATTATATTCCCGAGAAACCTCCCCGGCATCCTCCACTCCGCCAGCAACGCCGGCATGCGAAAACCGGCGCGTGGATCGCACGCCTCCACTTTGACGGCGTCGGCGCCTTTCTTCTCCGCCGTCAGGAAAAACGACGACGGCGACGAGGAGCCGCAGTTCCTGAGAAACGACGCCACCACATTCTCATCGCACGATTCATCTCCGCCGTCGATGTCTAGATGATCCCAAAGCTTCACGACTCCGCTCGATCCGATCCCGCCGAGATCTGGCCACGAGAACATATCTCCGAAGCTGCCGTTAAAACATGTGAAATTCCCATTCTGCCCCTGACCATCGTTATTGTAATAATCGGATCCTCTCACGCGGAAACCTCCGTTGACCCACCCCCGATTATAGATCGAGTCAACATCTTTTTCATCTTCATCATCATCATCTTCTTCTTCGCCTTCATCGTCTGAAGAAACCGAAGAAGAACAGGAAACATCGGAATCGCTATCGTAATCATCGAAAAGAGTTGGGGAAGAGATTGAGACATCTATTTTTCTTAACCTAACGACTAAACTCTTGATCCTAGTGACGAAGTTCGTGAAATAAGCTAAGAAAGCTATGATCAAAGCTCCCCATTTCCAGAAACCGTAAGCTTGGTGAAGCTTCCCGATCCCGGAGACGGCAACGGATCGAGAGAGAAACGAAGGATCGTTGATTGAGTTTATCATCCCGACTTCGAAATCTCTTATTCTATTAATCACAGGAACCTCCATAGCAGAAAAAAAACTAAAAAATTAGGGTTTTTTGTTGTTTGGATTTTTGAAAAGAGAGGAAGATGGTTGGGGAAGAGAAGAAGAGGATTGAATGTGAGAGCTGAAGGAAGCCTTTAATAAAAAGAGGAAAAGTGAAGGAGGAGAGAGAGAGAAAGTTTGTTAGGAGAGAGAGAGGGAGAGAGATGACGTGTCGGATAACTAGTGGGTGAGCGTGAGAGTTTTTTGGGCACACGTAGGAAAAAGCGGGAAAGATAAGGCACAATCACAATGAGTCAGCCTCTGACAGATGTATTCTCTGTGTCTACCGTTTATTTTTTTTAACTATCTCTGCGCGCCACAATAATAATTGTTTTTTTTCTTTCTTTGTTGTTATTATTTAATTAAATCATAAATATTTGAGTAGTTCGAACTACCTACCACAAATATATAGCTTTATTTTTTACTGGTTTTTTTGCCTTTTTCTTCACAATTATTTGAAAATAATGTTTGGATTTGAGGCGTCCAAAATAATTGTGTTGGTGCTTGGTGGTCACTTTGTTAAGAGGATCATTGAGGTCCTCTATGAAAAGTTATTTTTGTTTTTTTTAAGAATAATTCGTTATATATATAATATGACAACTCATAAAATTATCGACAACTGTTTTTTTCCCATATACATTTGTTTTCTTATCACTATGTACACATTTTTTTTAATATAATAAATACATGAATATACTTTTAATAGTATCCAAATAAGTAAATTTGACTATCACATAAGTATATGTGGTATTTTAAAAAAAATATGTACAGCCTATAAAACAGATTATCTTTTCAAGGAAGGTAAAACATAATTTTGTACATCAATATAGAAATTATATTTAAATCCACAAATTTCTATGTGAGTTTTTCAGAAATATATGATTATTTTATGTATTCGATTATTCATGAATTGTAGATGATTTTTTTTTCTTAAATAAACACAGAAAAAGGAAGATTAGGTGGTTAGGTGGTTAGATTCTCGTTCGGGGTTATTTGTTTCTTGCTAATCGTCGTATATGACTTTCTTCTTCGCGGTTCTTCCCGACCTGGCAGCATCTTTGAGCTTGTAATGCTGTAACTATTGCTCTTATCTGAGTTTTCCTTGGTTTGGCGAGTGTCTCTTTCTTTTTCTGTGGTTAGTGATATTTTCTCTTGTTTGGGATTTAGTTTTTTTTATCGTGTATTAATTCTAGTTTTCCGAAGATTAATGTTTTTCGGTTTGTTGTGTTCCATCCTTGTATTACATCTTTGTATTCCGTTTAAATGAAAAATACTTCGGATGAAAAAAAAAAAAAAAAAAAAAAACACAGAAAAGGCAAAGGTGCTAGAAACTCTAGTGGGGCGAATCTGAGACTATTTCGCATTGTAGGAACAATGACATGTTGACCACAGATTTCCTGCCACGTGTCTCTCGTGAACGAGAGGGAAAACAAAATAGCATTTATAGCCATTCAGTTATATAAGTTGATTGCCGCCAGAATGAGCTGGAGATAGATTTGGTCCAAATAAAAATAAAACTTTTCTTCTATGAGAAGGCACCATCCGATCAAATCTTACTAGTTAATTACGGACATATCATTCCGGTTACGTTTTGTTTTTGACTTAAACTTGTGTGTTCTACAAAAAAAGAATTCAAAGCAAAGTCTAATTTGTTTTACTTAAATTTGGATTTGTTCGGATAGAGTTGGATTTTAATGCAATTTGAAGCTTTAAGAATCTTCAACAAGAGTTTTAAGGTATTCGTCTCTCATGTGGTACATCGTACATGCACCCTTACCAACCGTTAAATCTGCCAAAATGATGAATTGGTGGTACTCAAGCCAATCCGTTTATTAGTGACATTGATTAGCTGTCGTTCAACCCTACTAATAAATGAATTTAATGGATTGAATCCTAATAAATTATTAAGTTAAATGGGTTACACTCATTAATGTGTTATTGATTACTAAAACATTGAATTCTTTGAATACTCCCTCCGTTTCACAAAGAGTGTCATTTTGACTCTTGATTTTTGTTTCACAAAGAGTGTCACTTTATGTTTTCAATGCAATTTTTTAAACCAAATCTCAATTTTATCCCTACTATTTTAACCTATTAATTAGAGAGAGAAACTGATTTAGTGTATTAATAAAGGATATAAAAGAAATTTACAAGTTTTTCTTAATTTGTGTGAAAAATGTCAGAATGACACTCTTTGTGAAACAGAAGAAGTAGTATTTTTTGATTTTTCTATATATGCTAATTTAGTTAGTATTTTTGATTTTTCTATATATGCTAATTAATGTTGTCATGTTGATGTTGGCATTATGGTATAATAACGACGTGATGATGGTGATTCTGATTATTATGCATGGAAATAATGTGGAATCAAGTTGAGAAGCATGTTGAACAGTGAAAGTGCAAGAAAGTCATCCATTGGAATAGATAGATAACATGATTTTATGATTTGGATAGGAAAAAGATTAATGAACGGATGTTTTTGAGAAAAAGGGGGAATCCACCAATTTGACAGCCGGAAAAGGTTTCCAAGTTGGGCCAACTAGTTTCAAAGGAGGCTCAAATTCAACAAACCAATTTGTTTTATTATTGAGCCCAAAAATTGACTCTCCAACCATACGCTAATAGACACATATTTCCTTTTTTTTGGGTCACGACGCTTATAGACACATCGATATGATGAAAAACAGCCAATTATACGAAGTACGTTATCCTCGTTGAGTCATTGACATGTAGTCGAACTAAACAACCTAGTCAAAATCAAGGCTAATTAACATCGACCCAAATAGCACTAAATAAAATAAAAACATTTTTAACGAAATGGACTGAAACAACGTCGATTGAAACTGGCAAACTGCGTTTGGGTTGTTTTGTTTTTTTGTTTTTTTACGCGTCAGTTTTATTAACTAATACTTATGTAGCTCAAAGATTAGATGAACCATCATAAATCACAATATGTTTTACTTTCAATTTTGGTATAGACGTATTATGGATAAATTTTGTAAAGATTACAAACATTCTCTAATTTGTGTTGTATAAAGTTGCGGATTCCGGGCTATATATCAACACTCTTTCCCACTGATGTAACCCATGTTTTAATAATCCCACATGATACTCCAAACTGTATGGATCATGAATATCTTTAGTGCTAATCATCTAATCAATAAAAGTGTGTATTAAAATTTTGGGATTGTTCTTGTTGAGAGCATGTTGTTGCAAAAGCGAGCGAGACCAATCTCTCCAACTTAGTCACTAACAAGATTCAAAATCATGCGATTCACAAGTTGATTGATCCGAATCTCAGTTACCTGGCTACGCGAATGGTGGCAGCAGAGTTGGCTATTCAAAGCTCCTCGCAAGACAAAGCGATGACACCAACCATAGATGAAGTTTGTAAGAACAAAACGCAGTTATGAGCACATATGTCATATGACCTAAAAGAAACCACGACGAAGCTGAGAGATAAATAGATCAGTTTATCTATAATACCCCATTATATATACCAACACGAACTATTCTTCTCATTTGTGTGTTTTTTCGTTAGAAAGATATTAGATGAGGCAAAAATATTCTGAAAAGCTATGTGATGTAGTGAAAGAATGTACTTAGGACATGTTCGTTTGGTGAGTTGGACGCGTTATCTGGATGCATATGCATGTTGATGTTCGTTTAATGCTAATTAAGAGCATGAACTGAAATCTGTATCTAGATGCGTTTACAAAACTCATTCAAAAAAATCAGAATTTCTGGATGACTTAAGTCGGTGCGTCTAGCTACACTAAACTCATCCAAAGCTAATAAAAGTCGAAAATACCCTTATTTTTATTAAACAATTATAAAATCGAAAATACCCTTATTTTTATTAAACAACAACACGATTTCACGATTTCGATGGAAAACGCGATTTTGCGCATTTGCTAGGAAAACTCGATTTTTTTTTTATTGCGGAAAACGTAATTTTTTCATTTTGGCGAGAAAACATGATTTTGCGGTTTTGACAGAAAACGTGATTTCTGGGTTTTGGCGTGAAAACGCGATTTCACGGTTCTGACGGAAAAGTGATTTCTGAGTTTTGGCGGGAAAACGTGATTTCATGGTTTTGATGGAAAACGTCATTTTTGGGTTCTGGAGGAAAAACGTGATTTCTCTGTTTTGGCGGAAAAATACGATTTCTGGGCTTTGGCAAGAAAACGCGATTTCTGGGTTTTGGCATGAAAACGTAATTTTGCGGTTTTGCGGGAAAACATGATTTTACGGTTTTGACAGGAAAACGTGATTTTGCTGTTTTGACAAGAAAACACGATTTTACGGATTTGGTGGGAAATCTCGATTTTCGATTATTGCAGAAAACATAATTTTTTTGGATTTTTGATTGGAAAACGTAATTTTGCGATTTTGCGGGAAAATGTGATATTGCAGTTTTGATGGGAAAACGTAATTTTGCAGTTTTGACGGAAAAACGTAATTTTGCGGCATTGACAAGAAAACGTCATTTTACGGATTTGGCGGGAAAACTCGGTTTTTTCGATTATTGCGAAATACGTAATTTTTTGGATTTTTGATGGGAAAACGTAATTTTGTGGTTTTGCGCGAAAACGTGATTTTGTGGTTTTGACGGGAAAACGTGATTTTGTGGTTTTGACGGGAAAACGTGATTTTGCGATTTTGACGGGAAAACATAATCTTGCGGTTTTGACAAGAAAAACGCGATTTTGCAGATTTGGCGGGAAAATTCGATTTTTTTATTATTGGAGAAAACGTAATTTTTGGATTTTGCCGGGAAAACGTGATTTTGTGGTTTTGGCGGAAAAACTTTATTTTGCGGGTAAAACGTGATTTTGCGGTTTTGGTGAGAAAACGTGATTTTTGGCTTTGATCGAAAAACGTGATTTTGCAGTTTTGGCGGGACCACACAGTTTTGGCAGGAAAACATGATTTCTGGGTTATGACGGAAAACATGATTTCTGGATTTTGGCGGAAAAACGTGGTTTCGCAGTTTTGACTGAAAACGTCATTTTGTAGTTTTGACGAAAAACAAGGTTTCGCGGTTTTAACGAGAAAACACGGTATTTTATAATAAAAAATTGAAAGATAGAGAATAAGCAAAAAAAAAACAAACAAAAAAAACAAAGAGTTTTTGGTCATTTAACATAAAATATGTCTAGATACAAAATACAGACATACAAAACGAACGTAACTATATCCAGATACAATTTCTAGACGCATGAACCAAAATCGTAAACGAACATCATATGATTGCTGCGTCCAATTACTGCGCTCAGACGCTGCATCTAGAAATCTCGCTAAACGAACATGGCCTTAGTGACATGAGTCGCACTACCATTTTCATCATATGATACTAGTCAAGGGGTTGATAGTTGATACAGCTTGAAATAATTCATTCCCAAATCTGCGTTTAGAGTTAAAACACCAAACAAATTAAAAAGAACTATATGTTTTTCCCGCACAAGGTGCGGGGTTTAGTTTATTTTCTAAAAAAATAATAATATTGATTTATTTAGATGTTTGAAAACTCTCATTTTATAATTTAACTTTATATTAGAAATCAAGATTAATATCTTTACAAAGAAAACACAATTTTCATGAGCAAGTTATTGTTTTATATTTTGTTTTCTAATATTTTTTTATCATATAATAATAACATGTGTGTTTATGTAATATTACATATAACAAACCATATATCCAATTGAGAAGATCAATTAACATGTTTGGCTTAAACTACGAATCGTATCTATTATCCTGAGTTATCAGAGCCGATTTATAGTTTGTTTACATTTATGAATCAAACAAATGAAACAATCTATTATTCTCCTAAGATTCGCACAAAAACTTCCAAGCGTGAATTATATAGACAGGAACACCGAAAACATATACATTCACAACACAAAAATCAGTTAAATAGAAAGACAAAACCATTTTAAGAGTTATTGAAAAAAGATAATAAATCAAAACTAATGGCGGTAAGATACAACATCATATGATTGCTGCGTCCAATTACTGCGCTCAGACGCTGCATCTAGAAATCTCGCTAAACGAACATGGCCTTAGTGACATGAGTCGCACTACCATTTTCATCATATGATACTAGTCAAGGGGTTGATAGTTGATACAGCTTGAAATAATTCATTCCCAAATCTGCGTTTAGAGTTAAAACACCAAACAAATTAAAAAGAACTATATGTTTTTCCCGCACAAGGTGCGGGGTTTAGTTTATTTTCTAAAAAAATAATAATATTGATTTATTTAGATGTTTGAAAACTCTCATTTTATAATTTAACTTTATATTAGAAATCAAGATTAATATCTTTACAAAGAAAACACAATTTTCATGAGCAAGTTATTGTTTTATATTTTGTTTTCTAATATTTTTTTATCATATAATAATAACATGTGTGTTTATGTAATATTACATATAACAAACCATATATCCAATTGAGAAGATCAATTAACATGTTTGGCTTAAACTACGAATCGTATCTATTATCCTGAGTTATCAGAGCCGATTTATAGTTTGTTTACATTTATGAATCAAACAAATGAAACAATCTATTATTCTCCTAAGATTCGCACAAAAACTTCCAAGCGTGAATTATATAGACAGGAACACCGAAAACATATACATTCACAACACAAAAATCAGTTAAATAGAAAGACAAAACCATTTTAAGAGTTATTGAAAAAAGATAATAAATCAAAACTAATGGCGGTAAGATACAAAATAACGTAGAGGTAGCAAGTAATAGATATACATAAAAGGTTTATGGTTTTCATTATTAGTTACATTAGGTTTGGTCGCAAAAAACATTTAGATTTACCTGAAATTAAAAACATAATCTAAATTTATTAACGGTGAAAAATGGTATGATAAATTAATTAAGAAATTTCATAAAGGGTACTACAATGTTTGCGAGAGTGAACGTGTGAGCGAAACATGAGATTTTTGCTTTGGAAATAATGGTATAGACAGGAAAAACATTATCCTCTAAAAAGCTTTCAGAATTATCAACAATAAAAAAAAGCTTCAATGGCCTTTTTCAATTACTTAAACAACCAATATGCATATAATGGTAGTGTGTTGTAGCTGCATAGAAATTGTACATCAAAATTAATAAGTAGAAATCAATTACATTAAACTACTGCCCTTTTTCTTCTTCATTATCTTCATTTGAATCAAAATTTTAACATTTAAACTCTAAGTCTTTGGATTTGCTTGATTTTGGACCAAATGAGTGTTGTTGATACATAAGTGTTTTTTAAAGAATTCTTTGTCACGGAACAAAGCTTTACTATCTAATATAAATGAGAACAATGAAGCAATGCATTTTTAAAAAAGGATGCGTTGGCTTAAGAAGTAAATACTTATAAAGCAATGTATGTTTGAACCCAAAAAAAAAGAAGCAATGTATTTAAAAAAAGCAAGTGAGATTGTTCCAAGCTTTAAAAGCTTTGCAAACTTTGTGTTCCATTGTCGCTGCAGGATTATTACTTTCTCATCATTTCCATGATCCCATCATTACCATGGAAGCAAAAGAAAAATTCTGAGAGTATTGTCTTTTCATGCTGTTTTTCTTCTTTACCTCCTCGTTTTCCACACACAATGTATTAATCTGCTACTGACAAAGCCTTATTGTCACTTGTGCCTTTGTGATGTAAAACTCATAGGTCTCTCTCTCTCCACAGGCTCTGCTGCTTCACCTTCCGGATCTCGTTGATCATCTCGGTTAAGGAGCTTGTGGGCACCATTGTAACTGGTTCTGGTTCGTTCATTTCCAGCGTGGTGGCATGGCAACATAAAATATAGTCTCGCCGGTTGTTTCTGGGGATGAACAATGATCATAACTTCAATAGAGTCAACTTGGCGCTCATCTTTGTATAGGATGAGAGTAATTGGAGCTTCTTTGTTGACGACACAAAGATGAATATATTCTCTCGTAAATGACTCATCATTACCATTACCAACTTTTCGTGATTGACATCAATACCAAACTCTCTAGAGAACTCATTGATGTCAAATGAGAGGTTCTTGTTCTGCGAGTGGTTTTCCTAGCAAAATTAACAGTTACATGAGAATTTCAAGAACTAAAGAAAGGTTGATATGAACCATTTTCTAGATATCCGAATTATATCCAGTCAAATTATAATTTAACACCTTAGTCGAATTATAATTCGGATATCTTGAAAAATTAACAGTTGTAGCCTTTATAGAAAAACATTTATAAATGATAGCTATGATTATTTAGAAAATGAAATAATTCCGGTCAAATTTATTTTATATGGATAGTTCAATTTTATTTAGAGACTTTTATATCTGAAATAACAAAATATTTGGTAGATAATACTACCATAATAAATTATAATAAATATTATTGTAGAATTAATATAGAAAACAAACGATAAATATAAGAATGATCAATTAATATAATAGAAATGCTACAATACATAAATATACATAAGCAATTGTAAATATACACTATACGAATAATAAAAAAATGGAATTAACGAATAGTTTCTTTGTCAAAAGTGATTTTGCTTTTCTTTGTCGGTTACAATAATTAGACCAAAGCATAAACAAACCGTGAAACGAAAAACTGGCAAAGACGACCAACTAAATCCAGCGTCGAGGATCTGAGACTGAAATAGGAGAACGGAGAGAGACTTAGCCAACACCGGCGGTTAAGAGAACGGAGCATTGTGGTCTACTGTCGACTCCAATCTTCATCGATCCGGAGCCCCGACTCCAGCCAACGATCCCGGAGCAAACAATAACGTTACAGATTCTATGATGTACACACCTTAATGGACTTTTGCCTTTATAATTGGAAATCATGTCTATTTGTTTTACGAAAGTGTGAATTATTGAAATAGCAGATTCTCAAACTCAAACTATAGGAATCATGAAAAGTTAAAGAAGCAATGGTTTACGAACTCGGAAAATCAGGCATTAATTCATGCTGAGGAAAGACATACAATATAATAATTGAATTGAAGTGTTTTTGACTGGAAGAAACATAAAGCTGTGAGTTATTCATCAGTTCTTGAATCAGATGCAACCGGAAGGTGGCTTTGATCTGGCTTGGTCTGATCCTGAAGAAGCCGAGCAAGCCTGACTTGTAATATCTGTAATTGATTTTTCAAAGAATCTTCAATCCATTGTCACCTTCGACCCGATCCTTTCTCGTAAGTTGCTACAACTATCGGAATCTTCTTTTTGGGATTTGAACGGTATGTCGTGTTCATCCTCGTCCGGATCAGAAAGAGAAGAAAAGAGTTTCGATTCTTACGGTAAGGTGTATATCGCCATCATTCTTTTTCTGGTGGTCGTTACATCTGCCTTGTGGCCCCGCAAAATTTCCTTCTGTAGAAAATAATGGAGCACCTAAAGTAAATTAAACTAAATACACACTAACACAAATTAAAAGATTAATTGACGTAGAAATTAACCGCATGCTCGCAAAACAGAATATCTAAAGAAAAAGAACATAAAAGAAGATAAATTTGAAACAACATATATAAGACCTTAATCGCTGGTTTGAGCTCGATGTGTAACGATCAAAAGAAACTATTTCGTTTGTTTGATGCTCATTCTCCACGTACCTTAGAAAAAAGTAACCGAAAATCAATTTCATACCAAATACAACGAAAACAAACAAATCGCATTAAAAAAAAATTCATGATTTCTCATTATTAAAAAAATGAAAATTAGAACGATTCATGAAGAAAACAAAACTAAAACGACGACAACTGAAGATTAGTGATATGAAACTAAACTAAGCAAAAACGGCAAAACAAAAAGATAATCACATAACAATTATTATGTTTTGTTTTGATGGCTAATTGCTTTCTGATTGGAAATCTTTCTTCACGATCTGGGAAAACAAATTAATTTCATATCAAATTCAAAGAAAATAGAACAAATTACAACAAAGAAACTAAGATATGCATAAACTAAATCAAACCTAGATGATAATAAAAAAAATTAAGTAGTCTCCTAAAATAAAATATCGAAATCTGCACAAAACCCTAAAAATTAATAAAACAACACCCACGTCAAAACAAAATATAACCTACCAATTATTATGTTTTGTTTTGATGGCTAGCTACTCCAACACGTACATATATAAATACTAAAACACTTCCAACGTCTCTTCCAAAGTCCTTTGTTTGGTCCATTCCTAGAAGTCAGAAGAATCATATTATTTTCCTTTGATTGTTTACGATCAACGACCCGTCTTTATATCGCAGAGGCTGTATCTGAAGAACAACCAATCGTAGGTTTCCCATATCAAGCATAAACAAAAATATCAAAACAATGAGTCAAGCAGTACCAAAAATATAGTTTCAGATTTTTTTTAACCTCTGGTCGCTTGCTTCCAAAGGTTTCCCGGTAAAAGTAGATTAAAACACAGATTAAGATTCATATCAAGCTAAAAAAAAGTCATACGAACAATGAAGAAAGACGTACCATTACCATTACAAAATATCAAGAACATTAGAAGGTGGCTAATAATTATTACGTCCAATAAACGATTTGGTATATATAGATATTTTTAGGTTAGGGCATCTTTGTTTATTTACTTTTTTTTTCTATTGATAATAACAAAAATAATTAGCCGACTTAAAAAAAATAGAAATGATCATTTTATAATCCGAAAATTATACTTTTCTGATTATTCTAAATCTGCTAAACATATATACGATTTTATCTTTCATTAAACGAAATGGAAATTATCCTTTTCGGGTTAATTCAAATCAGAATATATACATTCTTGGATACAATCACAAATCATAAGAATTTCTACTTTTTTAAATTAATTAAATTCTAAAAAAATATGTATTAGAATAATTACGAAATTATCCAATCTAATCTTTGTATTCATTAAGGGTAGTAAGATAATATTTTGTGAGAATGAATGAGAGAGCTTCATTCACAAAAATCATTCGGCAAAGATGCGTTTATAATCAAAGCCCCTCTATTTCCACACAGATCTAGAGTCTAACAAGACTTCTTTATTTGTTAGTTGTTCTACTTTCTACAAATCAATGGCATATGAAAGAACTACTAGTCACCGAAATCACAAAAAGGTACTATTGTCTCATTCTCTAATAAACACAGTAACAAGACAAGAATCTATGACCGAAAACACGTGGCTCTCATCAGCACTCATATTATATTTTCTTTTCCTTTTCTTCAAAAAGGAGTAAAAACCACAGCAAACGATTCCTTCTATGCACATTGGAGAAAGTAAAAGTACAAAACAACATGAGAAAGAAAAAAAAAAGAATCGAATAAACAAACACTTTTTCTTTTTCAAAATTTCGGCAAAGACTACAATCAATAATGACACATTTGGAATTTCATTGGAAACTGCGTCGTTAAGGTCCACAAAATTCCATTCAAAGCACGCACTTTTGAGAAGAGAGACTGCTTCAAAAGAATAAAAAAAAGGACAAAGTTTTTTTTGGGTGTTGCGAGGTTTGATTCTCACTTGCTATAATTACGAGGCACCACATTCATTATTAACCCCAAGTTTATTTTTTTTCAAGTTCCCAAAATCCATGGCGACGCTGCAGAGATTCAAGTTCCTAGCGACGCAGTGTGGAGTTGCAGAAAGCCCGACACGAAGTCCAAGCCCGAGGACAAGCCCTTTGGTACAGTTTCGTCGCAAGAAGACAACCTTAAAGATGCTTCTCAGTCTTAGATCTCCAAGCCGCCGTGAGCAGCCGCTGATTCATCAGAACCGGTCGTTGGCGGCTGACAAGGACGTAGCCGGACGCAAACTGAGAGACTTATTTGTCTCTTCGTCTTCGGTAGAGGAGGAAGAAGAAGAAGAAGAAGAAGAAGAAGAGAAGGAGAGACCTAAGGGGAAAACAAAAGAAGAGGTTCTTGCCGCCATGGCAGCTAAACTAAATGCAGCTTCTAGTCTCCAAGTGGAGTCCGAGGGAACACCGGTTTGGTTCGGATTCAGCAAGAGGCTTCTCCAACGAGCTTGGCGTCCTAAGCTTGGTACCATTCCCGAGTAATGTAACCAATTTTCTTGTCTTTATTTTGTGATATTGAAAAACCAATTTGGAAACCAATAGTTTCCTATATGAACAAATAGATGTGTAATTTTTTTTAATTAATAATATATCTCGTATCTTAGCAACAAAATTTATACGTTTGAATTTTGAATAAAGACTGAACAAAATTTACATTTACATACACTTTCTCATCATGTGGGACAAAAAAAAAACAATTTAATTTGATTACTAAAAGAAAGAGAAGAAAAAGATTACAAATTGATCACGACTATGATAGGGAAAGAAAAAAAGGTTCTGTAACAAAATTTGCTTCCGAAATGGATCTGGGAAAGTATTGATTTGAGTCTGTACACCGTTCGTCTGAAGCAGATCCTTTGGCTTTAGTATATTCTTCCATAGGCTTTGTTATGATCACATAACCTGCTGATAAGAGCATCTATAAGCATATGTACTACACATCTCAAATTCTCAAAAGAAAGAACTTTTGAGATTCTTGCATATCCAATCAGATTGTCTATTACCTCTTCGACTAGCATGAATTTGATTAGCAGCGGATCCGGAACCGGCGTTGCAGATGGTATCTCTAATGCGGCAGAGCTCCCAGCTTCTTCCACAAATGAATCCGACTCTGTGTTAATAATGATAACTGTAGCGATTATGATTTAGTAAATATTTTTGATATTAATGGTAATATATGCGTGTCTATTTTTATTCGGGATTAGTGTTTTGTTGTTTGGTATTTGTTTTTGTGTGTGAAATGCTGGTGTAATATATTTTGTTTGAGATTATGATTTTGTATTCTTGTGTGAAATATTTGTGATATCAAGTGGTAATATTTGTGTGTCTAATTTGGTTTGGGATTATGGTTTTGTTGTTTGGTATTTTTTTTTTTTGTGTGAAACGCTGGTGTAATAGTTTGTTTGAGATTATGATTTTGTATTTTTGTGTGAAATATATGAAGTGGTAATATTTGTGTGTCTAATTTGGTTTGGGATTTATGGTTTTGTTGTTTGGTATTTTTTTTTTTTGTGAAATGCTGGTGTAATAATTTGTTTGAGATTATGATTTTGGTGTCGTATATTTTTCTTGTGTTGTATGTTTGTATATGAATGATGCCCGTGGAATGTTTTGAAATTTTGTTATTAGATGTATTTGCGATGCTGAGAATTTTTTTTGACAATAGAGAAGACTAATAATAAAATACCAAATAAACAATAAAGAGAAGGGGGTGAAGACTGCTCTGTGTAAGATGGAGCCTGCTCTGTTTTGTAGTTGAAGTTGCAAGATCTTTGTATAATGACAACGAACCTAAACCAATAGCAAACAACAGCTTATTTAATTCATAATCAATATCACAACAAAACTAAAACGCTTAAAACCTTGAAAGTTTGTATAATGTTTTAAGCTCCTTAAACTTAATTGTCCATTTTCAGAGTCAACGCTTGAAATAGTCAATTGAGATTTCTTCTCTCGACACAAAAACAGAGGATCATACCAGTATTGTTCGTACCTGCCCATCTGCTATTATCACTAGGAAGTGATATTGGCCACCACTCTGCTCAACAATGGTCATGGCCATATCGATGATCGGAGGAAACGAGGTGAGACCTAAAACATATCCAACATTTTCACAAACATGGTTTAAGAGCTTAGCTAATGTTTCATGAAACCTGCTAGCTTAAGCTGAGGCACGATCTCTTTATACCGACTAAGTATTTCCTCAAATCCTCTTGAGCTTCATCTACCATGATAAACACTGCACAAAGACAAATAAGAGAAAGTTTAGAAATCCCAATACCCTTATTCATACATTAAACGAGATCATGCCAAATCTAGTTTTCGCGATTTCATTGTGACACTTGGCATTATAAAAATTAGTCCGGGAAATGACCTTTGAGCAGCATCAATTGTAGAAGTCTGTTGGTATCTTTTCACTGACAGTAGAACAGATATTAGGACCACCCTTGCGATATTGGATAAGAAACTCCACCGGATATGGGGAACAAGGTCCAAATCCTGAAACGTCAAGGCTGAAATTGCCATTGTCGAGTAATAATGAGTGAGACTCACACAACTCAAACAAAGCACTCATTTCACTTCTGTGAAAAAATGACTAACCCTTGTCTTTGATTTGATCCAGATTGAAGATCTGGGGGAGAGTGTAGAGGGAACGGGCACCATGAAATCTCGAGGACCTGCCATTGCCTGGAACAAATTGTGACGTGTGAAGAACAAGAATCCTAACAAATCAGGGTTCTGTAGTTTAGATTAGTTTCATATACGCTTTGTCTGATGAAGGAGCACATAAAAATCATTGGAGTTTCTATCATAAACAGTGAACGATCTGATATGTTATGATGTTACCTTAGCAATTGGAAATGGAAGCTTCACTTATCGAGAAGCCATTCAAGAATCATATAAAACATAATCTCTGCCTGCAATGAACACTTAAGAGTCAAGCCCACTGAGCTGCCACAGTGACAGAGAGAATGAAGGACCATAAGAATTTACCAAATCATGACCACTCAATTCGTAGGTTTCCCCCATGCTGGAGCCATCATCCTTTAGAGCTGCTACGATCGCGGCAACAACTTCAACCACATATTCGGGCTGGAATCTGCAATTAAGTTACTGTCAGGGAAGAATTGGATCTACATTGTAACTTGCTATGAACTGCAAAAAGGGTTTAAGTCTTACTTGGTGGTCCCACCACCTATGAGTGGGAGGAAACCATATTTTTTATCGAACTGAGCCCCAGGGGATCAAGATTCTGTCCTCTGTACCGATCATGGTCGCAGGTTTCATGACTGTGGCATAGAAAACAAATATATATCAGTTACTGATTAGAGGCTGATGACAAATTTTTTATATAAGCCATCCTCGGGTACATTGTTTGGAATTTTTTAGAATTATTCGAATTTAATATCTACGAAGTAAACTTTATAAAATTATAGAAATCATACAGTATATGATTTCTCCAGTTCTACATAAGAAAATCTAAAGGATCTATCTCTGAAAAAGAAGTAGGATCATGAAAATAATGAATCAAATATTAGGATGACATTTACAGAAGAGAGCGTTCCGTGCGCAGAAAGCAGGTATAGGTTTACCTCAGCAGCAGCTTTTGCCCTCTGCATTCTTGAAGGAGATGACACTAAAGCTCCTAGGCACCAACGTTGAATATATCTCATCATCCCACCATGTTCCTTGGCAACCTGAAACAACAAATCCACAGAGCCCCAACGTAATTAGACATAACCAAAAGAGCAATGCCAAAGCAGATTGTATCATCGTGAAGGTTAGAAATGTGCCGCTGCGAAAAAATTAAAACCTCTTCACCAGAGTTTCTGGAGACATCTTGTCAGGATTCAAACACATACCAATGCAAGTTTCTCAGTCATTTGATGATTCAGCTCCTCGAAACTGAAATTTCTGGTCTCGTACTCTTTCCCTGAGGATTAGAATAAATATCATCCGAAAAGTAAAATAACAGAGTTGCTTATTACAAGTTTTAACTATAATTGTTGGACCAAAGTAATATAGACAAAATAACTACCAATTAGATTGATAACCACATTAGCCTTTGCCATGACAGCCTTAATCGTGTTTTCATCTCTTGGATCAAATTTCATCGGTACTACCTGGAATATACAAGCAACAAACACATTATCAAATTGTCGATCCAAAGCATAACTTTACAAAAATGTGTTTCCTGACATACCTTTAAAAGCATTGTGTTAAACAAAAGAACATATTACCTGTCCTAAATCTCCCATCAACCGGAGATGTCGAGGAGAGTTCTCTGAGCCTCGGAAAGGAACTAGAACTTGTGATCCCATTTTGGCTGGAACAAAGATACTGCGACATAATACAAAGAGTAACTAAAAATTAGAAAAATCAACATAGAGACATGAAACTAGAAGATCCAACTAGTTTTTGAGTTAATCTGCTTCAACTAGAATCTCCTATCAAACTTTGATTGTTGGTGTATAGCCCTGGATTTAGCAAAAGCCAAGTGTTCTCCCCAAAATTTCACAGCAGACAAAGAAAAAGAAGTAAACCGTAGGAATATCGGATATTTGCCACTGCCCAATCGCTCAGACAATAACGTTGGTGGCTTGGATCTCTATTCTCCACGAGTTCTTGTTGGTTATACAATAATGATATCTTCTAAAGAAAGTTTGACCCTGAAACAATGAGAATAACAATTAAATTTTCATCGAGATACTAATGAACTTAACTAAAACCAATAACTAAATAAGCAAGAGAGTGGCGGGAAAGTTTTGTTGACTTAACTCAAATTCCACTTTCTGACTATAATATTCAATCAGAAAACAGAATCAACTCCTTGACATTCAGCATCATTCCTGAGTTTTCACTAGCAAGATAGATGATTCACAATACATATTAATGTTTTTGCACTCTATCAAAATCTAACTGAGATGACGCCACACAAAACAATCCTTGCATATACTTGGCAAAAGAGGATCCTCTATCATCTCTACAATTAGTACTATATGAGAACCTTCACATTAGTCACGCCCTGTGCTAAAACAAAGCAAAAGATATTTTGAGGCACCATAGGAATGCTCTATACGTTAAAAAGGTACATTGATGTTCAAGAAAGAATCATACCAAAGTTTTATGATTGAATCGAATGGTATACCACACTTCGTCCCCAAGCTTGGATTTCATCTCTTCAGCCACTTTCTCGCAAACAACTGCTAATCAAATTGTATGTGATTAAGCACAAATTCATACTTGTTTTACGGTTTGACACTAATAATTTGACTTGAGCTCTAAGATTTGGTGAAACGAACCTGAACATTGAGGCGCTTCGGTTGTGTGCAAGCAATAACACGGTCGCTCAGCCATCCAGCTTCTTTACGATACTGCAAAAGTATATACACACAGAATTATCAAAACTTATAGAAACAAACACAGAGGCTCGAAACAAGAAAATTATGGTTTTGGTGTTTCATAGATATATTTATGTGGTATTAATGATGTTTGTGTAGCGTTTGGCTTAAGATTGTATTTATGTGGTATTAATGATATTTGTTGTAGTTTTTGTGTTTCGAGCTTTGTTTGTGATTCTGGTTTCTTTGTTTGGTATTTTTGTGTGTGTGAAATGTTGCTGTAATATTTAGTTTGAGGTGATGATTCTGGTGTACTATGTTTTTCTATGTTTGTGTTATTATTGATGTTCGTGAGCTGTTTTGCAATTTTTTTCTATTAAATATTTGTGATGCTGACAAAATTACCGAATAACATAAAGAGAAAAGAAGACTTATCTCCGAGTAAGATGAAACCAATATGCTCTTTTTTCTGTAGCAGAAGTTCCATAACACCATTCCAATAGCTTTAAGGGGAACCCTAAATCGAAACATCTCTTGTCTGCAGATTGGATTAGACGAACCATCCGTATTTAAACGTGCGCCGTTCATCTCTCGTCACAGCCCAAATAATAACCCTAATCGGCACTCTCCCTTTCCACCCAAAACCCAAGTAAAAACAAACTCTCGGAGATCACAACATCGCGACGGCGATGGTACCATTTTCATATCCGCCCCTAATTGAAGAAAATCAAAGTAGGAAGATGAGAGACGATGACTGTGCGAAGCGAATAACGGCAAAGAGAGAGAAATGTTTGGTTTATCGAATTCAAATTTCAAATATAAATTATCAACTAATAACACTTACCGAAAACTCTTAGCCATTAAGTATTTTAATTAACTAAAGTAACTCGAGTAATTGGCCCAATTGAAAACCCAAGAAAGCCCAAAACGTAATTGTAGTTAGCTCTCTCTCCCTCTTTTTTGTGTGCTAGATAGACTTTTATAAATAAAAATTGAAAATTTACATAATAATCAAACAATAACCAAACCTTCGTTACAAAAGAGACCAGATCAGACTTACGGTATATACAAATTGAATCTCTCAGTTCAATTTTTATATAATACCTATAAACTGATTCAGGTGGTGAATGTTTGTATGGTTTTTAGATTTTAGTTTTTGGTTTTTGGATTTTGATTTTTGTTTTTAGATTTTGGTTTTTGGATTTTGTTTTTTGATTTTTGTTGTAGATTTTGGTTTTTTTGAAAACTTGAATTGTGATTTATTTAGTTTTTGGTTTTTAAGTATTTTTGTATTTTTTTGTAAGGAATAATTCCTTCTCCTATTATATGGTCTAATAGTCATCAGTTTTCTTATGAATTAATGCTATTCTTTATGATATTTGTTGACCCATTAAATTGGAAATGAAGGAGTTAATTCCTATTAAATCTCTACTTTGATGGACGGTTGAGATTAACTTAAGGAAAACCTAAAGAGGAATTAGGTCCTCTCTCCACCTATAAATAGATGTCTTTAGTCCATTGTAAAGACATCACATTGATCACAAACATAAGAGCACAACACCTAAAAGAAAGTTTATAGGCAAGGGGAGAGAAAGCTAAAAGTCCTATCTCATAGACTTTTCATCTTCCGCGACAATGGCAGGAGGTAACTCTACAAATCTCCTCATAATCTATTATGTGATTATTCAGTTGTTTAAAGATCTTAGGGTCATGTATTTATAGTTTACATTTTTTTGTTTAGATTTATTAATTTTTGTTTAGAGATTAAAACTGATAAAAAAATATTTATTTAATTAATACAAAATATTATTTTTATAGCAATAATAAATAAAACTAAAATTATGAGTGAAAATGCACTTAAATTTATTTCATTAAAAAAATTCATAAATTATTTTTTTTGATGCATAAGATTTGTGTCTTATATAGAAAAAGTTGATACCTAATACGTTTTGCAAAAATAAAAATAAAACTACATGTGAAAAAAATATCCATTGTACCTAATTTTTGGGAAACCCTAAAAAAATAGAGATTTTAGTTTTATGAATTGATTAGTAATAATATTAATTGATTATTTAGTGATAAAACAATTTAAAAAAAAACGGTGGCTTATGTTTAGAAATCCATAATTAAATAAAGTACATATCAAAAGATTCCTTCGAATATAAAACGATTAATTAAATAAACTTACCCAGAAAACTCTAATAGCTTGGTAGCTCAATTTGTAGAGATATTATTTCTAAGTTTTTTGTGTGCGTGTGTTTAGTTGATGCACAAGATATCTAATATTACTAATTTGTATACCTAATATTACTAATTTTTTGCAAAAATAAAAAGAAAATTACATGTAAAAGAAAATATCTATTGTACCTAGTATTTGGGAAAACCCCTAAAGAATAGAGATTTTGGTTTTATGAATAAAAAGTCTACCAATAATATTGTACCGAGGCTTTTGGTTTAGAAATCCATAAATTATGGTTTTTGGTTTTTGTTTACAAAATCAAAAAATCTTCAAAAACTAGTTTCCCTAAATTTTAGAAAATTTGAATGGCAAAAAGTGGTTTTTCAAAAACAAAAACTAAAAACCATTTCAAAAACTGCAAACATTCAACTCCAAAATAATTTTTTTTTTAAAAACTAGTTTCCCTACATTGTAGAAAATTTATTTTTTCAAAAAGTTGAATGGCAAAAAAAATAGTTTTTGAAAAACAAAAACTAAAAACCATTCCAAAAACTGCAAATTTTGAATGGATTTTGATCCAAAATTCGAACAAAAAAAATTCCTATCCAAATATCGAATATTTGTGTTATTATTTTTATAAGCAGTAAACTAAATCAAACCAAACGGAATATAACAAAAAAGGAATATATTTTTGACTAGAACCGAATTTGATCCGAAATCGGAAGGATTTGAATTATTGAGTTTTTCTTTTTCATTTTCTGGTCAGCACCATAAACGCGTTTCTTTCTCCGCGTCGAGCTTCCTTCTCCCTTCGGAAACTCTTTAATATTTTTCTTCTACTCTTTGTCATTTTCTGTGTTTGCCTGAATTCAGATATGCACTTGCTGTTGTCTTCGCCACCGGAAAATCACGAGACAGACATTCTCTCGCTTGCTTTCCGAACAAAGAGGAGCAAGAAGAACATCAAATCCCTAAGTTAGTTTTTGCTCACTACCCATTTTCTCATACAAGTTAAAAAAAAACAAAAATCTACTTCCTTTACCGAACTTTTTTCATACCATGATTCAGATTTGCTCTATTCGTCAAATGTTATTTGCAGGTAAAGTTTGTAGCTTGAAGTTCGATTCCGAGGAAATCCGATTGCTACAACAACAATATTCATGACTTGGCTCTGAAAGATCGTTTGTTATAAAATTTGAGATTGTTCTAAGGTCTTCTCGGGTCTAAGAAGCTCTTGTAATGGCGTCTAGAGAAGCAAAGAGGCGTAATCATCATCATCGTAATGAGAATCTTGTGCCTCTCGCTGCTCTGATTAGCAGAGAGACGAAGGCTGCTAAGATGGAGAAACCTGTTGTGAGATACGGGGAAGCTGCTCAATCTAGGAAAGGCGAAGATTATTTCTTGATCGATACTGATTGTCTTCGAGTTCCTTCCAATTCTTCAACTGCTTTCTCTGTCTTTGCGGTAAAATCAGAATCTAAATTTCAGACCTTTTGATACATTATCTTAGTAGCTCATTTCTATAATCCAAAGATGTGATCTTTGCATATGAACTCCTGAATTTGAGTATTCTTGAGTCTCAGGGGCCAGGACTGTTGATATGCTTTAGAACTTCTTGGAATCCAAAATTGAAGATATGATTTTTGCATATGAACTCCTGAATTTGAGTATTCTCGAGTCTCAGGACTATTGATATGCTTTTAGTATTTCTAGGAGTCCAAAAGTGAACCTTGATCCTCACTCTTTGATTGTCTAGTGAAGAACAAAAGCTTAATTCTATATCCAAAGATATGATATGTTACTCCTTTTTTTGCATATGAACTCCTGAGTTTGAGTATTCTTGAGTCTCAGGACTATTGATATGCTTTATTGTTTCTTGGAGTACAGAACTGAACCTTGATCCTCGCTGTTTGATTGTTCAGCTAGAGGATTTGTTTGGGAAAAAAGCTATTGAATGATGCATCTACCTCGGTTGTTGCTGTGTTATGACTGTCTATAGTTTTGTGTTTCTGCACTGTTAGATATTTGATGGGCACAATGGAAAAGCTGCAGCGGTTTTTACAATGGAGAATCTGTTGCGACATGTTCTTAGTGCTCTTCCCAGTGGTCTTAGCCGTGACGAGTGGCTTCACGCCTTACCTTGTGCGTTAGTATCTGGATTCGTGAAGACCGATAAGGAGTTTCAGAGCAGAGGTACTGTGCTCTAGAGAGGAGCATTACTCTCACTCTTTTGATCGAATCGTTGAATGATGTGTGGTTTATGACAACAGGAGAAACTTCAGGAACAACAGCCACATTTGTAATAGTTGATGGATGGACAGTGACCGTTGCTTGTGTCGGAGATTCGCGCTGCGTCTTGGATACTTCAGGCGGTTCAGTTTCCAACCTCACTGTGGATCACAGGCTTGAAGATAATACAGAAGAGTATGATCTATCTTTCTAAGCTTTTGTCTTTGGACCTCAAAGCAACATCTAATCCCTTTTATCATGTAATTCAGGAGGGAACGGGTGACCGCTAGTGGCGGAGAAGTTGGCAGGCTAAGCATTGTAGGAGGCGTTGAGGTGTGTTGTTGTGCTTTCTTTTCATTCAGATATGTGTTTCCATTAAGAGAGCCATGAAAAAAAACTATGAAATTCTGCAGATTGGTCCTCTACGTTGTTGGCCTGGAGGTCTCTGCCTTTCAAGGTCTATCGGAGATATGGATGTTGGCGAGTTCATTGTTCCGGTTCCCTTTGTAAAGCAAGTGAAGGTATGTATATATATATATATTTATATATATTCGAAGTGTTTCCTTACAGATTTGTTTTATCATTTGCAAAAAAAAAAACTCTCACTGTGTTCTTCACACATTGGTGTGTGTGTGTTTATATAAAGCTCTCAAACCTTGGAGGAAGGCTCATCATCGCCTCTGATGGCATATGGGACTCTCTGTCCTCAGAAGCCGCTGCTAAAACTTGCCGTGGCTTACCCGCTGAACTCGCTGCTAGACAAGTAGTTAAGGTGATTGAAGTTTTCTTTAACCCAAATTTCAAATTGTGTCATCTAATCATGCTTGTGAACAAGTGATTCAAAAAGAGTCTTGAGGTTTGTGTTTTTGCAGGAAGCATTGAGGAAAAGAGGACTTAAGGATGACACGACCTGCATTGTGGTCGACATAATCCCACCCGAAAACTCGCAAGAACCATCTCCTTCTCCTCCTAAGAAACGCAACAACTTCTTTAGATCTTTGCTCTTCAGAAAGAAATCTAACAAACTCTCAAAGAAACTCTCCACTGTGAGTATCGTTGAAGAGCTCTTCGAAGAAGGCTCCGCAATGCTCGCCGAAAGGTCACTCCTTTTTTCTCTTTCAGACTCAGAAAATTGCTGCGTTTAAGCCCTCTCTGATAACTTATTTCTATGTTATATGTTTAAGCCCTCTCTGATAACTTATTTCTATGTTATATATCTTTGCAGGTTAGGATCAGGTGACTATTCTAAGGAATCAACAACAGGAGGAGGGATGTTCACGTGTGCGATATGCCAACTAGACTTGGCTCCAAGCGAAGGCATATCAGTCCACGCGGGTTCCATCTTCTCGACGAGTCTAAAACCGTGGCAAGGACCCTTCTTATGCACAGACTGTCGTGACAAAAAGGATGCTATGGAAGGGAAACGCCCAAGCGGGGTGAAAGTAATCTAAAATGAAGATGTGGTATCTGCTTCTTCATCCTCTTCACTATTCGTTCATTATAATTCTTTCTTCTTTGGTTCTTTGTTGTTGCATCCATTCGAATAAGTTTGAGTTTGACTTGATTCTTTATGGATCTGAGAATCGGGTTCATTTTAAGATATAGTGAGATGGTTGATGGGTATACGATGTGAAAAGTTTTGTGTTCATACTGAAAAGCAAAACAGATTTATGAAAAGTTTGGTATGTAATTGGAAAAACCAAGCTCTCTCCGTCTTCTCTTTGCCTTTCTTCTTTACACTTACTAGGATCGCGCGGGTTTTATTTTAATTTGAGTTTTAAATAATATATTTTAAATCTATATTTTGATTATTGATTTTATCTTAATTTAAAAAAAAAATATTTTCTATTTTTTTTTCTTGATGATCTGTTTAATCTTATTCATACATTATTTTACGAATCTTTATTGAATTTTCAATTTTCATACTATTTTCATTTGTCTAAATCACAATATTCTAATAATTTTTTTTTTAATTTTATCATTTTGATGATTTGTCTTTTATATCTTTCATTGAATCCATGTCTTTTTTCATATTTTAAAATTTTGTATATTTTTGTATCCATTCTTCTTTTTCTTTATTTTTTTTCTTCTTCTCTATATATATTTTTAATATAATTTGTGAGCTTCTCGATTTTTAACTAAATATATATTTGTATCTTACGATTTTATAGGTTGAAGTAAAGTTCCTAATTTATTCAATATCACAATTATTTTTTACTTGTAAGAAAGTTTAAGTTTTCTAATTTATTTGAAAATAAAGATTAAATCACTCAAAAAAAAAATATAGTGATATTATAAAATTATGTATTATATAAGATTTATATATTTATTATATTTTTAAATTAAATTTGAGTTTCATCTTCTTATAATAATTTTTAAATAGTTGAATTCAAATTTAATAGTTTTTATGTATAGTTAATTGTACATATGTTAATATTTATCTATGTTACTTCGTGTTTATAAGAAAATTTTGCTTATTTCAATTAATCATTTTAAAGATTTCTTATATATATCTTTCATTGAATACAAGTCTGTTTTTATGTTTTAAAATTTTGTATATTTTTGTATCCATTCTTCTTCGCTATGCGTGTATATTTTTTTAATTAAAGTTTTAAGTAATATGTTCTTAGATCTTTAATTTGACTATCGATTTTCTCTTGCTTCTTTATAAATTTATATTTTCTATATTTTTTCCTTGATGATCTTTGTAATATCTTTCATTAATATTTGTTTTTTAAATTTCCATATTTTTTTCATTCGTCTAAAAATAATATTACAATAATTTTTAACTTTTCTAAAATTACCATTTTAATTTTTTATATATATATCTTTTACTGAATCCATCTTTTTCATGTTTTTTAATTTTGTATATTTTTGTATCCATTTTTTCTCTATTTTTTCGTCTTCTCTCTATTTTTTTTATATAATTTGTTATTTTTCTAATTTTTTACTGAATATATTAGTATCTTATCATTTTATAAGTTTTAGTTAACTTCTTAATTTATTCAATTTTATAAATTTTTTTTAGTTCACTTGCATTAAAGTATAATTTCTAACTTTTTTCAATTTAATATTTTGAGGTTTTATTTATATATATATCTTTCATTAAATCCATCTCATTTTTCCTTGTTTTTAAATTTTGTATATTTTCTTGTATTCATTTTTCTTCTTTATTTCTCATTTTCGTGTTTTTTGGTTTTATAGGTTGAAGTTAATTTCTTAACTTATACTCTCATAATTTTTTCATTTTTCATTTGCATTTAAATTAAATTATCTTTATTAATTTGGAAATTTTGAGGATTAAATTCCTTTTAAAAAATGGAATGATACATTTAAAATATTATATTTTATAATATTTATATGCTTATGATGTTTTAAATTAATTTTGAATTTTATTTAATTTTTATGTAATATTGATTTTTTAAATAGTTAAATAGTTAAATTAAATGAATTCTATATATTTTAATAGTTGGACTAATATTTATTGGTGTTATTTGATGGTTTTTGTTAAAACATTATTGAGGTTGACTAATGAGGGGGGTGGGGGGCTGATGTGTCAACACCGGAGAGCCCCCTTTTATCTTTTATAGTATAGATGATTGTTTGCGATTTGTGAAAGTGTTATTTGTTTATTTTTTAATAAATTTTTTTTTGTGTTGAATATGTTTTTTATTATTTTTTATACCGTAATAATCGACATTTTATTCAATACATAACAGAAGATACAAAAATGAAAATTGTTATTGTTTATAATTATGTTTAGTTTATATTTTTTATCATATAAAGTTTGATACGTTTAAATTAGTATTAACATGATCGCGACACCTAGTAAGCGAATCGATCAAATTTTGACTTGTGTCACGATTAGAATATATTAAAAGGGTAAAATTTGAATTTATGAGTAGTTAGATTTTAATAAATAAATGAGTGTTAGTATATTATCAACTTAGAAAAAAAATAAAAACATAAGTAAATGAGACTAACTTGAATTTAAGAAAAGATAAGCTGAAACACTAATTCTTTTTAAAAAAATTAACTTTAATGGTTTTTTTTTATTTTGGGTCTTGTGAATAAAATTTTATTTTTTATTAATTACAATAGATGTTGTATTTAATTTAATCTAGTGATTTGGTAAGTTGGAGCTACCTATGGTGTTCACTTGTAGCATTTTTATTTTTTAATTCTATTATTTTTTATTTTGATTTATTTTGTTAAGTTATTTTTAAAATTGTACTGTATTAGATGAGCATAGTTTTTTATGTCTTTCACAATTATTATAGTAAATTTCGCAAACTTTGTCAATGAGAGCACTCATAGCATAATGGATAATGTTATTGATTTTTAATGAGAACACTCATAGCATAATGGATAATGTTATTGATTTTTATTGAAAGCACTCATAGCATAATGGATAATGTTATTGATTTTTTCTTTTGATTTATTTTGTTAAGTTATTTTTAAAATTGTAGTGTATTAGATCAACATAGGTTTTTTATGTCTTTCACTATTATTATAGTAAAATTCGCAAATTTTGTCAATGAGAGCGCTCATAGCATAATGGATAATGTTATTGATTTTTATTGATGAGATTGTGGGTTTGAATCCCCTTGTATGTTTAATAAAATAATTTTTTTTTTTGGTTCGCATTTATTGAAAGCGAAATAAATTTTTTTAAAATAATTAATGAATGACAGGTGGCAAGCTCTTGTGTGATGATATGTCACAACCAGGAGAGTGTCATTCTACTTTTATATAGTAGATTTCTGTTTGTAGGTGTAATCAATGCATAGAGGCGAATCAAAGTTTATTCGAATTTTCGTTTAAAGTACTAAATTTAAAAAGGGGGAAAAGCTAATTAAATACCCAATTTTCATAAAATTCCAAGAAAATGCTCAATTATTTCATTAGAACTTTTTCCATTTTTCTGAAGCCAGAGCCAGACAACAAAACTAGAAGAGGATGAAACTCAAAATGATACTGAGCTTAAACATGCAATTCAAGATTCGAGGATCGCTGTGGTTGTCTTCTCAAGAAACTACGCCTCTTCGAGCTGGTGCCTTAACGAATTGGTGGAAATCGTGAGTTGCAAGGAAGGTTTTGGTCAATGGTGATACCGGTTTTCTATGGTTTGGATCCTTCCCATGTAAGAAAACAAACCGGTGATTTTGGAAAGATCTTTGAAAAGACATGCCACAACAAAACAGAGGAAGTGAAATTTCGATGGAAGGAAGCTTTGACCAATGTAGCAAATATCCTTGGATATCATTCTGTGGCCTCGTGAGGTTTTTATAAATCGTTATATTTTTGTAAAAACATAATAAAAACATGTTTGTGTAAAATATCTTATCCTTGTTAGGGGTAACGAAGCTACAATGATTGAAGCAATCGTTAGTGATGTTTTGGGAAAACTGCTTTTAACTCCATCAAATGATTTTGAGAACTTTGTTGGTATTGAAGATCACATCTCTCAAATGAGTGCTTTATTGGATTTGGAGTCTAAAGAAGTGAGGATGATTGGTATATGGGGTTCCTCGGGGATTGGTAAGACTACCATCGCAAGAGTTATGTTCAATCGACTCTCTCGACACTTCCAAGGAAGTATTTACATAGACAGGCGTTTCATAGCTAAGAGTATGGAAATCTATAGCAGAAGCAACCCGGATGACTATAACATGAAGTTGCACTTGCAAGAAAACTTTCTCTCTAAGATATTAGGTAAAGAGATGATAGAGGTAGATCACTTAGGTGCCGTGAAAGGGAAGCTAAAGGACATGAAAGTTCTGATCTTTATTGATGATTTGGATGACCAAGTGGTGTTAGATACCTTGGTGGGTGGGGATGAATGGTTTGGCCCTCGAAGCAGAATCATTGTGGTTACAAAAGATAAGCAGATGCTTAGGGGTCATGGGATAAAATGTATTTACAAGAAGTATTGGTGCCAACTCTACGGAAAGGTCTAGACGGGAAAATCGAGAAAGCACTACGACTTAGCTACGATGGGTTAGAAAGAAAAGAACATAAAGCATTGTTTCGTTACATTGCATGTTTTTTCAACGGTGATGATATCAGTTACATCAAGTTGATGCTTGCAGATAGCGAGTTGAATGTTGATTTAGGTCTTGAAATTCTACTTGATAAGTCCCTTATACATGTAAGGCCATCATTCAATATGAATATCGTTGAGATGCACTGCCTAGTAGAAGAAATGGGAAAAGAAATTGTCCGTGCACAATCCAACGAGCGAGGAGAACTGGAGTTCCTAATAGATACAAAGAATGTATGTGATGTACTTGAAGATAACACGGTAATATTTTTTCTTTCTCCTTCCAATAATTCTCTCTATAAGATTTAAAGTTTCTTGTTTAACCTAATGATTTTATAATATTTTCAGGGTACTAAAAAAATTTATAGGTATATCATTGGATATAGATGAGACTAATGAGTTGCAGATACATAAGGAAACCTTCAAAGGGATGAGAAATCTCCGTTTTCTAAACATTTACACTAAGAAATGGTACCAGGAGAAAGAAGTTAGGTGGCACTTGCGGGAAGGCTTCGACTATTTGCCCCCTCAACTTAGACTCTTGAGGTTAGACGGATACCCAATGAGACGCATGCCTTTTAACTTTTGTCCTGAAAATCTCGTTAAGCTCCAAATGAAGGGGAGCAAACTTGAGAAGTTGTGGGAAGGAGTTCATGTAAGTTTATAGTAAAATTATAATTAGTATATTGAGATCTACGATGCCTTTATAGATAACAATCTGATGTGTAACTTACTTTTACTCTAGTCACTTACAGGGCTCAAGAATATGGATTTAGAGGGATCTAGTAATCTAAAAGAAATCTCTGATCTTTCCATGGCTACTAATCTCGAGACACTTAATCTTGCGTATTGCTCGAGTTTGGTGGAGCTTCCTTCCTTTATTCAACATCTTAGCAAACTGAAGGAGTTAGACATGTCATTCTGTGAAAATCTGGAGATTCTTCCAACCGGAATGAACCTCGAATCTCTCGAACGGCTCAATCTCAAAAGTTGCTCACGGTTGAAGAGTTTTCCTGATATCTCAAGCAACATCTATGCGCTCAATCTAAGCGAAACAGCGATTGAAGAATCCCTCCCTAACTTGCGTCTAGAGAATCTAGTTAAGCTCAAAATGGGGAGAATGAAAAGTGAGAAATTATGGGAAAGAGTTCAGGTATGTACTTAACATAACATTTTTTCAAACCATTTTTTAAACTAACACTTTCTTAAGCAATTATTGTGGCTATATCGAATTTCTTAAAACGTAAATAAATTTTTAAGAGAGGACAAAACTATTTATCTGTGTAGTATAAGAAATTAATATGGCTAGTTCTATTTTGAGATGGTGAATGTTAGTATAGGTTTTTTTTGTTTTTGGGGTTTTGAGGAGTTTTTGGGCCTTAATCCCTCTAGGCTCAGAAACTGAACATGTAATATTAGTCTTGTCATAATCATTATTCGATCATGTGATCTCTTGGCTTTGTCTAATGTACTTTTCTAGTTGAGTTAACCATACTTGGTGAATGCTAGTATAGATTGAATGTTAATAAAAAGACTATGGATTCTATATTTTAAATATAATACAATGTACAATAAACCTTTGCAAATTTGATGATGTTTGGCATCTTATAATATTGTTTAATTGTTGTGTTGTTTTGTTCAGCCGCTCACACCCCTTATGGCCATACTATCTCCCTCTTTGACGAGGTTGTACCTCTCAGATATCCCAACTTTGGTGGAGCTACTAGTCCAAGTTACTAATACTTGACGAGGCTTCTCCATCTCTTCAAGAAGATAATTATATACCAAACATCCTGCTCAATTTCACAAACTGCTTCAACATGAATCAAGAAGCTCTACTTGAACAACACTTAGTATTACATGAACTAATCTTTTCAGGGGAAAAAGTGCCTTCGTATTTCACTCGTCAAGCTTCTGGAACCTCCTCTTCTCTGACCATCCCTCTACTTGCCAGCTTTCTCACGCAACCGTTCTTCAGATTTAGGGTTTGCGCTGTTGTTATTTGCGACCCTATGTCCAGACTTGCTATCAACGGAGTAGATATCCATGTAAAATGTCGGTTCAAAGGCAGATTTGGTAACATCTTTAAATCCTTTGGCCAGTCACATAGCTTTTGGACAACTCAGAAGGATAGTCATCTGTTTGTATTCGACTGTCGTTTCCTTGTAAACAAAGACAATGCTCCTCTCCTAGCTGAGGTGAACTACGATCACGTGGATATACAACTTCATATAAGTAACAATGCTCTTCAAGCGGAACTGAACTCTACGTTCAGACTAAAGAGATGGGGTGTACGCGTCTTCGAGGACTATTCATCAACGGTGAACGGAGTTGTTAATCCAAACACTCTTCCACATGTTTGTGAAGCCGATGAAGACAATATGGTTTATGGTGGATGCCATGAGAATGAGACTGAAGAATGTGGAGATAACTTTGTGGATTATACAGAGAGATGCAGGAAGCGAATGCGGGTAAGCATTAAGCATGAAACTTAACTGAATACTATATATCTCACAATTATTTTTTTCGGATCAATCCGAAACTATTTTATATAACTGTATTGTTTTTTTTGGCAGACTACATGAAGAACTCCTTCAAGATACTGCTGACTTTGTCCTGCCTTCAAACTCGGGAGGTGAAACAAAACATATCACTCTGAATATTATTAGATTGTTTTGTTTTTCCGTTTCTAATGTAACAACAAGATATAATGAGGACATGCAGAAGTTCTTCACCGTCTCCTAAACTTAGACATACGTTTTTCAGGTGAGTGGAAAATCTCATAAACCGTCTTATTTTAGTTCCACCTCGATTGTAAAACAGAGCACGTAATCATTCTTAATTAAGAACCTATTCAATATCTTTTGAAGCAAAACAGATTTGTGAAAAGTTTGGAAAAAAAAAGCTCTGTGTCTTCTCTTTGCTTTTCTTTAAAAAGGTAGATTTTTGTTTTTTGTTGTTGTGAACAAAGCAGAATGTTTATAAGAAGAACTATTTCAAAATTGAACTCAAATAAAAGATATACCGGCCAACAATTCCAAACCAGCCGAAATGTCGTCGGTTCGTTCGGACCAAATCGATTGATATCACTAGTCACAAACTATATCAAATTATCAAATAATGAATGCGTAAGGATGGTTGTGTAATGTGGAGCCAAGAAAGACACGAGATTGGTATGATTTTGGATTCCAATACTTGTAGGACCCTACTCTCAAAGCTTACCCTCCATTTTTGGTTCTCCTTTTGGCATATTTTCTTATTACTCAATCAAGTTATGTTTTGGAAAAGCTAAAAGATTATTCTGCAATATCTGATGTTTTTTTTTTGTCCAAAACATATATTGAAATAATTAGAAGTTTTTTTTTTTTTGAACTTTAAATAATTAAAAGTTTTCTCATGAAATTATGGGACTTTTACATATACAATTACTAAACTGAAAATAACAGGCTTGTCAGAATTTTAGTATTAGTTAAAAATAGTAATGAAATTTCATTTTGTAAGGTTGTGACTTATGTATGACGGGGAACAGATTTGCATGAAATAAGCAAAGACATTGTTGAAGAAAAAGCTCAGCTTCTTCTGCTTTATTAAATACTCCATGTTAAAAGCAAAAAAGCTCAGCTTCTGCAGCGATAAATCAACAACAAACAAAAGAAAAAGAGTCTCGAGAATCGTTGAGGAAGGCCCCCACTTTTCGCTTTATTTAGTCCATCTTTCGAAATTAGGCAAACAAAGCTTTTAACGTAAAACTGTCCGGCAAATTATACCATTTTAATAGTTACTAATCACAAAAGTGTACAGAAAGCGTTAACAACAGTATTATACAGCTGTTTTGTACCGTTTTGACGTATAACTCTTTTTTACAGTTTTCAACTATTTTATAACTATTTTATCACTCCAGCTTACCACTAAAAAATCTAGTTTACCGCTGAAAATTTACGGTTGTCAATCTAACCTAAAATAAAAATGGGGTTTTGGAATTTGTTAGATTTTTGAAAAAGAATATATAATTCTTGGTTTAGGAGTAGTAACTATGAGCATTAATCTTCTTCACATGGAAGAAAATCCATAGAGTTAACACGTGAGATCACAGGCACGCGTGTGGGCAGAAGAAACCAAAAATCCCCAATTTATCATCATTATTTACTTACCGTTACGGGGAAAATCAAAAACGACGCGAATACCCTTTGACTATTTGAACCTCTCTTTTTAAGCTTGTCAAATCTGAAACGATTGTACGGTCTACATTGATCAGATGTAATGGTAGTAGTAGTATCAAAGAAGGGTACGTTAGTCAATTTACAGCTGTTATAACTTTGCGTTACTTAAGAGACAATAAAAAGCCACGAGCCTTTGTCTTAATTACGACCATACCACTTCCCTTCTTTCCTTCTTCTCTACAATCTCTTTGCTTTCTTCTCTTTGTCTGCAAATTTTGGAAGAGCGACGATGGAGAAACGTTTTTTCTTCAACCAGCATTTGCTTCTCTCTCTACTCCTTCTCTCTCTTCTTCACTGTTATTTCACTTCTTCTTCGAGCTCCGATTTAGAGGTTCTTATAAACTTCAAATCCTCCTCCGCCGATTCCGCCGGAAAACTCAACACGTGGAACTCAACAACCGATCCTTGCAAATGGACCGGAGTTTCCTGCGTCGGAAACCGAGTCGCGCGACTCGTCCTCGAGGACCTCGAACTCACCGGGTCAATCGAACAACTCGCCTCTCTCACTGAGCTCCGAGTTCTCAGCCTCAAACGAAACCGCCTCTCCGGTCCAATCCCAAACCTCTCGAAGCTCACAGCACTGAAGCTACTCTTCATATCGGAAAACCAATTCTCCGGAGACTTTCCGGCGTCGATTACATCACTCTCTCGTCTATACCGTCTCGATCTCTCCTTCAACAACTTCTCAGGCGAGATTCCACCGACGCTAACCCATTTAACCCATCTCCTCACTCTCCGGATAGAAACAAACCGGTTTTCCGGTCAAATACCTGACATCAACCTCTCCGATCTCCAAGATTTCAACGTCTCCGGCAACAACCTAGAAGGTCAGATACCAAATTCCTTATCCGAATTTCCCAAATCCGTCTTCGGACAAAACCCATCTCTCTGCGGAGCTCCGTTGCTAAAATGCTCCAGCAACCCGACTAAACCGGGTCGAACCGATGGAGCAACAGCTTCTCCGGTAAGCAAACCGGAAACAGTACCTTCCTCTCCAACCTCAATCCACTCCGACAGCAAAGACGACGAAAAAAGCACGACGAGAATCAGTACATTGGCACTCGTAGCTATCATCCTCGGAGACGTCATTATCTTAAGCTTCGTTTCTCTCCTTCTCTACTGTTGCTTCTGGAGACAATACGCAACAAACAGGAAGAAAGACTCGAAGGTTCTCGAAGGAGAGAAGATCGTCTACTCGTCGAATCCTTACCCTAACGCGGCGGCGAACAACCAGCAGCAACAAGGAGGCGGTGAGAGGGGTAGAATGGTCTTTTTCGAAGGAACGAGGAGGTTCGAGCTTGAAGATCTCCTCCGAGCCTCGGCTGAGATGCTTGGGAAAGGAGGTTTCGGGACGGCGTACAAGGCGGTTCTTGACGACGGCAACGAGGTTGCGGTGAAAAGGTTGAAAGACGCCGTGAATGTGGCCGGAAAGAAAGAGTTTGAGCAACAGATGGAGGTTTTGGGGAGGCTCCGTCACGCTAATCTCGTGAGCTTGAAAGCTTATTACTTTGCTAGAGAAGAGAAGCTTCTTGTCTATGAATACATGCCTAATGGTAGCCTTTTCTGGCTTCTCCATGGTACGTCGTCGTTTTTTCTTCCTTTCAATTTACTAATTGTTAGTAATTCTGGAAATTAATCACTAGATTTTGGGAGAAATTAGTTTTACCAAACGTTGGCTTAGGTTTATGTTTCCGTAAGAGGAGAAATTATGGAAATGGTATCTTGTGTGGGCCAAAACAGGTGATTCCTCCTGGTACATGGAACGAAATGACGTTAGTGTAACGCCAAAAGGCATTAGAAGAGTAGGGTTAATTTTTGGATTTAGTGAGAGATATCATATTTTATTAGTATGAAAAAAAACTGTTGGAAAATCATTTTCATGTCGCATTTATGATTACTAAAATAGATAAATGAGAGAATTAACTCTCTGGATAGGCACAAGTTGGACAAATAAAGTTCTGATCTGTCTCATTTAAGTGCTCTTTGGGATTTTTTTTCTTTTTTTCCCTTGTTTCTTTGGCTAAATCCTAGTGTTTTGTCTTTTCCACCTAACCATTTATTTAATCATTCATTAATTTGTTTTTAGTAAACTAATAAAGCGACTAATTACATTTCTCGAGGTAAGTGGCAAATTTTGTAAATATCCGTAAAATATGGTGTCTGATTTGGTTTTTTGACCAAATTGGTTCAGGAAACCGTGGACCGGGTAGGACTCCACTTGACTGGACCACGCGCCTGAAGATCGCAGCGGGGGCGGCGCGTGGCGTAGCTTTCATCCACGACTCATGTAAAACCCTGAAGCTCACACACGGTGTCATCAAATCCTCCAACGTCCTCCTCGACAGCTCAGGCAACGCCCGCGTTTCCGATTTCGGCCTATCTATCTTCGCGCCGTCGCAAACGACCGCTAAATCCAACGGCTACCGTGCGCCGGAGCTGATCGACGGCCGAAAACCCACCCAGAAAACCGACGTGTACGCATTCGGAGTGCTCCTTCTTGAGATACTCACCGGGAAATGTCCTAACTTGGTGGAGACGGGTCACTCCGGCGGAGCGGGTGGGGCGGTGGATTTGCCGAGATGGGTCCAATCGGTGGTGAGAGAGGAGTGGACGGCTGAGGTTTTTGATTTGGAGCTGATGAGGTATAAGGATATAGAGGAGGAGATGGTGGGGCTGCTGCAGATTGCTATGGCCTGCACGGCGGCGGCGGCGGATCATAGGCCGAAGATGAGTCATGTGGTAAAGATGATAGAGGAGATACGTGGTGGTGGTGGTGGCGGCGGCTCTGAGGCGTCGCCGTGCAACGACGGGATTAATTCTGCGGCGGAGTCCTCGCCGTGCTTGTCCGAGAACACGTGTGGTGGGACTACTAGTCAGTAACTGTAGTGAAAGCTCGTTTTTACTATAATCTGTAAATCACGTGCTAAGAATCTTTACCTTTTGCCTTTTTTTCTGAAATCTCAATCATAACACTTCTAGAGTTCTAGGCTTTTGTTTTCTTTTTAAAAATTTGTTTTGTAATATTGCTATTTTATGTTAAGATGTAGTCTGATAATTATGTTATAGGAGAATGAATCTCTAAAACAACAAATATAAAGGAACGGAGGGAGTGTTTTGGATACGAATAAGGAGTGAAAACAAAATTTCACATCCCTCTTACCGTTTACATTCTGGATATTTCTTTTATTTAACGTTTACATTTGTACTTTTAAGAAATAGTACTCCTTCCGTTCCTTTATATTTGTTGTTTTAGAGATTCATTTTTATTTCAATTTATTTATTGTTTTTGACACTTTTTATGTAAAGTTAATAAAGTAGTATTAGAATCTAGATAAAAACTTTTTCCAAGATTCTATTTTCAAAAAGTGACTATTTTTTTTATTTAAAATATTATTGTAGTTACTTTTTTTTTGTAATTAAGTGAGTTTCTTAATATGCGTGAATTATGTTAAAACAACGAACAATATAGAACAGAGGGAATATATCATATCATATTATTTCTACTGTTAAAATTTATTTTCTAATTGTTTTTCTCTTTTATAAATAGTATTAATAGTAAATACAAACGCAAAAACGAGCTTCCCTTGATATAATGGTTGCCTAACACACAAGTATTAAACTAAGGAAGAAAAGTCAGGGCCAAAATGAATGTAACGCCGCCCACTAGAGACGCCTTAAAGTCCGGTCTATAATTCTTTCTGATTTCTCGGACGATAAAAACTAGAAAGGACTTTATAGAGTATGGAAGCATGTGCGCATGTTATCGTATAGTATGTATGTAACATTGTCGGTTTCTAACTATATAGCATTACATAGAGTAACACGATAGTCAGCCATATCATATATAAAAGTTGTTACGTCGGCTGATGATATTACGGAATAGCAAACAGTTAAATGGAATTCGTGTCGATGAATCACCCGAAACTGTATAAGACTTTTCACGAACCACTACAAAAATACAAATCGATGCTCCACATACAATCATTTCATTTTCTGGTAGTCGAAAGATTCATTTTGATATTAGAGAAATAAGATTTGAGGGTTAACAAAAAAAAGGGAAAAATACGATTGTTTTTTTTTATGACTACTAGAAAGTTATGAGCCAAATATTGTAATCTTTCCAGATCCGAAATCAAAGCAGGTAATATGATCTCATCACAAACATCACTCGATCCTATCATTTTTATTGTTTAATCTTTGATATTTTTCCAAAAACGCTTGAATATTATGGTTGGCTTTAATTAGAAAATACTAATATTCAGCTTTAAGAATTAGTCTGAATTTTGATTTTTGATCCGGCAAACAAACTATTCTCAGTTTATAATAAATGATCATTTATTAATTGAAAAGAAGAATAAAAAGAATACAACATTAGGGTGACAAATTGAAGAAAAAAAAGATATATGTCAAAGAAGAATGATCAAAAATATAAAACAGTAGGTGCAAGCCTGAGCAATCTGCCGAGAGCAGTGGGCAAGAACTTGCGAGCAAATAAATAACAAATATTCGTTTTCTCTCCATTGTGGTAACACTGCCTGTTCTCATCACCACCACTCCTCAGCTTCTCCAAGAACTCTTTCGTCACCTCGTATCTTATAAACCGGTTCGGATGGGGCCCACCTTTGGACCAGTCGACCCAAGTGAGAGTCCGGTTCGAGTTGAGTAGACCGAGGCGCGGTCTGATGTTGAACAGCGTGGGGATGTAGTGCTCGTCGGCGTAGCAGCCGTGGTGGCAATAACGGTGAAAGAGAGGCCAATAGATTTTGTCGGAGATGATTTCGAGAGCCGCGTCACGGTCCAGCTCGAACCACTGGGAGCCTTTGCGCCAGTGGCGTAGCTGAACACGTGGCCTCATTTCAGGGCTGTACCGGCCACGTCCAACGCCGCCGAGTAGGTCGTAGGATTCGACATGAGTTTGAGTCGAGTTAATGAGGTAAGAGTAAACGGTGGTGAAGTTGAAGAGAGGGATGCATGATTCGGAAAGAAGTAGGAATCGTTCGTTTGAAATGTCTAATAAAGCATTTGCTAGTAATCTTTGTTCTGCTTCCACCATATTCACATACCCCCAATCCACTCTCTGCATTATCAATAAACAATTCAAAAGATGTTACATAAAAAAATATGAATACATAAAAAAAAACATAAGAATATCTACGTATGGTCAACTTTTTAAAATGACTTTTTATTTGTGAAGTAATTTTTTAAAAATATCCGGATCGGATACAAGTACTCGCAAGTATCCAAGCGCTGAATATTCGAAACTTCATTGTTAGATCAAGTATTGAATTTATAATCATAAGTTTGACACGGTTTCTTATGAATTTTATTCATTTCTGTTATACATCAGATATGAATACCAGAAGTTTCTAAATATCCGAGACATCCCTAGAATAAAATTATATTCAAACGACCGCGTGTAATAATGGACCAAGAAAAAAAGAGTCGCTATCGAATGAGTTAGAATAAAATTCAAAATTGTAAACCACCTTTTGTAGATACATCCTTGTATTAACAAAAGTCACATCACAAGAGAAGATTGATGGTTCTAAATTTGAGAAAGTTATGGAAAATAATTAATTGGGATTTGATTTTCAGTTAAGACACACGCTTTTATGCCAACTAAGTTAATCGCATCACAAGAGAGGATTGATAAATCTAAATTTGAGAAAGTTTAGGAAAAATAATCAACTGGGATTTTGATTTTCATTTGAGATACATGCGTTTGTGCCAACTAAGTTAATTACGCAGTAATAAGATAAGACACCTCCTTTTTTACAGGTACATGCGTTTGTGCCTCCAAATTCTTGTTAGCAAAAACGTTATGATCATCACTAATGAAGAAACCATGCAATAATTAACCCAAAAAAGAAAAAGAAACCATGCAATGTATTATATAATATGATAGCACTGGCACCAACGGACCACAAACAATCGCTTGATAAAGGTTATTATAATATATCAAAAAGCAACCGTATAGTGCAAGATAATCTACATTTCCATTCACAATTTCTTATGAATTTTAATTCTATTTAGTATGAGATTTTTGTGTAGTAATTACTCAATCACAGTCAGAATGTTTACAACAAGATCACAATTCTCTAGTAGTAATATAGATTATAAGATTTTAAGCATTTATTTAGTTTCGAATTTTGATATATATATGATCATTTCAATATACGTTAGGACAAAATGTCAATTTGTTGACATTTTGATATTTGTTATACCTTTTAATTTTCTTTCTCCAACATAATTTCACCCCAAAAAAAAAGAAAGATCAATATTGGAGAAGCTGACCTTGCTTGGAATCTGCCGGCCATGGAAGACGGAACCTTCAGGATCGGACTCGTTGTAAGAAGGATATGAGTGAACGTAGATATTGAAAAGACCTTCATGCCCTCGAAAGAATCTCTCCCATAGAGGAGCCAGAGGTAAATGACCCTTTGTCAAGAACATGAAAGCAACCTTTGGTGTTCGAGGAAAAGGGTAGTTCCTGATCTTGGGCGCCATCGAAGCTCTCCAAAAAAGCTCTTCGTCTTTCATGTCGTGCATAATGTTCTCCGGTGGCCTCAGAAACCGTTTGAGCCCGTCGTGCTCGGGCTGTGAAGGAGGAGGAGAAGGAGAAGAAGGAGAAGGAAGAGGAGGAGGAGGAGGAGGAGAAGGAGAAGGAGGAGGAGAGGAGACAAGGAAGAGCTCAGAGATGTGTTGAATGCTAGCTGAGTGAGGAATTGGAAGAGAAGTCTTGTAGAGAGGAATGGAGAAGAATTCCGATGATTACGCCGCAGAAGAGAATGAGAGAATAGGAAAGGAGATTGACGAAATTTTGGTATTGAGCATTGAGAAGCTTTGCTACTAGAGATGGTGTTGAAGAAGGCAATGATGAGTTTTGGTCCTTCTGGTTCTTCATCGAGAGAGAAAGAGAAAATTGTGTGTTCAAAAGAGGACTGAAAATGGGATCTACAAAGTTAGCATGGAGAAGGAGAGACTTAAGTTCTTTGCTTTAAGGGCAAGAGATACGATACTGCTTTTACAAGTGGAGAATTCTATTTATATATTTTATGCTGAGTCTCTTTTTTTGTTTGTCAAAACAGAAAATCCTGGGGTTGAAAAGATGAAATTTGATTAACGTCGTACAAAATAAAATCTTTATATAAACTGTATAATACTAAATATTAATGGAAGAATCTGTTTTTTTCTTTTTTGACAGCATGGAAGAATCTGTTAGAGATTATTCTTGGCAGATTTTTAACGGGTGATTAATGGTGGTTTTATTAGAATTTTAAAATTGACTAATTAGTAGAATAACTGATCACAATAAGTCAGCGGGATAACTGAAATTTCTTGAACGGATTAATTAATGAAATATTTTTAAAACCATGTTAACACAAAAAATAACATACTAAATGACATAAATCCAATACTCTAAATAAATTAAAATAAAAAGAATATGAATAAAAATATATTATAAGTCACTTATCAGATGATTGCTCCTTCAAAAAAAAAAAATTAAAATCAGTTGGATTTTAACAAAAGAAAAATGAGAAACGCCAAAGTTGCATGAGTGATCAGTAAATGCTAATCCGGCAGTTTCGATAAGTTTAGGGGAAAAACATAAAAAAAAACTTACAAGATGCAACATAAATCAATTGACGTTTTCAGCCACTCTTTAACATTTGAAGTAAAAATGTCGCTAACATTTAGAACCATAAATTTGTTGGACTAAAAAAAGGAATAAAACTAACTTTTTGGCATAATGAGATAATTACTTTAAAATTAGATATGTAATTATAATTTAACATAAATCAATTAGATATGTAATTATACGAATGAAGCAGGAGGCAGGACTTGAGCCTAAGTATTTGAAGAACAATGAAGTAGCTCGTTATCGAGAAAGTTTATTCTTGTATCACTAATTAATTCAAGGAACCTTTTATTCACAAAATATTTTGTAGTTGTGTTACTCATATCTCCTTGGTTCAACAAGTTGACTCTTTAACCTTGTTCTGACCAGCTGGGCCACAAACTTTCAGCCATAAGACCAGATTAGTCTTCGTCTAATCTGACGGTTTTCAACTGAGCTCTATATTATAATCAGCTTCACGTTTAGGAAAAGAACAAAATCTTGGCTCAACTGGTAAAAGATGAATTGTGAAATGAACTGAATCCAATTAAAAATTTAACTGAATTTTTTGGGGGGAGTAAATTCAGATGGAAAAGAAGAGAAAAAAATACTAAAAGACAAAAATACATAATTGTTTTTAGATATTTGTTATTTGCTTTTTACATTTCAAAGAATTCATTAATTACTTTTCATATTGTGTAAATGGTTGATTTTTTATATGTTTGAATCTTGTAGCAAAACTAAAGTTTAGTTACATACAATTATAACATTAATTATATTATTAGTTATATAATTTTTTACATATTCTTATTTAATATACATGTTGATAGTTTATAAATTATTAATAGTATTTTCAGTTAATAGTTTTATTTTCATATTTATATTGTTTAATATATTATTAATATTATAAATTAAAACTTTTAATACTTTTTAATACTTTTCATAGTAATTAATAGTATAGGGTATTTGGGTATCCGTTGGAGGTCAGATCATTTTTTTTTAGTTTTGAGTATTTTGATATTAAGACATATTCGGATACTTTGTTCAGGTCGGGTTTGGCTCGGTTTCACCTGAGTTCGAATCGGTTTCATATACCCAAATTACCCGAAACTTATGTAAAATACCCAAAACAAATTTTAGTTTTTCAGGTATTTTAGTTATTTGGCTAAATTTTACAAAAATATATATTTATTTTGACAAATATAACTATAGATTTTTAGGCATTTTAGTTATTTTGATCTAAACATAATTAATATATTCGGTTTATAATTGTAATTTTATTTTTTATGTTAAGTCTAAATATTTCGTTCTCGGTTCCAGTTCGGTTCTTGTTATTTATGTTCTTAATTTTATTTTGTTTTACATTTTTATGTTGTTTAATACATTAATTTTTTCACATATTTATTCACTTAATTCATATATCTTAATTATTTTAAAATATTTTTTTCAACTATTCCGCGATTCTTCTGTTACCATTTACATTATTAGTTGTTCCGCTAGATTCAACTAAAATCACAAAAACAAATCCGCTAGATTATGCAGTTTCTATTGACACCTCTTATGTCCTATTTGGGACGAAGCTTCCAACAATACTTCATGTCTTTCGGGGAAGGATGCCACGTGTTACACAATTATTGTGTCTTTTAACATCCGACTAAATCCCCAGGGTGAGTGTAGCCGTCGAGTAGTCCACTCACTGAGTTTTTTTTTTTTTGATGAAATTTTAAATTTATTGAAAACATGAGTAATTTACATGAAGAAAGCTAATGTAAAGAGAAGATAAAAGAAATCAAATTACAATAGGCCATTAATCCAGTTGACGCATCTCAAACCATCTTCGTTGTAGTCCTTCCAGTTTATGCGGCACAACATACTTTAATGAAGTGATTCTGTTTCTCATAGCCTTATCCATCAAACGATTGAGTTGTTGTACGGAGGTACAACTCGTTTGATGGCGCCTTCTGTTTCTTTCCTGCCAAATGTGGTACAAAGCTATCTGGAATAGTAAACGAAGGAGAATTCTATCCATTGCTCCGAGTGTAGCATTGGTGATTGTGTTTAGAGTAGTTGTCCAGTCTGGATCTAAATCGCCACGTAAAAGCTTCCCCGCTAATGATGACCATGCCGTGAAAGTGTACGGGCAAGCGAAATATAGATGTTCCTTTGTTTCCCATTTTTCTCCACAAAACAAGCAAGGTTGATCAATTCCCCATGTTTTCATTCTGTCCCCAGTAGATAACCGATTCTTGATAGCTAGCCATGCAATGAAAGAGTAACGAGGAACAGCTTGTGGAAACCAAACAATTTGAGACCAAGTTACCATGTTTTTTTTATTACGGATTTGCTCCCAAGTTCTTTTTGCTGAGAAAAGAGCACGGTAGTCATCCACATCATGTCGCCACACCACCACATCCTTTCCCCTTTCTGCACTGAGAAGTGGTACTTGCAGAATATTTGTTATCAGAGATTATAAATTTATGTCTCGCCTCCTTCTCAAATGCCAACCCGTATCTCCAACAACATCACACACCTTTGCGTTACGTTGAATTCCCAGCGCTGTGGTGCTTGAATTTCCAACCAATTATCAAACCAGAAATGTGTGTTCCGTCCATCACCAATTTCAAACCTGAGAAACTGGTAGGCTAGTCTTCGTAGTTGTAGCATCTTCCTCCACATCCAGGACCCTTTCATCGTTAATTTAACATCCCAAAAAGAGTTGTCCCGAAGCAGATAATGCCTTGTCCATGCAACCCATAGAGAACCAGACAAAGTGAATAGCCGCCATATCAGGTTAAGAGCAAATACCTTTGCCGAATCTCGTAGTTTCCTTAGCCCCAAACCTCCCTCTGATTTTGGATAGCAAAGTTCCTCCCAAGAGACTTTGGCCTTATGAGTGGCATTTAGTGATCCTGACCAGAGAAAAACAGCACATATTGATTCCACCGTATCCAGGCAACCCTTTGGTAAAATGAAAGCAACACTCCAAAAGTTTGTGATGCTTGTAATCACTAATTTGATTAGCTGTAGACGGCCTGCGTAAGAGAGAAAATTATTTGTCCAAGAAAGAAACCTTTTCCTAATCATGTCAATGAGTGGCTCATAGTCAAAATTGGTCATTCTCTTGGTAGTTAGAGGAAGACCAAGGTAACGAATTGGCAGAGAGCCGACGTTGAGACCCGTTGCAATCGCTGCTTCTGATAACAAATGAGCTCCTTGACCAGCACAATATACACTTGACTTTGATACATTTATATGAAGGCCAGAGATGCGGGCGAACCTTTTCATAACTGCTAATACTCTAGTAAGTGAAGTTGGTGTACCATCAGTGAAAACAAGGATGTCGTCAGCGAAACTCAAATGTGTTAGCTCTACATCTCTACATAAGGGATGGTAACCAAAAAAAATTTCCAGCGCTGCGTGGTTCAAAAGCTTGGAGAGTACATTATTTATGATGACGAATAAATAAGGAGAGAGAGAGCATCCTTACCTAATTCCACGGGCACTGGTGAAAAACCCCTCAAGCTCCCCATTCACTTGTATAGAGAAAGCGGCTGTTGAGATACAAGTTTGTATCCATCGGGCGAACAGATCAGGTAGGCCCATGGCTTGTAGAGTAGTGATTATGAACGACCATTTGACCGTGTCAAAAGCCTTTGCAATATCGAGTTTTACAGCACATCTTGTAGAGATTGTGGATTGGTGGAAGTTACTCACTAGTTCAGAAGCCAACAAGACATTCTCCAGAAGCAAACGACCCTTAACGAAAGCACTTTGATTTGGCCCAATGGCTTCAGGCAGACAAGATTTAAGTCGATTCGCAAGGATCTTTGATATTACCTTATACAATAGGTTACAGCATGCAATTGGTCTGTAGTCCTTCATACTTTGTGCATTCTCATGCTTTGGAATCAGAGAGAGGATTGTTGCGTGGACCCCTTTTGGGAGAAAGCCGAAGAGGAAAAAAGATTGCTCAGCTGTTATAAAATCACCCCCAATAACCGACCAACCTGCCACAAAGAACTCTTTAGTGTAACCGTTAGGCCCTGGAACCTTATCATTTGGTAATGTATGTAAAGCCGAATAAATCTCCCCGGCCATAACCGGAGCAACCAAAGCAGTAGCCTGACTGTCTGAGCATCTGAAACTAAGCAGATCATGTATGTAATCAACCGTAACCACTTCCTCTTCTGATTCTGGTGGGGGGTTTGTAGAAATTTTTGGAAATGAAGAATTGCTGCCTTTTTAATTTCAAACACATCTGTGAGGAGCTCACCTGATTCTGACAGTAGTTGTTTAATTGCATTGTTGGATACTTTTGCCTGGGCAATCCTGTAGAAGAAAGTTGAGTTCTGGTCCCCGACAGCATACCATTGAACACGAGATTTTTGTCTAAAAAATGTTCCTCAATTCCCACCAAATGGTGCCATTCGTCAGACGCGACAGCGGCTTCCTCAAAAATAACTATACCCGGGTTTTGTAAAGCCTGATTCTGTAAAGTACACATGTTGTCATAAGCTCTCTTGGTGCGATTTGGTAGATCACCGTAGTGTTGTTTATTCAGAGCATGCAGGGAGAATTTAAGAGTCTTGAGCTTTTGATGGAATCGTTGAATAGCAGTCCTTGAGTGGAATAACTTGTCAGATTCATTCCAAAGGTCAGCCACAGTTGGAAGGAACTTCTCATGAGAAGTAATGTAGTTGAAGAACTTGAAAGGCTTACGAGGTCCTGTTGTCGCTGGATTAATTCTTACTAGGCACCGGGAGTGATCAGAAATGCCCCCAGCCTCAAAACTTGCAAAATAATTAGGAAAAGTACTCATCCATTTCGCGTTAATCAAAGCACGATCTAACTTCTTACCCACTGGATCACATATACGTTTATTCCACCATGTGAAGAGAGTACCAACTGCAGAGAGATCTGATAGTTCACAATCAGAGTTTAAGTTTTGGAAGTCTCGCATCCCCGATTGATCTCCTAGATGATCCCTCACTCTTGAATGCTCAGATGAAGATAATATTTCATTAAAATCTCCTAAAAGTACCCAAGGAATCGATAAGCCCCCATAGTATGCTTTGGTAGCTCGTATTTCATCCCATAGCCTCCGTCTATCACAAGAAAAGTTAGAAGCATAAATTACCGAGCACATGAAACTTGTAGATGTACCTAGAACTTGAATAGCACATGTAATTATTTGTGCTGACTTATTTAGCAGAGCCACCCCCACCGCATCCGTCCAACAAAACCAAATACGGCCTAGGCGATGGTAGTCGTAGTTTGTAATGTAATTCCAACCAGGCAGAGCATTATTCAGAATAGCTTGGTGATTTTCTCGTTGAACCCGAGTTTCAAGAAGACACCCAAAAGCTCGCTTCAAATCATTCACCCATTTCCGAACAAATGCGTGTTTGCGCGGCTTATTGAACCCGCGCATGTTCCATCCAAAAAAAGAAATCATAGCTTCCTGAAGGAAGCTTTTTTAAGTGTTGTATTCTGAAACTTTAGGTCCTTTGTACGGAATATCTGCTTTCTAGGCGTCTTGGTAGTTTCCTTAGAATGCATATGCTTTGCTTGCTTTTTGCCCGTTGAAAACTTCTTTGAAACATTTGGCGGGTGGTTATGTGAGGTTCCTTCGACCTCACCCTCTTCTAACTCTCCGGACTCATCAGTCTCCTCTGCTTCCTCAAACTGGACTCCCTCCTCTGACTTGTTAATGGTAGCTAAAGAATGAAAAGATGATTGTTCCACAGCTATCTTACTCGAGTTTTCTCCATGTTCGTATAGGAGATTTTCAGGAGAACATCGAGCCCCTCCAGTTACCGTTTCGACTGGCCAACTCACTAAGTTTTTAATGGGCCTAAAATATATATAGCACCATTTTGACTGGCCAACTCAGAATGAATTACGCTTGAAGAAATCGATCTCTGATCTAGATCAACAGAGCAACTCTTCATCGAATAAGAACTACTAGACCAAAACCATTTGTTTAAATTATGGTGTCTTCGCTCTATATCTTTCAAACAATGAGAAAATCTTATTTGTAAGTTGCATGAGATTAATATTTCTAAGTAAATTCCAAGCTAAAAAAAACATAAGAGAAAAAAACCGTTTGCTGGAAAAAGAACAATGACAAAATTCTATACTATTTTCTCATTGTGAAATAGTCATTTTGCCATTGAAAACTATTAAGTATCTATCATTATATTCTATTTTTCATTGTAATAGCTCCGGTGTCGGCGATTCTTCTGCGTCCGTCTTATGCACTAGTTCATTCTCTCGCCGACGCATCCGAATCGACGTCGGTGTTGAGTGTGGGATTGTAATAGTAATATTCTAGTTGCAATATATAGTATAGATTTGGAACATGGTCTCCATGAACAGCTTCATCGGCTCTCTCTCGATTTTAACCTACTCCTGTAGATTAATCCCTTTTCGAAACTTCTCCTTGAGAATGAAGAACCCATCTCTCAACTCGACCCTAGGCTCGAGCCGATCCGCGTCTATGGAGGGAGGAGCGGTGGATTCCGCCAGAACGGTGGTTTGAGCGGCGACGATGACGGATCTTCTGGGTTTTGTTGAAGGGAAAGGAGGCGTGAAACGGAGAGAGAGAGGTAGAAGAAGAAGCCATGGCAGAAGAAGAAAGTGGAAAGAAAATAAATAAAAAGGCTTTTTGGATAATATTGTAGTTTATACACTGAATATCGTAACCATGGTTTGATATGGTCATAACGTTAAATAACATATTCGTTATGGTCACTGAGCCAAATTTCTCTTCTTTTTTTTCCCCCAAAAAATAAACATATGTAACAAATTGACAAAAAAAAGATTTTGGGCTAAAAGTCCTAATTATTGTGCTACTTATATATATATATATATGTAATTGTTTCTTCAGTTTACCACTTGATTTTACTTTCAAGTGTTAGAATTTTCTTTATATATAAGAGTTCGTATTATGTCTATGCATTGCATTCTATAAACGTCGGGTAAATGAAATTCATATATCCAATCTGAAATTTAGTTTGGATATATGTCTATACAAATCAAAATTTAGTTGTTTGGTATACCAATCTGAACAATCCTGCTTTTAAGGCCGAGTCATTTTCATTCTTGTAATGAAACTCACTTCAATATTTATAAGAAATCCCAAATCAGGGTTAACTTGTACTGCTAAGTTTCATTTTTATTTAACTACGATCTCATTTTTGTTTATACAATGAAGTTGTTGCAAGCGTAAAACATTAAACAATTTAAACTTAGACGTTTTAAGAATGTGTTGTTGAGATTACCAGAAAATAATAATTTTGGAGATAGATTATTTAATTGATATACATCAATTGCAGTATTTTTTTTTCTTTTTTTTTTGAATATCGTGAGAGTTTCAAATGAGTCAGTTTTTAGATATTCCGATTTAAACAATAACTCTCGGTCTCAAAAGAGGTTTGAACCCGGGACAAAAAAAACCAACCTCCTTGAAATAAAGTGAATGTTAAATTTATTATTAGAAATAAAGTAAGTGTTAGATTTACTATAAAAAAAAAAGTCTTTACATCTAGTGCAACATTAATCTAAACGTCTTCACTTTTACTTGCTCTTCTCCACTTCTTCACCTCATTGAAAATTAAGATCCATCCATCTTCTTCTAACCCTTAAAATTTTGGAAAGCAAAATTCTTACACATGTATCTCTAGTAGGAGATGGCGACCCAAAAGGACCGAAACTCATCATCATTGTCATTTTTTCTAGTAATAAAGCTTTTCAATCCACTACTCCACCATTTCCTAAGTCTCCTTTTTTATTTCCTCATCCTCTTCGTGGGTGCGATAGTCGGAATCATTGTTCATTCATCTCTAGAAGCATCATCTTCGCCTTATTCCACAACCGTCCAAAGTGTCTCACAAATCTTCCTGGTTACCTCCCCTCCTCCTTCTCCTTCGCCTTTATCTAAAAACAACGAGCTCGAATTGCTATTAAGGCCACCGACGAACATCATGCACAATATGGAAGACGAAGAGCTTTTTTGGAGAGCTTCAATGGATCCCAAGATCAAGAGTTACCCTTTCTCTCGAACCCCAAAGGTTGCTTTCATGTTCTTGACAAAGGGACCTTTACCTTTGGCTCCTCTATGGGAAAGGTTCTTTCGAGGGCATGAAGATCTTTTTACTATTTACGTTCACACCAGCCCGTCTTACAATGAGTCCGTGCCCCAAGGTTCTGTGTTTCATGGTCGACGCATTCCAAGTAAGGTCAGCTTTCCACTTCATCGACTATTATTTTTCCATTTTCTCTTTTCCATTTTGGAGAAAACAACAGCTAGGTAGGAGAAAAGACAAATAACATTTAACCATTAGCCTAATCGCCCTCATCTTGCATTTAAGCTAATATATTTTTATTCTCTTTCTACAAATCATTAACCGTGTACTTAACCACATGCCTAATTGGACTAAATTGGTTTGTAGTAACTATATATGTAGAATATCCCCTATCAAATTAGGATCTTAACACAACTACACAACTGATAGCTACACAAAAGTTGGATATTAATAAAACAACTAGTTAATTTAATATAAGATATACACTTTTTCATTAATATATTATTTTTAGGATTAGTAAATTTGTATTGTTTTTTTTTTTTTCATTTAGTTAATGATAAGTAAATCCCTTTATTCATTCAATAATACTTATGAGTTGAGCTCATTTTCCCTCATATTAAGAATATTAGTTGTCACAATGCAGAGAGTGGATTGGGGAAACGCAAATATGGTGGACGCAGAACGTAGGTTACTAGCAAACGCTCTATTAGACATCAACAACGAGCGTTTCCTCCTTCTCTCCGAATCATGCATCCCTCTCTTCAACTTCACAACTCTCTACTCTTACCTCATCAACTCCACTCAAACCCACGTAGACTCCTACGACCTCCCCATCGGCCGGGTCCGCTACAACCGCCGCATGTATCCTCACATCCAACTTCACTACTGGCGCAAAGGCTCTCAGTGGTTCGAGCTAGACCGAGCCATGGCCCTTGAGGTCGTTTCCGACACATTCTACTGGCCCATCTTCGAGGCACACTCTCGTTACGCCGACGAGCACTACATCCCCACGCTACTCAACTTGAGGCCTGGCCTCGGGTCGCGTAACGCGAACCGGACGCTGACGTGGACTGACTGGGGAAATCATAGGGCCCACCCGAGATCGTTTGGTGCGTCGCAGGTGAATGTAGGGTTCTTGGAGTGGCTTAGGAGGAGTGACGAAGGGTATTGTGAACGCAATGTAGAGTATAAGACGAGGCTTTGCTTTCTATTTGCTCGCAAGTTTTCGCCCACTGCTTTGGATAAGTTGCTCCATTTTGCATCTACCGTCATGCATTTCTGATCACTCTTTGTTCATAATTTTATGTATAATCGTTAATTGTATATGAGTACAGATTTAGAGGAAGAAGCTTGAATGACCATTATCTACACTGTGTACATATAATTATTCCAATAAAAAATATGATCAGACGACGAAAGTAATTAGCAAAGTATAAGAATTACATTTAATGACACTAAAATATATGTGCAAATCATATTGCTTGGTTAAATTATTGAAGGGTCTTAAAAGTAATTTACACTCACAAAATCTACAATATATAGCTGTATGTTTTAGTAATTTAAAAACTAATTTAAAATTTATTTTCCTTATTATTATTTTTTTAGAATTTAAACATATCTTTAGTAACTATTAAAAAGAAAATCAAAATATCCTTAAAATATCATTCAACTGTATAACTTGATACCTAAAAATAGTTACAGATAATATTTTTTTCTCTATTATCATAAAAACTTAGCAGTCATTCTCTTCCTCTATATAAAAAGTATATATGAGTCACATTTAGTGTCATTATAATTTAGTGATATTCCAAATTGATTCCAAATGGTGTTAAACGTTGTGATTTAATTTTGATTGTTTGTCATTGAACTTTAAAAAAACTATTTTTTTAAAAAAAGAAGAGTAAATCATATATCATACGAATACCATCAAAACATCGCAAAAAAAAAGTCAAAGAGATGAAAAGAAATGCATAATTAGATTAATAAATAGAAACTAGGGTTCATAAATCTTTTCAACAAAGGTAGAGTCAGAGATTTATCTGCCCAAAAATGTAAAGAGAAAAATTATGATCTAGGAAAATAGAACGTAAAAGGGCTTCTCTCAAAAGTGGCTAAAAACCCCTTTTTAAATCTTGAATCGTCCTGCTGAACAAAAAAAAAAATAGTCTTAGATCGTCTTAGGTTATTTCTAAAAGAACCAGGTCGAAAAAGGAAATTGCTAAAAACCACCAAAATTCCCACAGGGGCTGGAAAGGTTGAACTGGATTTTTGGGTTTTATCGTTCAGTTGCTCTCATAATTCTACAGGGATTGGAACGATCGTACTTAGTTTTTGGGTTCGATCGTTCTAATGCTCTCGGCCGGTAGAACTCATGTGTATGCCTCTTCTACTCGCCAAACTGACCAGTTGTCACAAAAACTGTCATAAATTTCGATCGCACTGTTGCAATGATTTCAAAGTGCCTTCAAATGAAAGTTAACCCATTGATCTATCTTGTCTAGATTTCAACTCTATTCATAAGTGGGAAGTCTTTCAACAAATTTCAACCTTTTCACGTCTCTACATATATAGTTATGCATCTTCATACTCGTTTTCAATAAAAATGCTCGTTTTTTTTTTCAAATTCTCCAGTCTTCATCAAACTGAAAAGACTCGATGAAATGCCAAAAAACACAACTAAAACATTAGTTAGAAAGCATTAAAAACGCAACACATCATATAAGTTACCCTATTAATTGTATAGTCAAATATATTTACATCATAACTCAAAAATAATTCACAACAAAAGTTAACCAACTTACCTAATTTTCTCTCGAGACAGCGCATATAATCATATAGTTAGAAAGTATAGTATATAGTCAAATACGGATTAAATAAGTTGCGATGGAAACTAAAATACGTTTTATTATCCTTTAATTTTCAAAATAATTCACAACAAAAGTTAGTCAACTTACCTAATTTTCTCTCAACAGAGCGCATATAATCATATAGTTAGAAAGTATATTATAGAGTCAAATACGGATTAAATAAGTTGCGATGGAAATTAAAATACGTTTTATTATCCTTTAATTTTCAAAATAATTCACAACAAAAGTTAGTCAACTTACCTAATTTTCTTTCGACAAAGCGCATATAATCATATAGTTAGAAAGGATATTATGGAGTCAGATACGAATTAAATAAGTTACGATAGAAACTAAAATACGTTTTAAATTCTTTTAATTTTCAACCTAATTATTAAACATACAAGGTTGAACCAAATTTTTTTTACTAAACATACAAAATGGTCAAATGATGGAGTAAATATGTTGCAGTAGAAATTAAGATACATTTTTATGGGTTTTTAGTTTACGACCTAATTGGGTCCACCATTTCTATTCTTCCTTATATATATGTCCATGCAATAGTTTCTATCTCCCTCAACTCGATCTCTCTTTGAACTTTCTCATCATATATTTTTCAAAAACAAAATCTCGAAAAATGGCTGAAAATTTCGTCTTAGATTTGATCGATAACAAAGATTCTGAACGCATTGGTGATATATCCATCCTGCTAATAGACCATGAAACTGAATCAGTCGCGTCTCTCACTTCAATGCTTGAAAAGTTTTCATATAAAGGTAAATATTCACTATTAGTTGCATTTTTTTATCACTTATATATATAACAATCGATCATTTTTTATACATATCAATTATTCTATATTTCTAAATTTTGTATTTGATAATTTAAATTTTACCATTTGCTGAAATGTATAATAAATTATCTAGATATTTTTAATGAAATTTTTTTTGTTTTTTTTTTGTAAAAGTTTTTTTTAATTTGTTTAAACAACTAATAATTCAATTGATGTACTTCATTAGTGATAAGTGCGAATGTGGCAAGTAAGGCTGTATCAACGATTGAAAAACAGAAGGACATCGGACTTGTCATAGCCAACATTGAAATGCCTCACATCGATTCACATTGCTTCCACACTTCTTTGCTTCACAAAGACATTCCTCTCATATGTACGTTTACTTTAACAAAAATTCCCTTATGCTTACTGATTTCGCCATTTGCTTATATTGCATAAGTTAACTTTCCCCATTTTTTATGTGTTAAAAGTGATCAGGCCAGAGTTAAATAGAGAAAAAACATCAATTTTTCTGACAAAAAGAGCGTGTTATTTTCTAAAGAAGCCGATTTCTGAGAGAGACATCACAAACATGTGGCAACATGTATTACCTAAGAAGAGCCAAGAGTTGGAGAAAATCAACATAGCTACCAACCAAGAGGACATTTTAAACAAAGATATAAAGCAGGTTGAAGCTTTCAGGGAAAACCTCAAGAAGCAGAGAACAAGTCAAGCATCTTTGCTAGGAAGACGACCGTTCATGGAGACATTCACAACTTCTGAAACATACCAAAAGAGAAGAAATGTAGCAGATGCTGAATGCAAAACCAAATCGGTGTGTCCCATTGAGATTGAGGATAAGAGAGAGGAAGAAAATCAAATGGAGAGTAATGTTGGAAGACGTAGGAATTTATGGACTCGTGAGCGTCACATGAAGTTTTTGTCTGCTATCTCTATCTTGGGTGAAAAAGGTAAGATTTTTGATTCAATTTTGACAGTTTCTTTTTTTATTTCTATCATATTCTCATACTGCTTTATCCTACAGATTCTCATCCCAAATCCATATTGAGGATTATGAATGACCCAAATTTGACTCATCGCCAAGTCTCTAGCCACCTTCAGGTTCATATATATACTTTGATTCAACATATACTATTGTTCGATGGTCTTATTATAGTCTTATTATAATCTTTTCATCATATATTTTGTTCTTTTCAGAAATACAAAGCTCAAGTTGAACGAACAAGTGATACATTGTCGATGAAAGAACAGAGATCGACAGATAAAAAATTTGAGTACCCTTCGGACGACGAATATCCTTTCAAAGCATCCAACCTAGCAAAGAATCTCGTTTCAGGTAACTCCTCGTCACCATCCTTTGCTCAATGCAAAGGTTTTGTTTTTACTAAATATTTTTCATAATTCTATTATTTTGTTGCATCTTTGTGTCAATATTTTTTGTTTTTTATGCAATTTCAGATAAGAAACCTATTAAGGAGAGAAATCCAAAGATGCTAAAGTTTCTTTTAGGCGGGAAATTCGATTTGAGTAATTACTCATTTTTTGGTAACCTATCAAACAAGTCATCTATGGAAGTAGGTTGTGTTCCTTCAGCCACAAGTAACCCCCCACCTTGCAATATTTCTTCTACCAATGATGTCAACCATACTGGCCAGGCTTCAACTAGCTTAACTAGTAACAATCTTCCTTTCCTTTCTGGTTTACCATCGAGTGTTGGTGCATCTAACACAGATGAGTTACAGATGAGTTATTTCCCCCAGCCTAATCCATTTCAATCATCTAGCTCTATCCTCGAAACCGATAGGAACCAAATGAACTTACACCCTACTTCAATACTAGATGCTCATATTCCTCAAGCTGATCTAAACCATATGGGAGAAAGTTACAATGTTCTTCCAGACTGTACCATGAACCCTTTTGAAACCAATACAAACCAAGAGGGTTGGGTTCCTTTAGGAGAAAGTTATGTTCCTTCTGAAAATATGATTCCCTCTACCGTTCAAGAGGGTTTTATTCATTCTGAAACAGGCAATGCTGCTATGAATAGTGTAATCCAACCTCAAACCAATATGACCCTTTCTCAAACCAATATAAACCATATGGGTAATACTTCTTTTGGAGAAAGTTATGCCCTTCCCTTAGATATGATTTTCTATGAAAGTAATACCACCCATATGAGTTTGGTCTCTCGTGGATTAAATAATGGGATCTATTCTGAAACCAGTATGACCATTCTTGAAACCGATATAAACCTGGTGAATTGGGTTTTTTCTGGAGAGAGTAATGTTCTTGCTGAAAATATGATCTCCTCGGAAGCTAATATGATCCAAGCGGGTTCTGTTCTTAGTGAGACAACTTATGCTGCTCAGGATAGTGTAGTACCTCCTGAAACCAATATGGAAGATATGAGTTTGGTACAACGTGATGAAGGTTGTGATATTTCGGTTGGAGATATGATTTCTTTTGACACTGACGTCAATGAAATGAATCTTCAATCGTTGCTGGGAAACTACGGCCATTCGGAGAGAGATATCCCTTTCTTCAATACTCCAATGGAAAGAGGAGATAATGTTCATGATGATCCTGAGTTCACACAATGGATTGAACAACCCAGTTAATAGAAGTTTATAAATCTTTTGTACTTGTTTTGTATAATGCAAATGCAAATCATACATTTACATGTACACTGATTATATAAATAATAATGGAGTTTCCAAAAAAAAAAAAAAATCATATTCTTGTCATACCATATGGTTTGAGATTCTATTTATGTTAAGTTGTTAGTCATTACTTTTCACATTACAAATTAGCTAATTGTTTTTTAGTTGACCAATACTAGTTTTCCGATTAAATTTCTCACTCACAAACATGGTCAAAATTATCTATTCATCTATACATTCTCTTTGATTCACAACTGAGTATCTATTTATGTTAAGTTTTCATAACATGCTAAAGATTTGCAGTTATATCGTTGTGTCAGAAAAAAAAGGGTTATATCACTAAACTCAAATCGAAACCAAATAACCGCGGCATGCAAGCCACTTTAAATCCAATGGACTAAATTATAAACGGACCTAAAATCATAAAAGTATGATATTAAACGAGCCGGACTTTGGTAGACCGACCACAAAACGGACCTAAGAAGAATGCGACGATATCGCATGCCATACTTTGTGATCTTAGGATGTGTTGACGTGCTTCGCTTTGTATCAAAGCTGCACCAAACTAAGATCTTTCTAATTCCAATTTATTTTTCTACAAACATCACATCTATTTGCCCTTACATAATCACACACAAGATTGGTTTTGTTACTAAATTACATCGAAAACTAGTGTAATTTATCTACTCATTTATCAATGTAACAAAAGTGACTTAACACAAACTCTTGTGTGGCTGGAAATGGTAGGGAAAAAAAACTAATGAACAAATTTTACTCTCTTTTCACTCAAAATAACTTAAAAATTAAGAAAATAGAGTATTCTTTTCGTTATAAAATACACACAACAATTTTTTTCTTTTTTGATGATTAGAAAGTTTAACTCAAAATCCATACATCATTCTAGATGCAAAATCAAAAGATGTAATATAGTATCGTTTTAATTTTCATTCGATTTTACAACTATTATTGATGGCTTTTCCAGTCAAACTAGCGACAGTTAATCATTGAAAACTTAAAAAAAAAAAAAATAATAACTGTCATTTTTTCTCCATTTTTTTTGTTTTCTAAATGTAAACCGATCACACCCTTTACAATGCTACTAGGTACTTGGATCTCACATCCTCCGGTCTGAATCACACGAAATTATAATTTAAAAAATCAGTAATTACAGGTCGTATTATATGTTTTAAAAATGGGGAAAATCAACGAGATAAATTACGCAATAATATAAATAAATAAAAAAGAAAAGGAAATGGAAAACAAAAGAAACAGATTTTTTTCTTTTCTCGGAAACCTTACTTTCTTTTTTTTCCTTTTTTTTTGACTTCTCCTGCAAACCCTTGTTTCGTTTTTTCTTTCTCGATCTTCTTATTTGGTGAGCTTTAGCCCCTCGTTTCCGGTTCTTTTGTTCATCGCTTCTTTCCCAGGTTAAATTCCTTCAATCCGTGCATTTCCTAGGTTGAAGATACCTGAATTCGTATTGTTCTAGGTCCCGCCGCTGTTGGATCTGCAAATTCCGTTTGAATTTCCCCAGAAACTGCGTCGAATTTGAGACTTTATTGGTTGAAACTTGAAAGAAAGTAACGGAAGATTTGGTCGGAGGAGGTGAGAAAAAGTTTGGGAAGATGAGTTCGAAAAAGATGGAAGGGTCGTCTTCTCCGGCGATTCGACGGGACCCGTACGAGGTACTTTCTGTATCGAGGGACGCGAATGATCAGGAAATCAAATCCGCTTACAGAAAATTAGCTCTAAAGTAAGCTTCGAATTATAATGATAGCTAAAAAGTTGTTTTTGTTCAAAAACCTGTAAGATCAACTGATTTCTCTTCTCAGAAAGATCTAAGCTTTTCTTGCCTTCAGTCTCATGGCCTTGAATGCAATTTCTTAGGGTTACTGATTTAGATAAGTATTTTATTGCATTAACCCACTGACTTTGATATGTTAAAGAATCTACCTCATGCTTTTTTTGTTACTTTGGTTGAAGATCCTTATTCTTTCTGAATCAATCCATCTATTGCGTCCTAATGCCTTTCTTCTTGGATGATGCTTTACATTAAATTGACTTTATTGGATTCAAACGATGGGTAGGTATCATCCGGACAAGAATGCAAACAATCCTGATGCTTCTGAACTTTTCAAGGAAGTTGCATATTCCTACAGCATTTTGTCTGACCCGGAAAAGAGAAGGCAATATGACAATGCAGGATTTGAGGTGATGCTTCTTTCACATTTATAATGTGCATTATAGAATATCATAGCTGCTCATAAGTAGCTTCTTATTAAAACCATCCAAGAAGAGAACATCGATCATGTCTTGTATGGTTTTTTTTCTCTTTCTTTCCTGAATGCTTAGTGTCCATTGTCAATGTCAACTAGTCTATGGATCTAATCAAACATTCTTGCAGCTTTAATAAGAGTCGTTTCATACTTAATGTCCTCAAACCTATTCTTGTCTCATTGTGTCCATAGCTTATTAAAATCATATAATAAGTGAACATTGACCATTTCTTGCATGGTTCTTGGTCCTGTTATCAGTTGTCAAGTACATTATCTATTTCTCAACAACTATAAGAGTTGTTTCTTGATATTAGGCCCTCGACGCTGATGGAATGGACATGGAAATCGACTTGTCAAACCTTGGAACCGTCAATACCATGTTTGCAGCATTATTCAGGTTAGTAATTTTTTACCTGACTCTCTTAAGAAAACAATCTGTTTTTAATCTGCCAATGTCAACATTCAGCAAACTAGGTGTGCCTATCAAGACTACTGTATCTGCCAATGTTCTGGAAGAGGCCATGAATGGAACTGTTACAGTTAGGCCCCTTCCTATTGGAACATCAGTTAGTGGGAAGGTGTGGCCTCAGATTCCACGACTTTCTTCTTACCTCATTTCCTTGTGTATTTGGAACTAAAGGTTTATATTATCTCATATCAGGTAGACAAGCAATGCGCTCATTTTTTTGGAGTTACAATAAGTGAACAACAAGCTGAATCAGGGGTGGTTGTTAGAGTAACATCAACAGCGCAAAGTAAATTTAAGGTATACTCGTAATGCTATCCTGATAATGTTTACGGTATTCAGTGCATGCTCCATGTCCTTTGCTATTAACTCTATGACTAACTTCTAAATCTGTCTATCTGCAGTTACTTTATTTTGAGCAAGATTCAAGTGGCGGCTATGGATTGGTCTTACAGGTACACAAGAATATTGCTCTTAGTATTACACTATTGCTGAACTATCTTTAGATGAGAATAGTGTTCTTGATTTTCTGTTTTCCTTTCAAATACCTGGAAAACTTTCAGCTAGTTCTTAAAGAAAGGTTTCCATTTTTCTCATGGTGATTCCATAACAGCATCAGGGTCCTGTTTGTTCTTGAAGGAAGAGAGCGAGAAAACAGGCAAGGTGACATCAGCTGGCATGTATTTCTTACATTTTCAAGTATACCGAATGGATTCGACTGTCAATGCGGTATGCAAGTACTGAGCTTTTTTTTTTCCTTTCATGATTAGCTGACATCTTAGAATATGCAGAGGTATTAAAGCAATCTACATTGTGGTTATTGTGCAGTTAGCTGCAGCCAAGGACCCTGAATCTGCTTTCTTTAAGCGATTGGAAGGTCTTCAACCTTGTGAGGTCTCGGAACTGAAAGCTGGCACTCATATATTTGCAGTTTATGGTATGAATAATAACTCTTTTTACGATAGCTAGAGCATTTTTGAGACCTTAGTTTAACTTGTCTCTAGTTACTTTTCAGGTGATAACTTCTTTAAGACTGCATCATACACGATTGAGGCACTATGTGCCAAGACCTAAGAGGACACAACAGAGAAGTTGAAGGAGATTGAAGCTCAAATCTTAAGAAAGAGAAACGAGTTGCGGCAGTTTGAAACAGAGTACAGAAAAGTAAGTTTTATACTATTGAGAGCTCAGTTAGTATTTAAGGAGACCTGTAACCTGATGACTTGCTATATTCTTTTGCAAGGCTTTGGCGCACTTTCAAGAAGTCACCAACAGATATACCCAGGAGAAGCAAACTGTGCGTTGATAAATCTCTTTTCTCTTTGTTATAATTGATTCCTTACTGCTATTTTCTGCTTTGATTAGCAACACAATGATTCTAAAGAAGAGATGATGTTTTGTGAACTTTGTGCACATGGACCACAGAGGAACTCTTGCAGATATCTTCTAGACATTACTTTTCATCACCTTAATAGTATTTGATTAGGCTATTTTTGATAATGGTGAAGGTGGATGAACTGCTAAAGCAACGTGATACGATCCATTCGTCCTTCTCTGCCGTGAAGACACCAAGCGGCAACAACTTGAGCAATGGGAGTAGCAGCAAAGCTCAGGGAGAGGAATCGAAAGGCGATGGGGATAGCGCGGGAGAAGAAGGCGGATCAGAGAGCAGAGACAAATCGAAGAGGAAATGGTTCAACTTGAACCTAAAAGGATCTGATAAGAAGCCTGGTTGACCGAAAATGCGGATTTGTTTGTGGGTCATTGGTTCATTCATTAGACAGAACCGAGTCGGTGACTGTTCTGTCACTGGGGTGGTGGTCTATGTATGGGTTTGTGTAGGCATATATTATGTTCATCGGAATGGTTTGAAAGAAAGATGCAAAAGCTCAACTTGAGAGTGGTTTTGAAATGTATGCATATGGTTCATCATATTGATTCATTGTTTGTTATATTTATAGTTAACAGAAATTGTCATTGTTTCAAAGTACCCTCTTCTTTTTGGACAGTTCTTACAGGTCCACGAGATTGTATTATTTGATTTTCATAACCGTCAGTGGTGTTGAATCTGGAGAAATTAATGATCTTGATCGGTTTAGATATCGCTAATCAAGATGCAATTTTGTCCAAAACCGTCTTAGCACAAGTGGTAATGGAGATTCTAGCGACTTGAATGGTATTAATTGCACTTTTCGCAGGTGGAGAGTAGATTTGCAAAATATTGAAAGTTCGAGGTTTTGTTTTGCAATTTTCCGTAGAAACAAAAAAAAACACAGGAAAAATCGGACTTGTTTCGTGTTCTTACACAATCTTCTTCTCTCGTCACTTTCTCTATGGACCGTACTTATACGTCCACGAGATTGTATTGCTTGATTTTCATAACCGTGAGTGGTGCTGAATCTGGAGAAATTAATGATCTTGATCGGTTTAGAGATTGATCGGTTTAGAGATCGCAAATCATGATGTAATGTTGTCCAAAACCTTCTTCGCACAAATCGTAATGGAGTTTCTAGGGGCTTGAATGGTATTAATTGCACTTTTCGCAGGTCGAGAGTAAATTTGCAAAAGATTGAAAGTTTGAGGTTTTGTTTTGCAATTTCCCGTAGGAAAAAAAAAAAACACAGGAAAATCGGACTTGTTTCGTGTTCTTACACAATCTTCTTCTCTCGTCACTCTTATTTGATGAGATTAGATCCTCGTTTCTGGTTTCAATTGTTCATCGTTTCTTTCGGGATTTGAAATCCATGGTGTTCTGACATTCGTGCAATTACTCGGTCCGCTGGTGTTTGATTTGCAAATTTCGTTCGAAGACATTTTTTATTGATATTTGGTCGGAGGAGGTGAGAGAGAGAGAGGAACAAAATTAAAAGTTTGGGAGGATGAGTTCGAAAAAGGTGGAAGGGTCGTCTTCTCCGGCGATTCGACGGGACCCGTACGAGGTACTTTCTGTATCAAGGGATGCGAATGACCAGGAAATCAAATCCGCTTACAGAAAATTAGCTCTAAAGTAAGCTTCTGCGCAAATTTCGCATTGCAATGATAGCAATGTGTGTGTGTGTGTGTGTTTTTTTTGTTTTTTTTTGTTTATAATGAAAGATTTAAGCTCAACCTCATGGCCTCGAATGCAATTTCTTATGAAACTTGGGTCGCTATTTTGGCAAATGCTATTTGAATTTTTAGGATTTTCAACGTTTTGATACCGTAATGACTTGAGAGGCGTATATGGTTTGTAGCAGTGTTGAAGAGCCCAACAACTATAGTTGAGAGCTAAGTTTAGGCAGAAGGATTTGGGGGTTATGGATGGGTCTAGGATCTTGGTTTGGGATTTGGTCGAGGGTTAGAGACTTCTCTCGTTGATTCAAGTCTCTTCTATGGTGTGGTTCTTTGGTGAATATATGTCATGCTTTTGACTATGTTGAAGACTTTACACACGGCATCTTACACTTTGATTGTATCCTACTTCTTTCTTGTGTTCATCTGTTTATTGGATTTTAAAATATGGATAGGTATCATCCAGACAAGAATGCCAACAATCCCGAAGCTTCTGAGCTTTTCAAGGAAGTTGCATTTTCCTACAGCATTTTGTCTGACCCAGAAAAGAGAAGGCAATATGACAATGCAGGATTTGAGGTGATGCTTACTTCTTGTCGGTTTTCTCAAAAAAAAAAAAAAAAACAATGGGAATAGTATTCCGTTTCATACTTAATGTCCTCAAACCTATTCTTGTCTCATTGTGCCCATAGCTTATTAAAATCATATAATAAGTGAACATTGACCATTTCTTGCATGGTTCTTGGTCCTGTTAGGCCCTCGATGCTGATGGAATGGACATGGAAATTGACTTGTCGAACCTCGGAACAGTAAATACCATGTTTGCAGCATTATTCAGGTCAAGCTAGTTACCTTTTTTACTTTTCTGGAGCTCTTAAGAAAGCAACCTGTTTTGAATCCTCTCTGTTAACTTTTCGTTCTCTTCATAACTTGTCAACATTCAGCAAACTAGGTGTGCCTATCAAAACTACTGTATCTGCCAATGTTCTTGAAGAGGCTATGAATGGAACTGTTACAGTTAGGCCCCTTCCTATTGGAACATCAGTTAGTGGGAAGGTGTGAAATCAGATTCCACGACTTTATTCTTACATCAGTATCTTGAGTATTAGAAAAAAAAATATAATAAATATCTCATATCAGGTAGAGAAGCAATGCGCTCATTTTTTCGGAGTTACGATAAGTGAACAACAAGCTGAATCAGGGGTTGTTGTTAGAGTAACATCAACAGCACAAAGTAAATTCAAAGTATGCTGGCAATGCCCTTTGTTACTAACTTGAGAGTTGTTTTCATCTAGTTAACGCCATGACTAACTTTGATATCTGTCTATCTCCAGTTACTTTATTTCGAGCAAGATTCAAGTGGCGGCTATGGATTGGCCTTGCAGGTACAAAAGAATATCTCTCGTAGTATTACCCTGTTACTTGAGTGTCCTTAGATGAGAGAAAAGGCTTAGATGGAAAACTTTCACTAGTTCTTGAAAAAGTTCTATTCGTTCTTGCAGGAAGAGAGTGAGAAAACCGGCAAGGTGACGTCAGCTGGCATGTATTTCTTGCATTTTCAAGTATACCGAATGGATTCGACTGTCAATGCGGTATGCAAGTTCTGAACATTTTTCATTCATAAATAGCTGTTATCTTAGAATATGCAGAGGTATTAAAGCAATCCACATTGTGGTTATTGTGCAGTTAGCTGCAGCCAAGGACCCTGAATCTGCTTTTTTCAAGCGATTAGAAGGTCTTCAACCTTGTGAGGTGTCGGAACTGAAAGCTGGCACTCATATATTTGCAGTTTATGGTATGAATAGTATCTCTTTTTACGATAGCTAGCGCATTTTTGAGACCTTGGTTTAACTGGTCTCTAGTTACGTTTCAGGTGACAACTTCTTTAAGACTGCATCTTACACGATTGAGGCACTCTGTGCAAAGACCTACGAGGATACAACAGAGAAGTTGAAGGAGATTGAAGCTCAGATTTTAAGGAAGAGAAACGAGCTGCGGCAGTTCGAGACAGAGTACCGAAAAGTAAGTTTAAACTATTGACCTCAGGCAATATTTAGGGAGACATGTAACCTGATGATTTGCTATATTTGTTTGCAGGCTTTGGCGCGATTTCAAGAAGTTACCAACAGATACACTCAGGAGAAGCAAACTGTATGCTGATAAACCTCTTATCGTTTTTGTAACACACTTTATTCCTTATTGCGTTTTCTGCTGTGATTAATATGCAATGTTTCTAAATACAATATGCATTTGATAGGCAATAGAATATGATATGTCTTATACACATATGAACAATCAGGAGATCCCTTTAACAAATCTCTTGATTACTCTAGGTTTGCTATTTTCTTCATGTGTTGCTTAGAGAGTAGTTTGACGAATTAGAAGTTGAGAAATAAAGGAAAACTTTATCGAATCTAGTATTATCTGGTTTGATCTTAACAGCATCCTTGTCTCTGTAAACTTTTTTTGCTAAAGTGTTTTGACTTGTCTTCTTTGGATGATGGTGAAGGTGGATGAACTGCTAAAGCAACGGGATTCAATCCATTCGTCCTTCTCTGTCGTGAAGACACCAAGCGGCAACAACTTGAGCAATGGGAGTAGCAGCAAAGCTCAGGGAGAGGAATCGAAAGACGATGGGGATAGCGCGGGAGAAGAAGCCGGATCAGAGAGTAAAGACAAATCCAAAAGGAAATGGTTTAACCTGAACATAAAAGGATCTGATAAGAAGCTTGGTTGACCAAAAGGTGGATTTGTTCCTATGTCGGTACCTCGAGTCTCATTCGGGTTATCGGTATTATGTTCATTCGTTCAAGGGAACTAATCCGTCTGACACTGGTATTATCTATAGGCAAATATGTTCATTGGAATGATCCATAAGCTCTTTTATTGAGGAAGTAAGCTCATTGTTGTGGTCATAAACTCATAGGACAGTTTTTCAACTTTGGGTGTTTCAGCTCAGTTCCACTCTTTTGATATATATGCAACATTGATTCATTGTAAGTTTTTTGAAGTAACCTCTTCTCTTTGGGCCATATGTCGTAGAACAAGGTTAAAAGGTACTTTTTCGACAGTTTTAAAATGAGTTTATTATTCGATTTTTTTTTTAGAATACAGTATTTGGTTTTTGTTATAGTGATGGACAAATGGATTGATGGTGAAATGTTCAGTTTCATTGGATAAAAAATATGGAGAAGTTATATATTTTTAAGTCTAGTAGAGAGGAAAGTCAGGGCTATATGTTTTATATGATTTCTCAGACTTTTAGTCTTTATGCGTATGCATGAAGTTACTTACCCCTTTTCTTATTGAAAATATTTATTTAAGTTATTGTAATGTCACATGACTAGATTTCAACTAAACATCGTCAATATGTAGAAAGGAAGTCAAGTTATATATAAAGTCATAAAGATCAAGGCAAAAAGCAAAACGCTTATTGGATTACGTTTGATGTTATTAATATAAAAAGACCGACCATTTAAAAAATAACCCGTTTTGACTTTTGGAGCCATTGTATTGGATTAACAATTTTTGAATTTGATTGGTGATCGATCAAGTTTTTTTTGTAGCGCATTAGAGGTTTTCTTACTGGTTATGGGAAAAAAAAACACAAGCGATATAACAAAAAATAACAATTCAAAAATATTTCTGAAATACAGTAATTATTCTATAAATTAATAATCACTATAAATTAATAAATTTTGCCGGTTTCGTACTAGTGTAAAAATTAGCAAAATTCGATAAGAAAATAAGATAATATTTTTTTGATATTTTTGTGTAAATATATGGTCCCGTTAATATCAGAAATTAATAATTTATATATATTTCTTCCATTTTACAATAAGTAATGTTTTATAAGGAAAATATGTTTCAAATTATATTTTGTTTATAACTTTTAATAATAAAAAAATAATTAATTTTTTAATGTTTTTAACTTTTATATTCGATAAATTATTATTTCATTGGTTGAATTGTGTTTTATAATGCTTTTAAAACAATGATTATGAATTTATTGTTTAAAAATTATTTTAATGCTATTTAAATATATTTTTTTATAAATTAATAAAATATCATAGTTTTAATATCATTAATTTATATAGATTTTACTGTATTGGTAACATTTGAGTGGTTCAAATAATAATAAAAAGTAAAACAACCGGTTTCTTACTCTTTGACGGTTTTCAAACCTGTCTTGTTTTGGTGATGGTCTGTGTGAAAAAGATCACACAAGTTTGGTAAACCTTAAACCAATTGTTTAAAATATAATTTTGGACGAGTCTCGTATCGTCACATGTTACAACTTAGTTTGGTGAACTATTTCTCGAGAATCCTAGCATTTACAACTTAGTTTGACGAACTTCACGAGAAGCCTGAGCCTCTGTAAAAAATATTCTGTGCTGCTCAACTTCTTTTTTGGTTTTAATCAACTTACTTCAGAAAAAAACAGGGAAACAAAAAATCAACTTACTTCAGAAGAAAGAGAAACAAATCGCTCAAGTAAAAACTAAAACCCAAAGAACATGTTTGCGTTTCACGTTACTAGTCATTCCAAAGCCCATAATAGCTAAACCGATGATTCAGGTGGTTGTGTCTACGTTTGATGTTTACGATAATTAAGAATTAACAAGGGAATAAAATATTTTTTAACAGTTCCATTAATATTTTTTCACTCATAAAATTAATTTATCAACTAAATAATAGATCTATTAATTAATACAAATTTTAAAAATGTCATGATCCTAATATTATTAAATTTATTGAGATTTTAATGTACTTCTTTAATCTTACACGAAAGCTAATAAATTATTTCTAAAACAAATTAACAAAATATCAGTTTTCCATGGTTGGCTCCTCGATGTGAGGCAGAAAACGTGGCTGCTTATTTTATTTTTTAAAAACAGATATATGTGGCTGCTTATATATATCTGGAAGTCACGGATCAAAGCCAGTCCATTTATGCAATGCAACTATTGATTATACACGAGAAATAACATTCATGTCCATGGCAGATGCTTCCTGGCTAATATTATAATTTTTCAACTTTCCTAGCGTATATTAAGATGGCATTAAGATTTAGATGTATGTGTGTGACCGTGTGTGCATGTTAATGTAACCACTTGACGTGTCCCACTTCGATTAATTTGTAAGTTCGTAGCCTAAAGCCCCAAAAAAAGATAAATTTAGTAATAATTAAATTGATATATAACTTGGTAGATTAAGTGTCACTTGGAACACATGATGGGGCTTTGTGATGAATCATCACACCCCACCATCTTTTGGTTGGCTTCAGCAAAAATGCTTAGGAGATATCCATTAAAGGAGATTTAGGCATGAAAAATCAAATGTCTAATTTTGGTTTTTCCGTATTCAGAAAATTAAAGTCTCCTTTTGTGGAGCCTTCCTGATGTGTGGGTTAAGACTAAATTAATCGCATTTGTGAACCAAAAGCTACATTATAGTTTTATAACTATCCCTTTTGTGGGAGCGACTTTATTTTAAGGTATTAGTTTATTATAACTTTCATTGGTTGAATTTCGCTGCTAATCAAAATTTGGTGGGCCATAATTTTGATCTTGGAGATCTTATAATGATAATATAAACATCATTTTATGTTAAAATTGATAGACTTGATAAGGATATCTAAATGGTGGTGCTAGACAAAAGCATCAAGAGATAGACAGCTGGTAGTTCTATTTGTCAAATAATGACACTTTTGCCGGGACATGCTGTATATAAATTGAAAGAAGAGGTTAACTGTATTATTCCCAAACTCGTGATTAATTATGAATTTCAGGTGATTAAACATCACTATTATCAGATTGTTTAACTTTTTGGCGATTGGTTGGTCATCAATTTTCGTCTATCAACTTCACTTCTTCATATCGGAAAATATGTTTAACACCCATTCTTAGCTTTGATTTATGCTCTTTATAACACGCGGTAAGAAATAATTATTTCGTACTAACTTATATAGGTTTGGATGCGATATTTTGGAATCGCATGAAAAAAATAAACAATTATCCAATGAAATAATAGAATCAGTTGAACAAATTTTGCTTAACTTAGTTACATGATTTGAAGAAATGGTGGAAGTACATAATGACAAAACATATATTAAAAAAATTGATTAGTAAAAACCAATGGAATTAATCATTTTACCATCCGTCGTTAAATGGTTTATATATCTATTAAACCCCTAATTTTCACTATTCGACAAATATAGCCACACAAAAATTATATGTATATAATCCACTGGGTTATAGTTTTATTGACACGTGCTTTTACCAATTATCACCACCTAACAAAAAAAACATACAAATTTTATTACAGTTTTGCATGGACTGTTGTTTTATTTCAATCGATATTAAATTTAAATCTGAAACATCAATTGAAATATCGTCTAGTATTCAAGAAGAACAGATAAAACTTCCATCAATGTATAAACTTTATACTCAAAGCAAATTGGCCATTACTTTCTCCTCATTTTTTTCCTTTTTTAAAACTGTTTTTCATAAATATATTATTATTCTGCAGTGCCTATAAGTCTTAGCCTAAAGTAGTTTTATTTTTTTAAGTCATATACTGATGTTGTTTTGTGAAATAATCTAAAGAAAGTAAAAGCAAAGCCATAAATCTTTGGTCAATTTTTTATTTGGACGATTAAATTGCTGGTGAACTAGTTCTCAACTGTCTTAAGAGTCAAAGATTAGTGAGTCTGTCTCCCATCCCAAGGAGATGCAAGTTTGTTAAGAAAATCTGGAAAATTTGCAGTAGTGTTCTACAAAGTGGGTCCAACATGGGCTCATAATCACATGTGTAATCCCAAAGAAATAAAATAAAAGAACTTCAGCTTTAGGGGAAAAAGGTAGCAAGAGACAATATGGATTCATAATCACATTTGTAATCCTTCGTTAGTGGAGATAGCCTAAGTGCCTATGTCCACCCACTTTCTCGCATTTACAACCTTTCTCCATAGCTCCTTCTTTCTGATTGGCAGGACATGATAACCAATAAGAATTCTCCTCTACCCGTTCGACCCACCAATTAATACATTACTGATCATTGAACAATTACCTATTATCGAAAAAATATTATTGAAGAAATCGGTTGTGAAATCATCGTCTTACATTATGAACACGATTATAAAAATATTCAGTCTAAACATAAATTTTAATAAATGTTAAACTTGGTATTCTATAAGTTTGATTGCTAACACAAAACGATAATTTTGTTTTCGTAGTAAAAAAATAGTGAAAGAAAGCCAGTACACTGACAAATGGTAAAAATAGTGATAAAAGATTGTGATACACTAAAGGGGTTAGTGGAAGTAGGATTTATAGAGAGTTGTGATGATTTTAAAAATTGAGAGATTTGTTAAATTTGTAAAGAGTTTGTTAGATTTATAGAGAGTTATATGTATTTTGAAAATCTATCAAAATCTTTTTATATAATGATTTTGAGAATCCAAGGGATATAGATAGTATTTTGAAAGTTTTGTTTTATGAGTTAAATTATTAACAATTCGTGTTCCAATAACAAAAATTCTAACAAATCGAGGGGGGGCATATTGGATTGATGATTTGGGAGAATTTAAAAATCACCTAAATTTAAGAAATTTTTTAAAAGATTGGAGATTTGAGAAAATTTTGCAAAATTATTGTTACAAATTTTAAAGGGATTAGAAAGGATTTGGAGACATTTGAAAAACAATTTTTTAAAAGTTTTTTACAATTTATTTAAAAGAATTCACCTCACAAGACAGTTTTTAAAAATTCACCTTTAAAACAATTTTTAAAACTTCAAAATTGTTGTCGTGTCTAATGTGTTTTTAAAACTTCTTCTATTTGATAATCCTTTACAGCCTTTCTTTTTACGCAAGCAACATGATTAATCTACGACATCACCAATCACATAACGTAAAATCATATATCTCATAATTCAATTTTGATTCCTTTAATCAGTGTAAAGTCCCAATTTCAAAAGTCTGAGAGTGGCTATACAAGACACGCACCTGTTTCACGGTTAAGAAGACAAAAATGTGTTATATCATTTACCCACGATGTGAAATCCGAAATTCAATTTGATTCTTAGAATTCAGTATAAAGTTCCAAATTTTAAGAGTGAGAATGGCCTTACAAGACAGAACTATCACATAGTATGGAATGATACCGACTAATAACTAAGAACAAATCATTGTCCAAATTTCAACGTTTGCAAGTAAAAATATCAAAACAAACCCAACTTCATCCTACTTTCATGAAGCACTTTATCATTGCTCAACAATGTTCAATTTAGAATTCAATTTTGATTCCTTGAAATTACTGTAAAGTCCCAATTTTTAAAGAGTGAGAGTGGCGTTACAAGATACACACCTGCTTATAGGCATCAGGAAGATGAAAAGTCCAGGCGTGATCAATGAGGAAGACATCAGAGTCTTTAGGCATAGATTCGGAGGTGAAAACAAGCTTCCGTCGCCGACCATCGTCGCAGGGCTCGATTTGACAGTGAGTGCTACTGTCTCCACGACGGCAGCCCCTTTTTTGTTTGGCTCTCAGGATTTTCTGATTGTTACTGAGAATCGACGCTCTTGCTCGCCGGCTGCTCCGCCACTGTCTCCGCGACGGATTTCGATGAAGTAAGAGGAGATTTCCACGAAGAAGTGGTAACCCATGGTTAATTTTTAGGTCCGATGTTGCAAAATAGGGCATGTGTCGAGAGAGTCCGGCTGTTTGAGTAAGCTCCCTCTTTGCACACAAAAAAAAAGAGTAACTTTCCTGATTTGAGTAAGGGGCTCTCTTTGTTCGATTATGTCGAAAAAGTTCATAAGGTTTTTTTTCAAATTCTATCTCTTGACATGGTATTTGGATCTATTGTTTTTTAATTACAAATTATCTTACAAATCATTCCAAATTATTTTTGATATATTTTATTGTTCAAATCTCTATTTTCCAATAAGCTGAGTTTCGAGAGAATTTTTACAAATGACTAATCCAATAACCATAGATTTTGAATAATTTTTATGAATATGAGATCCAATAAGGGGAGATTTGGAAAAAAAATGAAATTCTCTCAAATCATCAATCCAATATGCCCTCTGATAGAATCATTAAAAACCAAATTTTTTGAATAACAATGAATTTTGTATGGAATTTGAAAATCTTCACACCAATAACAGTAGATTTTAGTAAAATTGTCAGAATTCATCTACCAATAACAATAGAATCTCAAAATTTTAACAGTCATTATAAATTCCTCTGCCAATAACTCTCCCTAAAAGATTACAGTTCAGTTCAATTGTTACGTTTGCTTAGTAAGAAAAATAGTATTTTGGTAAATTATTTAGCATTTACACTTTAATAAACATTTTTAATCTATATTATCTGAAAAAAAAATTGCTACCATCTCAAAATGATGGTAATTTAAAAAAAAAATTATAGAGAATTGTTATTCTTTAAACCATTTTTTTAATTTTGTTAATATCGCTAGCAGTACAATCCTTACCACTATCGTTTTAAAATCACCGATCAAAGCCAATACTCGTATCTCTCTCATATGATGATATGGTTAATGACAATTTTTGTTCCATATGGTATAATGCTAATGACGATGTTGATGAGCTCATATTTTCCAAATAAATAAACATCTCGATATGGTCGAGGTAGCAAATGAAAATTTTGATCTCTCCTTCGTTGCAATCTACAATCGCTTAATTTTGTTTACTGTAATTTATAGAATGTTTACAAAGCGATCATCTATAGTCGAGTATATGTAAAAATACTCGAATTACCACAATTTCCATCAATGAATTCCACAGTTTAATATAACTTTAAAATGTAAAAAATTCCGACACATTTTGTATTACGACAATCAACACATGGAGAGAATAATTCAATGAATACAAGAGAACTAAGCTAGTTTTCGTCCCACGAAACGAGAGAGATAGACAAAAAAGGTATGATAAAAACAAGAATGAGACTACATCAAGACGTCAAGTGGTCACCAAGCAGATCTGGTCCCCCCGCAAGATAAAACCTATGACTTATATTTGAACTCTTAGATTATATTTTAAAATTTTAATTTTAGGATAGGCCAATCCTTGTTATATATTTTAGTCATAGGATAGGCTAATCTTTGAGTTTTTTTTAGTCATAGCATAGGCCACTCTACATAAGCTTGTTGTGTTTTTTTAAGTAAATATCATCCATACACATTATTAGAGTCCTTGAGTTCCATGCACCAAGAGAGGAAGGAACATAATACTCGATGCACAAAACATTATTAACAAAAGTCAAAAACAAAGTTTCATTGGATCCACTATAGAAAAAAGAGAGAGAGAAAAAAAAGCAGAAAGTTAATTGCATGTTGGACATCTTTTTGCTTTTAGTTAATTCCAACAACAAAAATTTGATATATAATATTACTATCAATCACATATCCAAACAAGTGAAAAAAAAAATCAACCTATACATCAATTAATCGTTCGCGTAAGTCCACATGATATGTAAATTGCATATCTAAAGAGTCCTATGCAAAGTCTAGAGGTCACAAAATCGAATAATGTTTAGAACGAAATTAATATTATATAATGTAGTTTCGTGCTTGGAGATATACGAGTTTCGACCCAAAACCTCCTTGTAATTCCAAAAAAAAAAATTGTATATCGTGGAGCGTATGGTTAGATATCAACTCTCATCTTCATCCAATATATTATTAAATTATCTATGTTTTTAGCCCTTTGTCGTTCTAAAAAGTAGAATTTTTTTTAGGTATATAGCTTACAAAGGTTGGAATACATATTTATTAGTGGGATCTATTGTGAGATGATTATCTATACATGTTATGCTAACTGAAAGTTACAAGTTGAAGCGCCTACTAAGTTTTAAATAAAATTTATAAGTCGGATCATGTTCTTCATTAAACAGAGATCTCTAATGAATTTCAAAAGGAAATCAAAGCATCTTCAACAAACATTTTGAATTAGTTTTATAATAGCATGTCATGTCACCATATGAATGCCAAAATCAATTCGACTAGGGATTTATTGTAAAGAGATGATTGGTGGTGTGAGAAGAGATTAGAATTATATAGAAGCAACCAACGAAAACGAATAATGCAGATTCGTGTGGAAAAATATACTCAAAAGGGAGACAAGACGGGACATTTCTCCAGCCCCTTAACAAAGACTTTAGTTTATAAGGGTTTACACAATTATTACTTTTGTACAAAGAAAAGCCTTAATCAAATCTGAAACCACCCAAATTAGCTTTTGATTGAGTTAGTAAGATTCGCAGATCTGTGAGCCCTATTTATATATATTTTTATGTAATTATATGTATATAAGTATGAGTATATTGAATTCAAAAGTGTGTGTATGTGTGAATCTTAACGTTAATCACGCAAACGTACTCGTGAAACAAGGATTCGTCATTTGGCACGTAATTTGTGGGGAACATGTTAACATCTGAAACTTTATTTTGGTCGTTCCTCTTTTTTCCCCCTTAACAAACCCAACTTTTAATTGACCTAGTAAGTGTTCACATTACTTAGCTTTGTCTTTAGATGTTTTTTTTTTTTAATTTCCAAAGCCATCTTCCTTATTCAGCGATTAAACTGAACATCTTTCAATATATTTTGGATGCGTCAAAGTTGCTAATTAACACGATCGTGACACGTGTCAAGTTAATCCGATATTTAAAAAAGAAAAATAAATAAATATCTATTTCAATTTAAGAAAAATAAAATAAAAATTATATATTTCAATTTAAGAAAGTATCTATTTCAATTTAAGAAAAGTAAAATAAAAATTATATATTTCAATTTAAGAAAATGAAAATATGAAATAAGATAAATAAGATTGCTAATTAACTTGATCGCGACACGTGGCGCATCATTCGATTCAGATTCTCACACGTGTTCGGATAAAATATTAGAATTTATATTAATTACTATGAAAATGATCTATTAGAATTTATGAAAAAGAAAAAAAGTAAATAAGATTAACTATGATATATTTCAATATTCTGACACGTGTGCCGATAAAATATTAGAATTTATATTAATTATGAAAAAGATCTATTAGAATTTAAGAAAAGGAAAAAAATGTAAATAAGATTAACTATGATATAGAGAGTACAGAGATCATATACGGGAGATGACTATGAAGAAAAAAAAATACTTTGTTTGTTTGGAGAGAATTAATGGGAAGATCGTTAACATACTCGAATGACTCGAATTGCATACCCAAATTTTTAATGAAACAGAACAGAAAAAGATAGTTGATAAAGTGTGTGAACTACAAAAGAAGTAGGGTTAATGTTGCTTAAGATCCGCAAAAGATTCTGTGTTTTGAATATTTTAATTGAAAACATATGAGAATTAAAATAAATAAACAACTCTTAGATTTCGATTTTATGTTTTTAATATATATTTTCTTAAAGTGGTGATCAGATTTTGTTTTCTATTTTGTTAAAAAATTATTTTAACGGGTTTAAAATTTTGTTATTACAAATCCGCGTAAACGCGACTCCTAATCTAGTAATATATAAACTAAAACGTTGTTGTCACTATATTAACAACCGAGACATAATTTATTAAAACTTAATTATAAGTCTTGTGTGGTATGATTATAAAAATCATGATATGATTAAAAAAAGATCTATAACCTGAGTTCTTTTCTTTTAAGTTTTTATTTAAATGATCGATAATATTAAAATTACGAACAAACAAAATTAATAAGTTTCGGTTAACAATTTATCCCGGTTCAAATGACAAGAAAATATGCAATTTATAGGTTTCATGATTAATCTTAACTTTGGTTAGTAATCACTTATTAAAAAATATATATATATATAAATTCATCACATCTCAATTTTAAATGAAAGCTAACTTATGATCATTAACAAATTTCCGTTGACAATATTTTTCCTTCGAACTTTATAGAGTGTACATGTAAACATTTTTGGTATATAGTCATTATTATATAGAGCGTTAGTTATATGACTTGATTAACTTTGAGATCGTATCTGAATATAGAGATACGCACTATAATGTAATGGGGACAAGTGGGCCACGCAGAAGTGAGATGAGGGGCGCTTTTGTTCCTATTATTTTTCACATCTTAGCTTAGATTCTCATGTTTCTTTCTCAAACATTTCAAACTCTTCGCTAGCTTGAGGGTCAGATCAGATCACATCCCACATCATATGTTATTGCTTCTTTTTCCCCAATAAACCAAACCAAGTTATGTTTATGATAATATTTGATTGCATCTAGTCCTTTTTGACATTAATTACTGGTTAGTTTCCGTGTACCGACTTCTTTTTACTATGCAATATATTTTAGATTGGTAGTTTAGTGGTAGTCCATTTTTAGATTGGTAGTTTAGTGGTAGTCCATATTCGGAAATGTGTTAGGCGAAAAAAAAAAATGTGTTAGACGACGTTAGTCGAACGTTTGATCTATATCTATGTTCCAAAAAAAAAGTAGACTTTTACGTGATATTGTTAACCAAAACACTCTTTTTAAACAAAATAACTTTCGCCCAAATTTTTGAATATTAGTTTCTATACATTTTAAAAATTATAGTTTTTCAAAATTTCATATTTATATTAAAAAGACACGTTTTCAAATATTCTACCAAATCGTAAATATACTTCGTAAAACAGATCCATACTTCGTAAAAATACTACCAAATCGTTTTAACGAGTTTTGTCAACTAAAGAAGCACTTTGCGACCTTAATGATCGATCAGTTTTCAAAATAGAACACAATTATCGCATAATGCTCCCAACCAATTTTATAACGTCACATGCACCACTACACCAACTGTCATACACTTAAATAGCCGAAGGCCCAAAGATACTATTGTGACGTTGTTGTTAGACATATAAATATTCTAGAACATACCCACCAGCCTTGATTTGTCCTACAAAAGTTCAACACCACTACGGTGATATGTGGATGCATATCTACTGTGTTGTGCATGCATATACTCCATGTGCATGCGAGGCTCGTTTTGTTTTAGCGAAGCGATAAAATTTAATGCCATCTCTCGATTTACATATGCTCTAGAATATGGGAAGATAAAATAAATTATGAATAGGATACTATTCCAACTTAGCTAGGTATATCATGGGTACTCTCTTGATTATCGTTACAATTTGTCACATTGTAATTACAGTAGAACCTCTATAAATTAATACTCGATAAATTAATAATTACTATAAATTAATAAATTTTGCCGGTCCCGAGTCGGGGCAGTGTAAAAATTAGCAAATTTCGATAAGATAATAAGATAATAGTTTTTTTGAAACTCTTATGTAAAAATATGGTCCCAATAATTGTATAAATTAATAATTATACATTTAGATATATATAAATAATGTAATATAGTAAAATGTGATTATATTATTGTTTCAAGTATATAAATGTTGTTGGGCTTATCTTTTAAATTTATTGATATGATATTTTCTAATGAATTTTACATTGTTGAAAATATTTTTTTTGTATTTTGATGAACATTAAGAATTCAAATCGAAAAATATCTCTATAAATTAATATTTTATTAATTTATCGATAAATTAATAATTATTAATTTATAGATTAATTAATAACTATAAATTAATAAAATATTGAAATCCCAACATTATTAATTTATAGAGGTTTTACTGTAACTTTATAGTCTACAGTACATCTTTTATATACTAACCGAGAAGCAAAAATAAAATATATTATTTATAAAAGTTTACATCTCATATAATTAGTTTATTAAGTAGCTTACAGATATCACAAAACTTCGGTACAAAAAGGTTTTTTAATAAATAAAAATAAAATTTCTCAAAATTTGAATTTATTAATTTAATATATTTTTTATAAATTTATATATATTTCGATTTTCTATAAATTAGTATAAATATTTCATAAATAATCTTAAGACATATCAAAAATATTATGATACATGATTTAGTTTTGTAAAACTCAAAACTAAATGTTAAAAGTGGTTAAACATATAAATTTTCAAAATCTTTTTTATATTACTTTTCATAACTATTCTCGATTAAGAAAAATAAAAAGAACATAAAAACTAATACATATATTCAATGTTCAAAAAATCGCTAGGCGGTATCTAGGCGGTCGATAAGGGCCTAGCGCCTAAAACGATTAGTCGGTGATTAGTCGGGGCCTAGGCGTTGAAACTATTACATTAACTTTTATATATTTAAGTTTTATACATCACTAATTTAATATTTTCATCCATTTTTTAAAAAAAAATTAACAATGATTTAAGTTCTCCTAAATTTAAAATTGAATTTAACATGGAACTAATTCAATATCATAAAAATTAAACCCAAAAACTATAAATAAAAGTAGTTTCCTCATTTGAAACAGTTAGAGAAAAACAAGAAGCAAATGCTTGAAGGTGAAATGGTTAAACACCTTAAGCCACATGCCTTTCATCTTCATTTTCTAACAATTCTTTTATAATTTAATGAAACGAAGTCGTATCAGACAATTAATCATAAATAACAAAAGAATTAAACCAATTATTAAACTAAAAATTGATTAATTTGACTGACTTTCTCCGGTTTAAACCGATTTACCGATTTTTTCACCGAATTAACACAAATCGTTTCGCTTGGATCTATTTGGACGTCTAGTCGGATGACTATGCGGGGCCTAGAACGATTTTTTGAACACTACATATATTGAACTTTTTACATTTAGGTTTTTTTTTTCTTAATAAACCGTGAGAATTACATACATTCAGGTCATAATCTCTTTCAGCATCCTAAATCAGCTTTTATATATTCTAATTTAAAAAAAAAACGTACATCTCAATAACATTTAAATACGAAATAGAAATAAAACGAACCATTTATTCTACCACTAGATTTAGGTTGAACACATAAAAATGAACATAAGTGCATTTTCTTCCGTTTTGGTCTTGGACCGTCTTTAGTCCATTACACAATTCACAGCCTAAATATGGTAAACTGCGTGATCTAAAACATTTGAACATCTAATCTAATCGAACATCTGGACTCGTATTCCGTATAAAAGTAGAACGCACTAGAAATATTATCGGAAAGGGTGTGGAAATTAAAGTAGCGTGTGTTAGGTGGTTGTAAATTTGAGAAAACCTGGACCAAAAATAAAAGATTTGATGGAAAGAAAACAAACAGAGATCTATTTTATTAGAATCACATAAAAAGAAGAAGAAAAAAAAGTAGGTGGAAACTTATGATTTTACTCGAATAGAACAAGTTGAAATTACACACATAAAAAGTCTCTAGCCGAACTCGAAAATTCCTAAAACTGAAATAAAATAAGGAGACAAATGAAATCCAAGTGGGTCCCATTATCCATGTCGTCTTGGTTCGTGTGTTCCTCAAACTCCCACTTTCACTGTTCTTTTAGCTTCTTTTTCTTTCTTCTTCTGTCCGATAACAAAAATAAATAAATAATAATGATGAAAAGTAACCCAAAAAAAGAAATATATTCATATCTTTCACACACACTTGCAGTCTTGTACAGTGTCTCACATGTTCTGTACAAAGTCCACATCTCATCAGTTTCTTCCTCTCTTCTCTTATATATATATATATATATATATATATGCTTATGCCTTCACTCATCAACCTCTTCTTATTAAAAACCCATCTCTCTCTCTCTCTCTAAAACATAATTCTACATATTTAATGGAGGAACTTGATTTTCGCTCAAAGACATCAACTACTTCTCGTCTAAAGCTATTTGGATTCAGCGTCGAAGGAGAAGAAGATTTCTCCGATCAATCGGTCAAAACTAACCAGTCATCCGTATCGCCGGAGTCTGAAGAGTTTCCGGCGGGATCCTCCGGAAGAAGTGGCGGTGGTGGTGGACGAAGCCGAGTCGGAGGAGAACGCAAGTACGAGTGCCAGTACTGCTGCAGGGAGTTTGGTAACTCGCAGGCTTTGGGCGGTCATCAAAACGCTCACAAGAAAGAGCGTCAGCAACTCAAACGCGCTCAGCTCCAAGCCACACGAAACGCAGCCGCGAATTATTCTGCCGCTGGATCAGCGTCTCCGTTTCTACGTAACCCAATAGTCTCCGCCTTTGCTCCTCCGCCTCATCTCCTATCATCCGCCGTTTCTCCGCCGGCGGGAGGAGGAGGTCCTTGGATGTATCTTCCACGTGTCTCTCCGTCTCAGCTCCACGTGTCGCATGGTTGCGTGATTCCAGATGGTGCGGGTGCGGGTGGGTTCTCGTATGATTCTGGATTCGGGATTAATAGGCCTCAGATGAGACACGTTCAGGCCCATGGGCCGAGACCATCTGTAAATGGGTTTTCAAGAGAAGTGGGACCCACTTTCGATGATGGCTTAGGGTTGGATTTGCATCTCAGTCTTGCGCCAGCTGGTCATTGACGTTTATTTACGCCCCTGCATGTAGCAGGAGGTTTAGCTCGTGTATATTTTTCTACATTTTAATTGATTTTATTTATTTGTAATGATTTTAAATGCCAGTAACTGTTTTTCCTAGAAAAAAAATGTTTAGACTCCACTTATATTTCCTACCAAAATAGAAGTACGTCTCGAAATGCTTTTCCAATTCATGAACAAAATTTCCAGAAGGTAACATTTGTTGAGATTTTTAACATTTAGATCAAAACAAAAAAAAAATATATTTTTTGAGACTCCAAGAAAATAATATAAATAAACAATAGGACCGCGACCGCATACGAAAAAAAATAAAATAAAGCAATAAGACTTAAGTTTTTAAATGTTAAAAAAAAAAGACTTAAAGTTTTCAGGTATACGGTAATAGACATAGATTCTCCTATCTAACTGAATGTAAAAAATGTATTTTGGTCATTGATGCTAAATAAAATATTAGTGTACCACAAATATGATTATTATTAATGACTGCGGGATGAAAAAAATGTAGAAAAAAATATCTTAAATGAAATATCAAAATTATAAACGAAATTTGTTCAAAACGTAATTTATGAAATCGTGGAATATAAAAACTGATTTTATGTTTTTACTAGATTTGCGGTATGGAAGATGGTTCAAAAAGGTGATTTTCATAAAATGAGTTTAATCAGTAAATAAAAACTTACAAAGGTATATAATTAAATAGTTATTCCACTATTCAGATCCGTTAGATATCAATCTTTTAAAACCTTTTATGTACCACGTATATAATAGTGGCCAATATAATAGAATTCAAAGGTTGAGTATGAAAACTATAAAAACAAAATTCTTACAAGTTTGCTGCAAAATTAAACTTAGAATTAGTCAAAAGTGTCACTTTCAACATTTTTGGTGTGCGTTTGAAACTGATACGGCTCCAAAGTTGATTCTAGTCGATGCCAATCTATATTTTTTAATTCCGTATTGATCCTATATACAAGCATATCATTATCAATCAAGTTATTATATATTGGTGTCTTTTTTGTCGTTATATATTTTGGAGGTTTCACTTTTTTTTTTTCATTTTTTTTTTTGAGTTTTCACATTTTAACTTCATGGTTCTAAACTTCGAATTAATTATTAAAAATGATTATTTATATTTCAAAATATTGCTAGCCTCTGTTTAACTACAACGAAAGTAAGTGCTTATACTTTCTAGAATATTGCAGATTCGGTCGATGGTCTTGTTAGTTGATTACCCACTAATCTAACAATATTTGGTTAGAATTAAGTTTTCTCATATCTGGGGATTGTAGGACAACTGAAGCTTGGTTCAATTATGGGCATTAGATGGGATATGATTCAACACACTATTAACGGCTATAAAAGAGATGGAAATTTTATAATTGTATATTAATATTTGGCGTATAATTGTATGCGAAACATAAATGTGAATGGAAGTATTAAACTTGTACATACATACCATAAGTTATGTGATATGTGCATGCTTAAAACACAAATGGGCCGGAAGATACCGATTTGTTAAATGATACGCTTGTGCGACTTTAAGTATTACTAAGCTCAAATAAGCCATAAATTATACAAGCACTTATATAATGGAGGAATCCTACACTATGCTGACATCTAGAGAGTTTTTATAAATAACCTATGAATGTGGATGCGTATTACCTAAAGAAGAACACTTGTTTAATCACAAAATAGTTTGGCGTAATATTATATGTCACAAGCTATGGAGAATCCCCGAGTACCGGAATATGAAATTATTATTAAATTATTGTAATCTACAATATGGTATATTAATATGTAGGGACTAGGGAGGTAGGCCAGCGCATTTCGTGTTTAAAACATGAAATGGAATCCTAGTCACCATGACCCAATAAATATACATGCAAGATATTAGATGACAAAACTTCTTTAAAACAAGTCCATCCACTTTGAATCTAATTCACATTCGCAACCACCACACTGACAAATCGGGAAATCTTGAGCACTCTTCATCTCTTCCCAAATCGTAATCAGTTTAGTGTAAAAAGTATTAACATCTAAAGATCCTTGACGAAGACCGTGAAGCTTCTGTTCAATTCTGTATAGCCTAGGAACATTATTCTGCTTGAATCACTTCAACAGTTTTAACCAGATTCCATGCACAGTTTTCACATACAACACGCTTTGACCAATAATTTTAGAAACAGAGTTCATCAACCAAGAACGTACCACATCGTTTATTCTGGACCATGTCGCTCAAATCATGAAGATCTAAGCTCAAAAGGAGATCGAATGAGAAAAAATTTGTTGGCGGAAGGAGAGAGAAAACTCTGATACCATATTAGATTTAGGAAAGGTAGAGAGAGAAAAGTAAAAACTGTTATTTCTCATTAAACGTAAAGACTTGGTTACAACTGTTTTTTATATACAATATAATGTTAACAACTATATACAATTATACGTAATACAAGATACAAAGTATCTTTGTTTTTAGAAGTTTGATAATGCAATAGGCACATATAAGTGTATAATGTATATATGTAATATTTTTTGGTTGATGGGAATTGGGGCAGCTGGGCAGTAAACAAAAGTTTAAAAAGTGCTTTTGAACATTATTGATTGGTTAGAGACTTAGAGGATGTGATGGGATCTATTTTAAGTTTGGTACCAGAACATTCCACGTAAGACGCTTTTCTACCTGTTGGGGAAATTGGCGTTTCCATAGTCGCAAAAGAGCTTCTCTGACTATCACAAAACCTGTTTCATGGAATATTTGTTTGTTGTTGTTGTCAAGAGTCAAAAGCGCGATTCCAATATATATATATATATATTTATATCAAAAACACAATTCTGCCGTTTTTTTGGCAATTTCTTGTTTTTCTATAAAAGAAAAAAAAAACGCAATTCCGCAAGCTTATATATGGTCATCTTTCAGGATGCCACTTGGTCCTCTCAGATTCGACCAAGTCCGCTAGTCCAATGCGTCTAGGTAAGATTCATGTGCAATGAATACAAAACCCAAATGAGTCTTTGCCGATGAATAATACTAATGTTTATGAATCTGCCCTATAAATCTATAGGGAAACTAGAACGTGTACGTATACATACATGTGCGTATCTGTAAAAGGTACCCTTTTGGAGGGGAAACTTTTTACAGTCCCAAAACGTGCTCTTTTGCTGCATCATGTGTTCTCTTTAAAGTATTTACAAAGTTCCCATCACACCATCAATCATATAATGTATATACCCTAATCTAAAAGACACTCATGACTATAAGCTATAATCTGATCTTGAGGGGTGCGTCTCATTTTTGCTTTTGCTTTACAACACACTATACATTGCATATACTCTCATATCCGTACAATATCAAACCTCAAGATTGTTTCTTCAATAATGTATCATGCATGCATATATGTTACTGAACACGAACACTAGCTAAAGTAAAAGAGAACAATGATTTACTTTAGTTCACACTTATTAGGCTGTAGTAGTCTAAATTTATAACCTGGCAACAACAAAATCTCGAACAACAGTGTCAAATATTATACATACACGTATGAAAGAAAATATGTCGTTTGATATGGTCTAAAAGTGCAGAACATATGTTCGAACAAGAAGCAGCTTGTTGGAACAAACACATAATTAATGCTGATGTGGCACCTGAAACTAAGATAAATACGTGCAGATGAAAATAGTCTTGGGAAACATTTTTTTAGAATTTATTATTTTTATTTTGAAGAAGATATATTTTTTGTGTGTATAAATTAGGGTAACACACTTCAGACACTTCAGACATGTACTTAATTGGTATATCGGAGTTTTTGTACACTTGGGTCTGATTGTATCAAAGTACTGCGTTTACTAGATAAAATGTTTGTTTGTTCACATTTACGTAAAAAACATAGCATTGTAATGTTTTTTTTATTAAACATATTTTTAAAGTTGTAAACGCAAACACGTAATTCCACTTGTATTTTTATTGTCTTCGTTTGTAATTTATTAATGATGTTTGCTAAAAAAACTCTGAAAATCTTATGTCCTCTTTCAAAAATTAACATAATAATTTAACACATAACGCAAGAAGAAATTACGAAAAAAAAAAAAAAATTAAGACTCATAGTCGTTGAATAACCACTATCGGAAGCAAGAACCAGGCCTTTTATGTGGGTACACGTTCTTTAATATATGTTTCGTTTCCTTTCCCTCCTCGTATAGACACGATGAACATAATTGTGGGTTTACGAAAAGACATATATCAGAAGTTAACCTCTAATATGGAGATAGCATGTGTCAAAGTACATTGGAGGTTTTGGTAGGTTAGGGACAAGCACTAATAAACATGATAGGGCTTACGTGGAAGGTGATAGGACATGAGAAAGAAGAACAATCCCTAGGGTTTGGCTTTTGTTGACGTGATATATGGAAAGAGAAGAAAGATGCTTTGCATGTTTGTCGAAGCCTCGTTGGTTCCTGGTAAGTCTATAACTTGTATATCCGAAGAAAGATCGTTTCTTTCTAAACCTTTTGCAATTATGATGTCGATGGAGGAATTCCATATAGGATAAGAATAAAGTACTATAGATCTTGTCGGGATAAGCCTTTTCCCCCTTTTGTATTCAAGATTCTCGTTAGTTAGAAAATTTGATTAACAGTTGGGGAAGTTATATTTACTATGTAAAATCAACCCAAATGAGCTTTCATACGTTCCATTAAAACGCTTAAGGTATTTAGTTTTTGGGTAAACAAGAATATTTGGAGATCTCATGAAAATTATATGTGTTACCTGTTACAACTTTAAAATAAAGAAACCCTAATTAAATTTCATAATGCTTGGGAATTAGTTGTTACAATCTATATTATTTAGAATATTTCATAACCATGGTAAGATATGAATTTTCTAATGTGTCTTGAATTACAAGTATATTTTATATGAAAAATAATAAAACATAAAATTATTGCCCCGTAATTGGATCAAGTTGATTATCCGATGCCCTTGTAATCCCAAAACACAATCAGCTTTCTTTTTTCTTTTGAGTTTAAAAACATTGATTGCATGTATTTCGGCACAATCCAAGAAGAATCTATGACTTTAACTCACATGGGGGCGTATTGTGTGCCGTTTTAGTTAATTTATTATAAGTCGTTGGTCCACAAAATGATATCCTTTTGCAATTGAAGTGACTGGAGGACCCAAACAAAAACTAAAAAAACTAAAGTGCACGTACGTCTTCGATACGTACATTATGAATTTATAATATATGGTTAAATATGAAGACACTCGAAGTGGACTAGCTAGCGTACAAGACTGTCCTACCAGTTTCAGAACACATTACGACACAAACGTGGTTAATAGATATGTCTGACTCAGTCGGGAAAAAAGAAAAGAAAGATGTCTGACTCTTGTCGATCTCTCATTCGTTGCTTCATCATCTCTTCCCTTTTTTCTTTTCGTATTCGTATGCATGTATGCATGTTATATTACCTGCGTATAATATAATGATGTATATTGATTCTATGCGAACATGCAGCAATTGAAAGGGCCAATAAAATGGCATAGGCCCATAAAAATTTGTGTATAGATAAATACTAACTAGGGGGCCTCCGGCAAGCCCAATATTAAGTTCTTAAGTCATGAAGTGATAAAACTAAATGGCCAAACTACCTAGTTAAATTCCACATGGCCAACATAAACCAATTCTTAATCGAAGAACATCTAAATTGAAAATTAGCCAATGTAATACAACATTGAAAAATAGTGTTTAAAATGTTTATGTTGCAACAAAGATTTTAGAAAAACAAAGATTTTGGAGTACTAGGTGATAGCCAAAAATGAAAATTGCATCGTATTAAAGGCGAGTAAAAGCATCTGTCAGATTTCACATTCTTTGTGTTAACATTTTCTCAAATTTTTTAGTTATGTAATTAATTGTAATTTTATTATTTTCTATACTTCTTATGTAATCTTAAACTTTATGTAAATAAAGATAGGTGTTAAAAAACAAAAAAAAACTTAAAGATAACTAATTACCCCAATAGAGAAAATAAATAAGTGGTTCACCACCATCTCAAATATCACGCGGAGAAAACTATAATACAAAAATAAACGATTACAAAATCCAAAAAGTACTTATAACACTAAATCAAGCAAATTCCCGCTCCTGCATCCTCATCTCATCGTAGAATTTTTCGATGAATATCTCAGCCTTGAGGTCAATCGAATCATCTTCACTGAAGTAATCGAAGGGCTGCGAAAGCTCCCTTGATGGAGAAGCAACTTCGTGGTCACAATGCAGAGGCTTCATCTCCATCTCCATCCAACTTTGTGTTATTGTATCAACAACACACTCATCATTGGACCGGCCTATGCACCGTGAAAGAAACAGTAAACGGTAAATGCGTTTAAGACTTGATCTAGGTATGCGAATACGCTTGCTACGGTATCGGATAAGGGATGTGCGTGAAGGCGAGAATTGATACTCTTGAAGAAACTTGTAGTTGTATTGTTGAAGGAGCTTGACCCTCTTGGCTGATCTTCTTTGTTTTATGGGAAGCTTGAGTCTTCTCAAGATCGATACTTTTAGTATTTTCGAGACCCTCTGGAAAATGGGTCTTCTTCTTTGGAACATTTTGAGTTTTAATGTTTAAAGGGTTTGTTAGAAAGAACATTCATGTTATTGTTCAAGATTTATAACAGATGAAAAGTTTGAGTTTTTAGATCTAATGAGGAGCGCCAAGCCAACCTGTGAAAAGTCGTGGTCGGTTGTCCTTTTTACAAACTACTTTTTTCAATTAATTATATGTATGTATGTATTAAGTAGCCGTTGGAGGTTCCTTTGCAATATAAAGTTATATATATTCTATTTTAAATAAGTGATAAATTAATACTTACCTTTTCATATATGAGATAAAAATACATTTTGTTTTGCTGTACATATTCTCTCCTTCATATACGTATTAGCTATAGGATGTTGACTGTTTAATAAACTCAATTTCTTATGAAGTATAATGTAGGTTCTTTTCTTTTAACTCAAACATACTTAACAAAAATCATAACTAAGAACAAATGTACTACAAACAAAAAGATAGCATGCATGGCGTTAAAAAAGTTCATTTCTTGGTTAAGAGATCGACACGACCATTTGTTTCTCTAGACCCACAAATTTGAATTTTGGTTGAAAAATTATTTGTTGTCTCAAAAAATTTCACTTGTTAATGTCTGAATCTTGTCGATCTGTCATTCGTTACCTCACCTCTTCCGTAATCCCCCTTGTCGATGTGACTTTAAATTGGAGATGATGATTCCAATTGCTTTCCTTGCCGGGACCAGGTATTATAACCTATCTTTCAATTTTATTACTTTGGTATAGAAAAGTGTGTTGTTGTCCTAAATTTGTTTTTACTGGTTTAGTTGCGAATTGCGATACAATTAATTGTCTATGTGTGTATATGATGACATGTTTAGTGTACGAGTGGCGAATGAATTAGGAGCAGGCAATGGAAAAAAAGCAAGATTTGCGATGATTATATCAGTGACAGAGTCGTTAATCATTGGAATAATCTTCTCGGTGCTTATAGTGTTTCTTCATGATCAAATCGGGTGGATTTTTTCTTCAAGTGAAACCGTCATAAAAGCTGTAAATAATCTCTCTATTCTTTTAGCTTTCACGATTCTTCTCAACAGTATCCAACCGGTTCTTTCCGGTACGCGTTCAATTTTTTTTTGAATTTTTTAAATCCTAAACTAATTAAATTGGATCAATGGTTTCATGCATTGACTTTTGACTTTTGACTTTTTGATTAGGTGTCGCGATTGGTTCGGGTTGGCAATCATTCGTGGCATATATAAATTTGGGATGCTATTATTTTATTGGACTTCCACTTGGATTTGTTATAGGCTGGATTTTCAAGTCTGGTGTCAAGGTAATCCAAATTTTATTTTATTTGATTTGATATCAAATTAGCAACATTCTAATAAGGTTAATCTCTCTACATATCTATATTCATATTGTGATTATGTTGATAAGGGTATTTGGGCTGGTATGATATTCGGAGGAACCGCGACTCAAACATTGATACTGATCTTTATTGTTATGAGATGTGACTGGGAGAAAGAGGTAACTAAATTCTTTTGGTTTGTGTATATGATTTTTTCATGTATGTCTTTTAATACAATTTGTTTGGTCGTTTATTTCAATTTTGTAGGCGCAACAAGCAAGTGTTCGAGTTAATAAATGGTCTGTTTCAAACGCAATAAATTGTGGATATAATGGAGAAGACAGAGTTACTAGAAAAGAACAAGAGACTTAAAAAATGCTAACAAGCTTATGAAAAGACTTTAAGAAGTTAATAAATACGGCGAAGAATCGATATAAGGGCATGGGGCATCTGATCCAATTTCAGTATGCAAATCATCTGAATCGGTAATGTCCATTTGTTTACGTTAGCCTGATTCTTACAAGGATTCTTTGATTTATCGAAGACGAGTTTACCATTTTCCATGCTTGAAAAAAAAAAAATTCGTATCCATCACATTACTGTGTCATTTTTTGGGTTTGTATTTTCACTTTTTCTCTTCTCGTAAAATTTCTCAAACCATTTTGATTTAGCAAAGTCATGGGCGGTCCTAGAAGGTGGCAGAAGGAGCTCAGACCCAAAGTCCATGCCAATTTTTTAAAATTTCTATAAAAAAAAGTCAAACAAAAGAAAATTGTACTAAAAAGTAAAAACCCCCAAAAAAAACATATAGTAGATGAAGTTAACGTCGTGCCTAATATGGTCGAGTCAACATAAGTTCATGATTTAAAAATCGGTCAACGAAAAAGTTTGTTATTTAAATGAATCACGCGAAAGGTGGTGCTTTGAATAGCTAAAATTTGAAAGTTCAGCATTTAAATGCCAATTTTCCCAAAAACTATTTACTTATGGTTCTATTAAAAGTTGAGACAGATCTGGTGATATATCATGTTTTTACCCATTTTTAGACCATGATATAACTGTTTTTATAGAGACTTTTGATCTTTTTAGAGTCCTATTAGAGTCTTTAACGTTTGGAGCAAAATTAGAGATTCTGGAGTTCCTTGGAGCATTTTGGAAGAAGTTGCAAAGTGATAAAGTCAGAAGACAGATTTACACGCAAGGTGTCGATCGACACCATATGTGTCGATCGACACCAAGTCAGCCAACTAAGTTTTGCGGACTTCAACCAGGAACAGGAAATCAGAAGAAGTTTCAAGTATTTACAAGTTTGCCCCTGACTCGAGTTTGCCTATAAATATAGATTTTCAAGGCATTGTTTAGCCACCAACTATTATTCTTATTTTCTGTTTTGAGACTTAGAGAGAGATTTTTAGAGAGATTTTAGGGAGAAGAATTTGTCTCCTTCAGAGCAAATTTGGAACTCTTTTGTTTCTATTGATTTCTTTTATGCAATCTTCTTTATTCATGATGTTTTCTTCATTCACCATGTCTGAGTAATTTGCTAGTTAGGATTAGGGTTTTTCAAAGGTGATTAATGAATTGTCAGGATAAAATCATTAGAGTTCTTCATCTGGATTTGTGTTTAATGCCTATTTTAGTTTCATGACCTAGAATCTGATCTTAGGTTTATTAATAGATGCGAGAGTATTATTAATTGCCTGAACTAATGTTAGATGAGCAAAATACCTATTCGCAAAGAGATTTGGTTTAGGATTTTGTGAACAATCGAACCTGATATTAATGCTTGTCTGAATTATTTGAATTTGCAAAGAGATTTGGAATTCTAGGGTTTAGACATAGATAATCTTCACAGCGAGAGTTGGTTGATTTTACATTAGTGTTTCGAGTTCTAGAAGAGTGCTTAATAATTCCTAACATTCTGTCTAGACCTGCAATTTAGATCACCTGAGAAATTCCATGAACCTAGCGCCTTAGTCTCCTGATTTTAAGAAACTTAATTCGTGATTTCTCGTTTATTTCCTGCTTAGTTTTACTTTCATTCGATTCCACCTAGCATAATCTGAACTTAGAAACCTTAGCGTAGCATCTACTTCTCTTGGGATTTGATAACCCCTTATACTACGATTGCTTTTGATGTGTACTTGCAGTAGTTTTATTAGGGTAAAACCTGAGCCTTATCAAGTTTTTGACGCCGTTGCCGAGGAAGTAATAGCTGCCCACGGAATCTAGTATTAGAATTTTGACTAGATTTTGTTTTTATTTTTGTTACTAATTTAGTTTCTTATATTTGGTTTCAGGTGCATGCCCAGTACCAGAAGCAACAAGGAGGAGGAACTAGTCGCACTGAACCAGGAACTCGGTCGTTTGGAACGTGCGAACCGCAAATTTGCCCGAGCGTCGATTGACACAACTAGCATTGATCGACACCCAACCTCAGCATCGATCGACACAATAAGCATCGATCGACACCTTGCGCAGACTACAATGGCCGAAGCTGTGGTTGTGGTACGCGACGCAGAAGGCAAACTATTCGACCTACAAGGCAATAGAAGGAATGCCCAAGGACAGAGACTTGATGAGGCTGGCGCCGTCATCATTGAACCAGCGATACAAATCACCCCTGCAGAAGCTGGACGTGGAAGAACACTTGGCGAGTACAACCGCCCAGACCAGTTCTATGCTAATAGAGCTGCGATCCGTCCTCCTGCATTCCAAAAGAATGACTTCGAGTTGAAACCTGCTTACTACACATTGGTTTCTACACAATTTCTTCGATGATGCAAGATCTGAGGAGCTGAGGATGATGATCACTACATTCTCTTAAGGACCAATTGAAGCATTCAAGGCTGCTTGGGTGAGATTCAAGGCTTACCAGAGAGACTGTCCACACCACGGTTTCAGCGAGCCACAACTACTAGGAATCTTCATCTGAGGGATTGATTGGAGATACCAGATGGCTCTGGACGCTGCCAGCAATGGAAACTTCAACACTAGATATCCAGAAGATCCATATGTGCTGATTGAGAACTTGGTTTCTAGCAATAATACCAAGAATGCAGATCTTGATAGGAAGAAGCGAGCTGGAAATTTGGATGAGAATCAGATTGCTCAGGTGAATGCTAAGTTGGACTCTATGCATAACCTTCTAATAGGAAAGAAACAAGTCCAATATCCAGCATAAGTGGAGACTTTTGAGCCTGAGAAAGAAGAAGTTAACTATATCAATGGAGCTGGTTTTCAAGGACAGCGATTCAGCAATCAGCAAGGTTATGGTTCTTCTTATCAGAGGCCATTCCAGAACAATAACTTCCAAAGGACTTATGGTTCTTCTTCTTATCAGAAGCCTCGTGCAGAAAATAAGATGGAATCCATGATAGAGCAACTCTTGGAGGGACAGCAGAAGCTGACAGTGAATTTAAATGGCAGGATTGATTCATTGTATCAAGACCTGAATGGAAAGATTGAGAGCATAAACTCTCACATGAAGAAGCTGGATGTTCAAGTTGCTCAAACCGCAGAAGCCGTAAACAGGCAAGAAGGATTCCTTCCAGGAAAGACGGACGTGAATCCGAGGCACCATGTGAATGCCATCACGATTCAGAGTGAAAGAAGCTTTCCACCAGTGTAGAAGGGAGGACTTAGCACTAAAGAATTCGAGGAGCTTGAAGATGTAGAAGATGCTGCGGAGCCAGTGTCGATCGACACCCATGGAGATTCACGACAAATCAGGCAAACTCAACACGAAGGACTCGATTTCAGAGGCACGTGTCGATCGACACCAGGAGGGTGTCGATCGACGCTTATCACAGACGACACCCACTCAGCTCACATCAACAAAGGTTGCAGAAGAAAAAGTGTATAAGCCGAAAATACCTTATCCTATACCTCCTAGAAGGTCTAAACAGGAGAGAGAAGAAGCTAAATGCAAGGAGATGATGGATAAGCTGATGGTTGAGCTACCCCTAGTTGATGCAGTCAAACTTTCACCTGCATTAAGAAGATATGTCAAGAGAATGGTTGTCAATGGTGTGAGTCCTAAGGAAGGAGCATTGCTTACCAGAGAAATGAATGCAATTCTCTTGAACATAGTTCCAAGGAAGAAGAAGAAGGTGAGAGTTTCTGAACAAGTCAATGCTGTGATTCAGAGGAGGATTCCAGAGAAGATACCAGATCAAAGAAACTTTGTGCTAGATTGCTCAATCTCAACAGGAAGGTTTCCTCGTTCTCTCTGCGATCTAGGTTCAAGTATCAACTTGATACCATACTCTGTTGCTGTTAGACTTGGAATGATTGATTTCAAGCCAACCAGAATCTCACTTGTCCTAGCTGATCGATCTAAGAGAATCCCAAAAGGTGTTCTAGAAGATGTTCCTTTGATGATTGAAGGCTGCATGATTCCTACAGATTTTGTGGTTTTGAAATATGATGAAGAACCTGCAGATCCTCCCATATTGATGTGAGAAAAGGGAAGATAGAGCTTGATTTGAGTGATGTTGTCATGAATTTTGACATGGACAAGTTAAGAGGACCTTCCACCATCGATGGTCAATCTTATTCAGTAGAAATTTCCATGGATAACGATCCAGTCCTGGAATGTTCGAATGACACTACTGCTGGGAATGTCAAGGAGTTGGATTCTAAAGAGCAAGTGAACAAGGTGATTGTTCAAGAAACATTAGCTGAGAATTCTGAGAAAGCTGTGGAGCTAGAGGATTGGAGTGGAAACAATAATATCTTCAGGACATTGGGCGCAAATGAAGGTCTAATCGATGCTAAGTTGATGGAGGACGGCGTTTATATCATGGAAGCAAGGATTGCATAGCTGAATTGGAGAAAAAGTGCAGAGATTCGAGCTGCAGAGTTGGTGTCGATCGACACCACTAGTGTCGATCGACACACTTCACGGATCACACCAGAAGTCGCTCTTAATGCTGCAAGTCCATCACCAGTGGTCAAGCAGATGCTTCCACATCCTTCATGCCATAAACCTCGAAGGAAGCAAAGGTATGTATTTCCTGGAATCAATTCCAAACCCCCTGATCTTGTCAATAAGAATTTTAGATGTTCAAAAGATGCTGCACACTTATGCAAGCCACGAGATTCTCGTAGAAAGTTTGGTGTTTCTTTTGATGATGCTGCAGGAAAACGAAATGTCCCACCCGAACTAAAGCCCCACCATGCTGCTGTTCCTAAATTCCTTGGTCGCTTTCATGCACCTACTGCCTATACACCACCATAGATGAGGAGACATTCGTCTGGGAAGCATTCAATGCCACCCTCTGATCCACCAGACGTCTGAACCCCGACACAGTCAAGCTAATGACTGAAAACAAGCGCTGAGTGGGAGGTAACCCACTGTTAGGTACGTTTTTATTTTTATTTGGTTTTGGTTTTACTAAGTCTTAGTTTTAGTCAGTTAAAAAAGGTGACATTGGGCTCGACATAGACCGGTGTAGATCGACACCACTAGTGTCGATCGACACCACGCGCAGACGAAGGTAAGTCTTCTAACTGGTCTTTTATGTTGTTTTTAATTTTTCTTTTAGCCAACTTCGGGCTTGATAACACTGAGGACAGTGTTGTTTAAGTCTGGGGGAGGTGATCACTGATTTGTGTTTTTGTTTTGAGTCATTTGAGTCAGTCAAAACTTGGTTTTATTGAGTCAAAATCAGTTGAAACTTTCAAATTTTCTTGGAGCTAACCACAGAATGTTGACACTTGAAGGACCATTGCTTTACTAATTGATTACAGGTCTTACTAAGTAGAAAGATGCAAGTGGATTAATCTAACAGAGAGAGTTCATGTCCCCTTATAAGAACTAGGTATGCGCAGAACTTGATTCCTCTTTCAGTCTGAACAAATAGAAAAATTGCAGTCTCTCCTTGATCTTCCCTTGCGAAAAGAAAAAGAGTCTAAGTCTGGAAATAGTGCAAAGCACCTCATGAGCTTGTCTCCTCACAAGGAACAATATTAGTGAGTGCTCTTGAACCTGTCTCCTCACAAGGAACACAAGTAGAGAGTAGCACTATTTCCCGAGACTTCAAAAGAATAAGAAGAGTCAATGAAAAGATCTTAGAACACCCTGAAAATGGGCAGCAGTTGACTAAGGGAAGAGAAAATAGGAGAGCTATATGAAGAAAATCTTGATCAGGCGCTAAGGAAGGGAAAAGAATCTATAAAGTTCTGTGGCAATACCACTGTTAGAGTTCGAAAGTTTACCAAGGAAAGGATCTGGATTCAAACTGGGAGATTGCTAAGCTTTTGGTAAGTACACTGAACATTACCTAAGGTTGGCTCTACTGCATGTGGATTCAAGAGTGTTAACGAGTTGTGGCGTTCTAAAGGATAGCTGAAAGTTTCTGTTTTCAAACCTGTACTTCATTCTAAGTTTCTGTTTTGCTTGAGGGCAAGCAAAAGTTAAGTCTGGGGGAGTTGATATATCATGGTTTTTACCCATTTTTAGACCATGATATAAGTGTTTTTATAGAGACTTTTGGTCTTTTTAGAGTCCTATTAGAGTCTTTACAGGTTGGACTACGTTTGGAGCAAAATTGGAGATTCTGAAGTTTTTTGGAGCATTTTTGAAAAAGCTGCAAAGTGATAAAGTCAGAAGACAGATTTACACGCAAGATGTCGATCGACACCATATGTGTCGATCGACACCAAGTCAGCCGACCAAGTTTTGCGGACTTCAACCAGGAAAAGGAAATCAGAAGAAGTTTCAAGTATTTACAAGTTTGTCCCTGACGCGAGTTTGCCTATAAATATAGATTTTCAAGGCATTGTTTAGCCACCAACTATTATTCTTATTTTCTGTTTTGAGACTTAGAGAGAGATTTTTAGAGAGATTTTGGAGAGAAGAATTAGGCTCCTTCAGAGCAGATTTGGAACTCCTTTGTTTCTATTGATTTCTTTTATGCAATCTTCTTTATTCATGATGTTTTCTTCATTCACCATGTCTGAGTAGTTTGCTAGTTAGGTTTAGGGTTTTTCAAAGGTGATTAATGAATTGTTAGGTCAAATTAAATTGTTAGGATAAAATCATTAGAGTTCTTCATCTGGATTTGTGTTTAATGCTTATTCTAGCTTCGCGACCTAGAATCTGATCTTAGGTTAATTAATAGATGCGAGAGTATTATTGATTGCCTGAACTAATGTTAGATGAGCAAAATACCTATTCGCAAAGAGATTTGGTTTAGAATTTTGTGAACAATCGAACCTGATATTAATGCTTGTCTGAATTGTTTGAATTTGAAAAGAGATTTGGAATTCTAGGGTTTAGACATAGATAATCTTAGCAGCGAGAGTTGGTTGATTTTACATTAGTGTTTCGAGTTCTAGAACAGTGCTTAATAATTCCTAACATTCTGTCTAGACCTGCAATTTAGATCACCTGAGAAATTCCCTGAACCTAGCGTCTTAGTCTCCTGATTTTAAGAAACATAATTCGTGATTTCTCGTTTATTTCCTGCTTAGTTTTACTTTCATTCGATTCCACCTAGCATAATCTGAACTTAGAAACCTTAGCGTAACATCTACTTCTCTTGGGATTCGATAACCCCTTATACTACGATTGCTTTTGCTGTGCACTTGCAGTAGTTTTATTAGGGTAAAACCTGAGCCTTATCATCTGGCGCCCAAAATTCACAGTAAATAGAGAATAGTCATTGCATTTTTTAGGAAAGTAAATAATTTTGCAACGTTTATTTGTTATAAATGAGAACCAAGTTCGAAACTTGCAAGATATGCCTCTATGCAAATGAAAAAGTGTGGTTGTTCTCCTTCATGTGAATGAAATTGAGGATAATAAGAAGAATATAATACAGAGAGCTTAGGATATGGAGAAGGCAAAATTGGAGAAGAACAAAGCTAAACAAAATGCTAACAAACGTGGAAACATTATAATAGAGAGTTAAGAGATACGGCGAAGAACAAAATACTTCCAAGCTAAACAAGATGCTAACAAGCGTGGAAGTATTTTGTTATTTCGCGTGATTCATTTAAATAACAAAATAATTCAAATCTCTTGTACGTTTGTTAGCATCTTTTCAGCCTTATTCTTCGCCGTATCTCTTAACTCTCTATTATTATGTTTCCACGTTTGTTAGCATTTTGTTTAGCTTTGTTCTTCTCCAATTTTGCCTTCTCCATATTCTAAGCTCTCTGTATTATACTCTTCTTATTATCCTCAATTTCATTCACATGAAGGAGAACAACCACACTTTTTCATTTGCATAGAGGCATATCTTGCAAGTTTCGAATTTGGTTCTCATTTATAACAAATAAACGTTGCAAAATTATTTACTTTCCTAAAAAATGCAATGACTATTTTCTATTTACTGTGAATTTTGGGCGTCAGATCTGTCTCAACTTTTAATAGAACCATAAATAAATAGTTTTTGGGAAATTTGGCATTTAAATGCTGAACTTTCAAATTTTACCTATTCAAAGCACTATCTTTCGCATGATTCATTTAAATAATCAACTTTGTATTTTCATTTTTTCTCATTTCGTAAAAAATAAAATGGACACCTTACTAGGAAGGAATTAAGCAAACTTCCACATCAAACATGCTGAGAAGCGCCAAGCCAACCTGTGAAAAGTCGTGGTCGGTTGTCCTTTTTACAACCTACTGTAGGTTCTTTTCTTTTAACTCAAACATACTTAAAAAAAATCATAACTAAGAACAAATGTACTACAATCAAAGACAGCATGGCGTTTAAAGAGTTCTTTTCTTGGTTAAGAGATCGACACAACCATTTGTTTCTCTAGACCCACAAATTTGAATTTTGGTTGAAAACATTTCTTTGGTATCTCAAAATTTTTCACTTTGTGAATCCAATTGTGTTATTGAGGTTGTCCAATCACATGAATAAAACACCCCTTTGAATTACTCTAAGAAGCACCTTTTTGCATCCCAAATTTATCTAGACATAACACACTTGCTTCCACTTTAAGACTCAATCTTAGTCCCATACCATTTTACTTCCCCTTTGTCATCTTGTAATATACCATCTTATTCCATACCCTCAGCTTGTTCATTTCCAAAAATATCAACATTACTCTTTGAAATACGAATTCTGTAACTTTGATTTCGGCTTATTTCTTCCAACTTTTTGGTGATAGAGCAACACAACAAGCAATTGATATTCTTCTCCAAAACTACCAAAACATAAATCAAATTTCAATTTTTTTATAGATACCGCATATACAGAAGGAACAACAAATGTGCATATATGTTGAACCAAAAATGTTTTCTTAGAAAATGATATATGTAATTTTCCACTAATCCCAATATGTACAGACTTTTCCATATGTAAATATCATAACCTCGATATAAATAAAAAAAAAGGTGAAATTTTTTTTTATGTTTTACTATTTGTGAGTGTTATATATAACATTTTGTTTTTATTTATATATGATAAAAATTTAAGTTATAATAATTATAATGATTATCATATGTTGCTTGTGTTTAAATAGAATTAACTTGTACAGTACCTTTACGCTTTAGTTGAGGCCAATACCAATATCAGTTAATCTCTATGAATCTAATATGTCTAATTAACCTTCAAACAAATGTGATGTATTAAAAAATTTCTTATAAGCTAATACAAAAAAAAAAATCCCTAAGTAGCCACCGACTAACAATTATCAGACCACATATTTTACACTCCTAGTCCATTTTGGCAACGGTTGAGGCCCAAAAAAAAAAGGCCTCTTGAATGAGTTAAGATCTACGGCTACAATGAGAGGGCCAAACAATCAGACGGCTGATAAGCGACCACTTAAAAAAAAAAAAAATCTCAAAATCTAAAACTTACGGCCCAAGAACAAACGGTGCATTTTAGCAACCCTGAAATGTATTTCCCGAAAATACCCTTCGATCCACCATATAATTTCCAAAATATCTAAGCGTTAAAACGGCCCCTTCTCGCCTTTTTTTTTTCCCAAACACTCTCGTGTATATAAACAATAAACTCTTCCTTCTCCTTTCTCTTCTTTGCAGCATCCAAAATTTCCAAAAACAAAAAAAACGAAAGCGAGAGAGAAAGTGAAAAAACCGCCGACTGAATAATTCCGTTTTGAGAAAAATCTCTGTTAAGTTTCGGCTGAGGAAGACGAACGATCGCAAAGAGGAGAGTGCGCCCGCCGATCGATGGTGTTGCCTGGTGAGGGAGACTACATGGCGACGAGACATGAGAGATCGAAGGCTCGTCACAATTTCACCCTCCCGAGCTTGAAGTGGGGGGTTCAGCGAAACCTAAGGTGCATGAAGGTCGAATCCGACGGTGGTTCCGGCGCCGGTGATAAACGACTCCGACGTCGATCCAAATTTGACGGCGCGTCTCCGTTCCGCTTCGGCGGTGGATTCGACAACAATCGGAATCGTCGGTTGGAGACGGAATCGTGGAGATCAGCGGGTAACGGCGCCGAGGAAGGAATCGAAGAGTTCACGGCGAAGATCGTGTCGGATCTCAGAACGATGACGGAATCGATTTTTCGGAAACAAGGTCTAGACGTCGTCGACGAAGAGGAAGAAGAACAGGCGATCGAGGAAGAGAGGCAGAAAGAGGAATTAGAGCCACGGGAGAAGGAGAGAAATACGGCGAGGGAGGTTTCTCCGCCGGAAGCGCCGGGAGAAACGGCGATAGAGGCGAGGCCGTGGAATCTAAGGAAGAGAAGAGCGGCCTGCAAATCTCCGGTTCCGGAAACCGGAAACTTCGAGGCGAGTCAGTACAACCACAAGGGATTAGGTATTGTCGAGGAGAAGCGAGCGGATCCGTCGAGTTTAGGAAACAAATCGGCGGATTCGTCGAGGCCCAAATTCATGTCGACGCTGTTGAAGAAAGAGATCGAAGATGATTACATGACGATGATATGTCACCGACCACCGCGACGACCCAAGAAACGACCCAGAACCGTTCAGAAACAAGTCGATGTAAGTCGGGGAAAATCCCCTTAAATTCTCATCTTTCGGATTTTGTTCTGATTTTGCTTTTTTTTTTTTTTAATTTCCCCTTCTTGTTCCCATGGCTACAGTTGTTGCATCCAGCTCATTATTTCACTGAAATCACCGAAGATATCTACAAGGTCCTAGACGACGCTGAGAACGGAAAGGTATCATCTTTCACAATCCCCAAAATTTTGATTTTTTTTTACCTATTTCCTATTGCAAGTTTGTAACTTTTTTGCTTACTAATTCTGCAGAGATGATGATGATGGATGATGGATGATAAGTTCCAGTTAAAAGTTTCACAGCCTTATTTTGCTGACTTGTGGAATCTCTTGAAGTTGGAGTGTGATCAAAATCTTCAGAATGTTGAAGATTAAGATGCTTAGAATAGCTCAATTTTGTTTCTTTCGTTGTTATTTTGTTAGTTTGGTTTCTGTACAAAGCAGAAGAGAAAAGCCATAATCAATAAAATGGATTTTAACATTTCACAAAATCTTGCCTTTGTGTGACTAATCCAAGCTCATAGATTTATACTGTTTTTGTGTGTAATGTCTTTCTTTGTAGCTGTAAACCATTCCTGTGTAGGCTGCTTATTGATCCTTTTGTCTATGATCGATTCGGTCACTGACATTTTGAGGCGCGGAATTCTATTTTCGTTTGATCATGACACGAAAATGGTTTGTGTGTTTAAAGAGAAGACTTTGTGTGTTTTTGCCGTCATGAGTCTTATTTTGGATATACATTCTATATTAGAAGCTGCGACATCTTTGCCAAGAGCGTGTTTGGTCCAAATAGTTCAAGGAGTGTAGGAAAGTGTGGTGGTGGCTTTTCTTTCTTTCCTTTTTTTCCCCGCGTTTGATTGTTTCCGTAAGTCTTGTGACTCGCTCTCTCTCTACCGGTTTACTCTTTTCGGTCTGGTTCAATTCCGTTAACCAAATGGAAAAGATTCTTAAGTAACATGTGTGAACCCCACTTTCATCATCAACCATCCAGTGATCATGAGTCCATTGGCAAAAGAGCGTAGATCGAACAATGCTTTGACTGAAAGATTCAAGCTTTTTATCAACAAACATGAAGTAAGTAAAAGCTGATGATGATGAAGAAATATGACTCTCTCACCACACTTTCTTTCTTTAGAGTTTTGCTTTTACTAACAAACATATGTTATTATAACTGGCATGTAGCTCTGCAATGCCTACACCGAGTTGAACAATCCGGTGGTTCAGCGGCAGCGATTTGCTGATCAGCTCAACGATCTACTGCTAATGTTAAGACATCTAGTCAATTAGCCACACCTTCACATGATTGTTCGAGTGCCCACTCCACTCCTTTCTTCACAGAGTCATTAAGTCTTAAAAGTCACAAGACTTACAAGAACAATGGTAAAACTTAAGGAAAGTTTTTTAGCTATTTTTTAATGTGGATTTAATCTAAGAATCTCTTAATTATTTTTCTTCCTCTAATGGTAAAACCTTTGACGAGGTTCTTAACTAAAAAAAAAAGTTTTTATTTGATGAAAAATTTATTTGATTTATTGAAACATAAAATATATTACATTGACTGAAATTTGAACCATACATGACATAAAAATATTCAAAACATAGATTTTCAAATCATAAAAGAAAGAAAAGCTCAGTTGTAATCTTCATTTTGTCCAAACTTCTGCCATATATGCTCAACCAAATCCTTTTTCAATTGTTGATGCATCTGTCGATCACGAAGTCGAGTTCGAATGTCCATCATATTGCCGAGAATTGTAGGCACATCTGTAGAAAACGAGTTTGAATGTTCTCCTCCTTGTTGGAATTCTGATACGTTAAAATGAGTGTTTCCATCTCGTTCGTCTTCTACTATCATATTGTGGAGTATGATACATGCTCTCATAATATTTCCTATTTTTACTTTATCCCAAAACAGAGCTGGATTTTTAATAATGGCAAATCGAGCTTGCAAGACTGCAAAAGTATGCTCGACATCTTTTCGGGTAGCTTCTTGTTTTGAAGCAAATAAACTTGCTTTCTGACCTTGGGGAAGTGGAATAGATTGGATAAAAGTTGCCCATTTTGGATAAATACCATCTGTGAGATAGTAAGATAAATGATACTCCTTTCCGTTCACAGAGAAATTAACTTGCGGAGCTCGACCTTTTATTATATCTTCAAAAACCGGTGAGCGATCAACAACATTGATACCGTTTAAGGTACTTGGAGCTCCAAAGAACGCATGCCATATCCAGAGATCATATGAAGCTACAGCCTCTAATACGATAGTAGGTTTTGCAGATCCCCGTGAATATTGCCCTTTCCAAGCGGTGGGGCAATTCTTCCACTCCCAATGCATACAATCGATGCTTCCTATCATCCCGGGAAATCCGCATTGCTCGCCAATATAAAGTAATCGCTGAAGATCCTCTTGTGTGGGTCTTCTTAGATACTCATCTCCGAACAAATATATTATTCCTTCGACGAAATGTTGCAACCATGAACGAGCCGTGCTTACACCGAGCCTGAGGTATTCGTCAGCCGCATCAGCCGCAGTAGCATATGCCAAGAGACGAATTGCTACTGTACACATTTGAAGTGCAGAAAGACCATATCTTCCGGTAGCGTCTCTCCTTTGTTGAAAGAACGGGACTTCGTTTGTGAGCCTATCAACAATTGATATATCATGGTTTTTACCCACTTTTGAACCATGATATAAGTGTTTTTATAGAGTCTTTTGTTAGATTTCGAGTCCTATTTGAGTCTTTACAGGATGGAGAGCACTTGGAGCTAAATGGGAGAATCTTGAACTTTTTGGAGCATTTTGGAGAAGCAGCCGAAGTGATGAAGTCGAAAGGGTAGAATCACGCACAAGGTGTCGATCGACACCATATGTGTCGATCGACACCAGACGAGGTCGGCCAAGTTCGCGATTTCCATCAGAAAATGGAAAGAGAGCAAGTTTGAAGAAATTACAAGTCTACTCCTGGACGAAAAATCCCCTTCTATAAATAGTTTACAGGCATTGTTTAGCCACATACCTTTTCATAATTTATTGTTTTTGAGACTTAGAGAGAGAGAGAGATCCAGAGCTTTTGGGGAGATAATTCTGTACTCTTCCGAGAAGTTTTTGAACCCCAGTATCATTCTCTTTTCTTTAATGCAATTTATTTCAATCATGATTTGTGTTTTCATGTCTATGTCTGAGTAGTTTGCTAGTTAGGTTAGGGTGATTTAGGGTTGATGATGAGTTTGTAGAATTATTATTATTGTTAGGAAAATCACTTGGATCTTCATCTTGATTTGTGCTTAACTTGATTTCTGAAACTGATCACTTAGAAATCAAACCTTAGGTTGTTTAATAGATGCGAGAGCATTATTGATAATCTGACCTAATCATAGATGAGCAAAATATCTATTCGCAAAGAGATTTGGTTTATGTATTTTGTGAACAAAATCGAACCTGAACATTAATGCTTGTCTGAATTGTTTGAACTCGCAAAGAGATTTGATTTTCTGGAATTTAGGCATAGATAACTTCTGCAACGAGAGTTGATTAGTTTTAAATTAGCGTTTCGAGTTCTAGACGGTTCTTAATTATTTTCTGACAAAATAATATATGCATTCTCTGATTCATCCTGATAATCATCCTTGCCTAGTGCCTTCGTCTCCTGAACTTACACCGCATTCAATTCTGTTCTTGATTTATTTAGTAGCTTTATTTACTTTTAACCTATTTGACCTAGCATAATATGAATTTAGAAATCTTAGCGTAGCATCTACTTCCCTTGGGATTTCGATACCCCTTATACTACGATTGCATTTGCTGTACACTTGGAGTAGTTTTATTAGGGTAAAACCTGAGCCCTATCAACAATACGCATGAACAAGTGCTTGTTCATTCTGAAACGGCGTCGGAATAAAGGAGGAGGGTATGTGGCATCTTCACTGAAATAATCGTTTCATAAACGCGTGTGTGCTTCTTCTCGATCTCTCTCAATAAAAACTCTTTTTTTTTCTTAACCCGGTTACCTCCTCATGATCACCATAATCTTCCAATGCGTGATTGAAAGTTTGATTAAAATATTGTTGGAATGCTTCGTTTAAGTTACTACTTGAAGAAGATGCCATATTTGTTTGGGATTTTGTTTTGGAAATCGGAGAAGGAGAATAAAAAAGAGAATTTACCAAAATACAAAGAAGTTGTCAAAGACTCGTGTGATTACAAAAGCAAGAGGAGAAGGAGAATGAAAACTGGAAGAATGAAGTGTCGTTTATGGTTGTATACAATGTCACATAAATAGTAGTTGTAATACATCTAAGAAGAATAAAAGAAAAAAGCTTGTGACATGTGAATCCAAAATACAAAGAAGTTACCAAAAACTCGTGACTTGTGATTACAAAAGCACTTGTGACTTGCCAAAGACTTGTCACTTGCCGACATATGACTTGCCAAAGACTTGTGACTTGGCCGACATGAATCTCTCCAAGTATGACCTGCTGCAACAAGAGGACAACTTAAATTAACAAACAAACAAATTCATTGAAACAATAAAAAACACGGTGCCACCAAATAAATGAATATAGTTGGTCAAAAATTAGAGTAGGCAGAGTTTGTCTCAATTCGATCCAAAGCAACACATGAACACGGTGCTACTAATTCACGAAGAAAAAGCAGAGTTTGTCTCAATTCGACCCAAAGCAACACAAGAATCAAGATTGAATAAACTAAAAGGATCATGGTTACAAAACAGAGAACATAAATCCATTAAAAGCAAACACAACACAGATACATTAAAACCAAACACAACACAAATACACACAACTTCTTCAATCTCAGACATGACACTAGAAAGCAAATTAGAAACATATGCGATTACTAATTAGACAACATGTCTCTTATGAGCTTGTTCTTCAGAGCTTATTCAATCTCAGAAAGTGGCTCTTTTTTTGCAAGGAGATTTTCAAGTATTCCTAGCTTGGATTGTTGTGCCGTTGCAGCGATATCCTCCTTTTTAATTTCCCACATGCTTTGAAACTCCAACAGTTTCGTGCCTTCTTCTACACTCCTTTTGCCTTTGCCTGTCGCAGCCTTAACACCAGGAGGACGTGGGCTTGCTTGATCACCTACATCGCTATAAGAAGATTGTGCACCTTCCTCACACTTTCTTCTTTTGGCGCTTCCATCATTCTTACTTATAGAAAGGTCACACCATTTCTGGTCATTGCGCAGATCAGTCCAAGCGTGCTCAAGGGTGAATCTCTTCTTATGATCGTTAAAGAAGATTCGGTGAGCCAACTTAAGAACATCGTTCTCATTCTGGCCACTACTTTTCTCTCTTTTTGCAGCCGCATAGGAACCACAAAACTTGCACACCATATCGTTAATCTTCGACCACCTCTGCTTACAGTTATTTGAACTTCGCTTTTCACCACCTACAACCAGAGGACTTGCCGCAAAGTACTCTGCAATACGCTTCCAAAAAGTTCTTGATTTTTGCTCGTTGTCGACAACTGCATCCTTGCTGGTGTTTAGCCAGGCGCTGATGAGTACTCCATCATCTGTGGGAGTCCATTTCGTCCTTTCTCTACGCTCTACAAACGTCTCTCTGCCTAGGCTCGGATCATCAGTACATTGAGTACTGAAGAGAGGGACATCGGATGATCCTAGTGGTATACTAGGGGAAAAACCCTCATACGGAAAGGGTTGAGAATATACACCATCTTTTTGACTGTTCAGCAAGTCCATAAAGTTGGAGGATTGACTTAATAAATTCGTAGAATCCATAATCAAAGTTTCAAGATTTTAGAGAAGAAGGTCTGATTTTGAGGATGAGAAGAAAGAGAAGAAGTATAATGATTTAAAAGGCAGAGATGAATATATAGAAAGTTGTTCAAGTGTGTTTTTAAGTTTTAAGAAAGAGAACCAGTGGATAATATATTAACTCTTTATCTAATCTACTACTAAGCATTAATCACAACAATATGTCAAACCATTACCTAACAAGCATTAGTTGAGAAGCATTCGTTACACCAAAAGCCAGTAAACATCTATCACAATTGCAGTCAATCAACAAACATCACACACGCAGTCCTAATATACACAGTAAGAAGCATTTATTAGAAGTTGCAATCAATGACAAAGTTAACTCTTAACCTAACCTAACACTATTAGAAGTTGCAATTAATGACAAAGGTGAATTGAGTTTCCACACATATAATTCAGTATACATATAATTCAGTATACATACCTTATCAAGTTTGCATGACTCGAGTAAGGAAAGGCGTCTATCTTGAAAGGTCGAGAAAGCTGCATAAAACAATATAACAAACATTGGGCTACACTGGAAATATTTGAACAGAAGGCTAAATGAACATAATTTGTTTTTCACTTGCATACTAACCTGGGAAGTATATCTTGATTTTGGATCTCATTCTTTACGTTCTTGCAGACCAAAGTCATTTTCTGGTAGGCAGCGAACAATGCAGAAGGATCCAAGAAATTGGGCTCACTGTTGTTTGTAACAAATTCATCTGTCTCACCCATGTGCCGTCTAGATCTCTTCTTTGTTGCTGCCTATAAAAGCATTAATGCCAAAGAGAATGAGAAAAAATAATCAAGAGTAAGGTAAGGCAACTGAGAGGCTGTATGCTATACCTGGAAGTAATGACAAAGATTAGTCTGATCCTCGGGAGACAAGATATCATGCAGAAGCATGTACAATTTAACAGCAGGAGTGAGTGCTGGCGCTGGAACTCCTGTTGCAGAACTGACTACATCAGTCATTCCACAGAATGAGGACTCATCAAGAGATTTGTAGTTCTCGAAGACCAGCTTGAGAATCTGCTCGAACAGTCATGAGAACAAAATCTCAATCAACTCATCATTTCCAATTGATTTCATAGAAAAACTAATCGATTAGTAACATTATCCAAAAATCGTTGAACATGAGCTAATGCAGAGGTTTTACAAATTGAATTCAGCTTTGTGGTAGACAATCCATTTGCGTTCACATGATGAGATTGAAACCCACCTGTGCCACCAGATTCAAGAAGACATGGTGTGTTTCTTTTTTCCTTATATGAATCTCTAAAACTTGTACAAATCATAATGCAACTTAAGAGTTCTACTTCTTGATATTTGGTTAGTCCCTTTGCTATTTTCGCAAACAACAAAATGTTTTGATCCTTCAATTCTATTAGTTTTCTGAAACTGAAAAACAGAACTAATTTGCAGTAAATAGGAACGATGCGATCATCTCATGAAACCGCTAAAAAAAATCCTACCGGAAAGTACAAATCAAAAGAAACAGTCGGAAAAAACTTCTACCCCTAATTCAATCGGAAAGTTCAAAGATGAAATACTAGTATACAACGATGAGCAATCAATTGTATAATCATGGGAACATCAATAGACATACATCGTTGACGATTAATTTCTCCGTAGAGAAACGATTTGAAATTCAAATGGAGATTAAAGGAGTTTGATGGGTTTAAAGCAAGAGATCCGTGCAATCAAACGGAAATCCAGACTCGGAGAAAGCATGCAATCCAAATCGAAACCATCAGAGAGCGAGAGAAGAGACGAAAAAACCCGAAGAAGAAAGAGAGAGAGAGAGAGGGACCTTAAGTTTGAGGGAGAGAGGAGGGAGGATAATAGTGCCCTTCTTCTGCAGAACCTTGCGATATTGTTACCGGCGGTTGCCGCAAGCGTCAGGCAAATCGACTCCCACATGGTTCTCTCTCAAACATCGACGAGAGAGCGAGAGAGAGAGTGAGGAAGGAGGAGCAAAAACGAAGACAGAGAGAAAGGGAGACAGTTGGGCACGAGAAGACGCTGGAGCTACACGTGTCATTGAAGAACCGATCTTTAAAGATCTTAATTAAAACTCGTTTCTCTGTTTTTTACTTAATTTTCATTTAAATTAAATCCTAAATATATTAAGAACCATACTAAGAATCACCGTTGTTCATAGTCTATCTAGTATAACGATGCAATAGCCTACAGTGCAAACTTTTTGTTGTATTTGAACTTCGTTTTAAACTGAAGTTTTATGGTATGCATTAAATCTGGCTAAGTGTTCAATCAAGAAAGAACTAAAAGCGAAAAAGTCCATCTTCGATTTCAAATCCGGTTGGATTTAATACGTTTGTGAAACATAGTTTTTAAATTATACATGTCAAATTAAGATAAGATGTATTTTGATACGTTGAACTGATCGGTCTACGACCCAAAACAACTTCCAACTCTTGGCTTTCCCCTTCTCTTTTACCAATTAATATTTTACTAATTTTTTTTAGTTTTGATATTACAAATAATTTGAATTGAATTGTTCAAAAAAAAATGAAATTTGAATTGAAACTAAAAGTCATATTCTCTTAGTTGTTTAATTTAAATTCAAATAGGTTTATAGATTACTTGAATTTACTTTAAATCTTGTGTTTTCGTTAAATAGATTTAAAGTAAATTTTGTGTTTTTTTTTTTAACATCTGATTCATTCATTGGTATCAAATTGTATACAAGAGTTGATACATCCATAATACCCCAATAACGAGCAAATTCAAATACACATACATATCAACACTTACATAACCAAATATCAAAAAAAACGATTAAGCTGTGAATTTCCACGATGCTTTCGAAACCGAAGTCTTACTCACCAACAGGTTATTAAACCTGTTTCATACCTTCTTCAGAATCAATCGCAAAATGATGAGATCGTCGTTCTTGCCTATCTTCTCTTGGATAAAACTCCATACTCGTCTATTTTGTGTTTTCATTATATATATTTCTCTGAGAAAAAAATAAAAAATGTAACTATAAACAATAATTCGAGCTTGAATTTCTTAGGAATGGTGCCTAATTACCAAACCCGAGTGTAAAAATATCTCCATCAAATGGTTCTCAATAAGTATCTAAATAATAAAATAATAAAGAAAAAGATAAAAATTAAAGAGATGGCTTAGAATCCGTTTTCATTTAAAATATCCATGACAACCCCATTTAACACTTGTTTTTTTAGTTTAACTAGGAGAGAATCCGCGCGATGCGCGGATTTTATTTTAAATTAAGTTTTAAATAATATATTTTTAGATCTATATTTTGACTATTTTTTAAAAAAGAAGTTTAATTTTTTATCTTTTTTCTTGATGATTTGTGTGTAATTTCTTGCATACATTATTTTACAAATCTTTATTTATTCTTCAATTTTCATACTCTTTTCATTTGTTTATATCTTAATATTCTAATATTTTTTGGTTTTTCAGGTTATCATTTTGAAGATTTATTTTACATATCTTGCATTAAATTCATGTTTTTCCATGTTTTAAAATTTAGTTCATTTTTATATCTTTGTATCTTTTTCTTTATTTTTATCATCTTCTCTATAGGTTTTTTATAATATGTTATCTTATTGATTTTTATTGAATATTTTTTTTTGTCTTAAGATTTTATAGGTTGGAATTAACTTTTAAATACAACTAAAGATAAAAATGAGTCATTAATCTACACTAGATAGTTTTTAATATATATAAATTTCGTGATTATTTAGCAGAAATTTGTGCAAATTCAAAAATTAAAAGTATCTAGAGTGCATAAAATCTAAAAATGAGGTTTTTTGTGTGGAAAAAATGTATATAATCATGTTTTTGATAGTTTTTTAGTCTTGTCACATACTCATCAACAATATTTCCTTTAAACTTAGCTTTCTAAGCCTAGATAATAATCGTTTCTATCAACAAATGATCATTTATGATCCCAAATTTGAAGCTTGGCTTGATTAGATGATAAAATATGAATCTTTAGTTGTTTAGAATTAGTTCCTATCAAATTACTACTTATCTTTGGAATTGTAAAGTAAATTATGAATTTTTAGTTGTTTTGTTGAATAGTTAAATAATAAATAATATAAACATTTCAAGTTAACAAAATAAGTATTAACTACAAAAAAACTAACAACTAAACTATTTATGAAATTTGAAGAACATTATAAATACATATATTGTAAAGAAGATGCAATTTAAGGCATACAAGTTTCATTTATACGTACTTTTTGGTTTGTATTTGGTTTAGGATACACAAAAAACAATATTCCTCTGTTTTAAAAAAAGATATTTAGAATTTTTACACATATTAAGAAAACATATTGAAATTTGACTATAAATGCATCATTTTGTGATTAACAATTTCGTATAAATTTAAACCAATAGTAATTCAGTAAATTCAATTAATTATTTTGAAGTTTACAATTATTCATCATTGATTAAAAAAATGTATAGAAAATTTAAAACATCTATCTTTGTGAAACAAAGATAAAATCTAAAAAATCTTTCTTTTAGAAACAGAAGGAGTATTTGATTTGTAATTGGCTTAAAATACACAGAAAACAACAATTTTGGATTAGATTTGTAACGTATTTGATTTCTTATGCATTACATAGAAATTTTATTTATTTTCATACACGCGTAAATCATGCAGAATCATATCTATAGATAATCATTTTATAAATCTTTGACTAACCATTGTGTATAGATATGTGTCAAAAACATTTAATTTTCAATAAATTTCTTCTGTTTTTAACAACTCATCATGTGTAAAAAAATACATTAATTGGTATATGAGGTAACATTTTTTAGTTTAGTATATAATCATGTGTTGCTGACTTGTTAGTGTCATATACTCACCTTTGAACTTAGCTTTCTAACCCTAGATAACAATCCTCTTTATCCTCCGAGTTGATTTTGTTTAAGCTTGAACCCAAGCTACCATAAAACCTACTCTTCCCCTTCGGTTCCGGGAGTAAGTAGCTAAGCAACAACTTCCATCGATTTATAATTTTTTTTTTACTTTGTTAAAAGTTACATTTTCTTACTTGTGTTGATAGATTTGTTCAGCCATGAAAACTGATGGTCAGAGACTTTACTATGTTCTCACGAGAAAGGAAGTTGGTGAGAAGTTGATGCAGCAAATCGAACAGATCTCGGAAGTCTTCTTGGTGTCGAAGTCCGATGCAACCAAAATCCTAATCCATGTCCAATGGAACTCGTTTCAGGCTTCAGATCGCTTGGGTGACAACAAGGAGAAGTTTCTGGCGGAATTAGGGTTGGTAAGAGTGTTGGATTCGAGTCAAGAAAACGAATCAGTTTCTTCCTCTGCAGATCGTAGGACCCATTCTGATTACGAGAATTACCTTCTTCGATCTTTCGTGGAAAGTAACAAAGAAACACTGAAATGGTGTGGTGCCCCGGGGTGTGATTACGCCCTAGAGCGCCAGGATGATGCAGCAGAAGATGATGAGTCATCTGTCTGTTTTGGCGTGGTGTGTATGTGCGGACACACCTTCTGCTGGAACTGCCCGCTCGAGTCACACCGACCAGCGAACTGCAACCAGGCGTCCGAGTGGCTAAAAAGCCAGCTGGATGGATTAAAGAACGATGCTTGGAAATATAAAAACACCAAACGTTGTCCGCGTTGCGATAGTCCCGTGCAGAAGATTGGTGACCCTGATTTGAGACTCGTAACTTGTATATGCAGGTTTGCTTCTCTCTCTTTCTATTAAAAACCCATCTTTTTTGTTTTTTGTTTTTGGAAATCAAAACTCATTCGCGTTTGCTTTACTGTTATGCAATCATCAGTTGCTCCTTCTGTTGGCGGTGCTTCCGATCAAAGGAAGACCACAACGGCAAATGGAACTGCCGTGACGTCTCTGTTCCACCAAAAACGAACCGTGAAAAAGAGGATAATCAGTCCACTCAAGTGCGATTCCTACGTCAGTGGGAGACACTTGAAGAAGAATTGGAGAAATCCAAGTCCGAGTTCAAAGCCATCGAGGAGAATGGCATTCCAAGTTTGCCTGAAGTTAAGGTCGTTTCTTGTGAGAATGCATCGGTCCGTTACTGGTTCTGCGATCGCTGCTCGTTTCAGAACAGCTGGTCTGATCAACAGTGTAAGATGTGCTTGGTCCCTCTTGATCCTCCTCCTTCTCCTAATGTGGCTTCTGATAACCACAACACTGCAAGTGTCTCAAGTGATCATCAGCAAGTCCCAAACAATCCATGAGAGTGATGAGTAACAGAGACATGTGTGGTGAGCGAATGCTCTGTTCTGAATTTATGTTGCTTTTCTTTTGTTGTTTTGCTTCCGTTGTTTTAAGATTCTGTTTTGTTTCCTTTAGGGGCTTGTAAGGTGTTGTTGAAACATCATTCATCAATATAATAAGTGTTTTGTTAGTTTTCTTGCAGACACTGCTTGTTTGCTTTTACATTTGTAAACAAAAATGGATCGTCGTGGTGAATAACTGATGTAATGATGATGATTAAGAGAAGACTATGCAGTTGCATGCATATTCTTGTGTTGACTTTGACTGGTTTTTTTCGTCGCTCGAGAGGTCGTAATAGAGCTGGGCCGGAGCTAGGCCTCCATTTACAACATTTTTTCGGTTTTTCAATAATATAGTAATAACATTTTAATATAACTATGAGAGAATCCGCGCGATACGCAGATTTTTATTTTAATTTGAGTTTTAAATAATATGTTATTAGATCTGTATTTTGATTATTGATTTTGTCTTGTTTTAAAAAAATACATATTTTCTACTTTTTGTTTTGATAATATGTGTAATCTCTTTGATACATTATTTTACAAATCTTTATTTATTCTTCAATTTTCATACTCTTTTCATTTGTCTATATCTTAATATTATAATATTTTTTTTTTCAGGTTATCATTTTGAAGATTTCTTTTACATATCTTGCATTAAATCCATGTTTTTCCATGTTTTAAATTTTCGTTTATTTTTGTATCTTTGTATATTTTTCTTTATTTTTATCATCTTCTGTATAGTTTTTTTATATAATATGTTATCTTCTTGATTTTTATTGAATATTTTTTTGTCTTAAGATTTTATAGGTTGGAGTTAACTTCTTAATTTTTTCACTTATACCAAAGTTTAATTACCGTAATTTATTTGAAAATAAAGGTTAAATCACTCAAAAAATATAATAATATATTTAAAATTATGTATTTTATAATATTAATATATATATATTTTTTAAAATAATTAAATTAGAATTTTCATCTACTTATAATAATTTTTAAATATTTGAAATCAAATTTAACATTTTTATGTATAAATACGTGTACATATGTTAATATATATTTATGTTATTTGACGTTTTTAAGAAAAATAATAATAAAATTTTCAATTTATCATTTTGGATTTCTCTACTTATGCGTTCCGGACATAAGTTTATAATTGATATACATATAAATTAATAAAAGTGATTCTAATTTAATATATAAAATATATAGATAATATCATAAGTTTTTAGAGAGGATTGTCAAAGAGTACACATGAGATAATGGGAAAGAACAATTTTCTTTTATTGAGAGGATTATGAGTTTGAATTTGCATGACTGCAAATAAAAGAATAAAAATATTTTATTTGATTCAGATTTAATACTAATAAAATAATTTTTTGAAAATTAAATAATAAATGACACATGACATACTATGAGATGCTGAAGTGGTAGGTCATGTATACATCCATGGACACTAAAAAATATAATGATAAATTTAAAATTACTATTATATAAGATTTTTATATTTATTTCCTTTTTAAATTAAATTAAAATTTTATCTACTTATAATAATTTTTAAATAGTTGTATTCAAATTTAATGATTTTTATGTATAATTAATTTTACATATATTAATATTTATTTATGTTATTTGATGTTTAAAAAAAATTAATTGCTTTTTTTCAATTTATCATTTTGAAGTTTTTTTTTATTTATACATTTGGGGCATAAGTATATAATTGATATACATATTAATTGTTTTAAAAAGTGCTTATAATTTAATATGTAAAACATAGAGACAATATGATAAGTTTTTAGAGAGAGTTGCCAAAGAGTGCCAATGGCAGATTGGTAAAAACGGTCTTCTTTTATTGAGAAGATTATGGGTTTGAATCCCCATGAATGCAAATGAGAGTATAAAAATATTTTACTTTGTTGGTTCAGATTTAATTTAAGTAAAATATTTTTTTAAACATAAAATGAGGAAGAGTCACGTGGCGCTCTCTCTCTCTGATACCAACTTGTGGTGCCCCGACCCGGATTTCCTAACCCGCAACCGGATCACAGTAAATTTTTGCCTTTCTAACCGATATCATAGATGGGGTTTAATACATTCCTTCCATCTAACAACTTAACAAAATCCATCCCATGGTCTTACTGATTCACGACTTAACTAGCAACGCATTAGAATCACAATATCAAGCGTCAGCTAAACCATACCTTGGCCACTCCGCATGATCCATGAACGTCACATACCGTCCAGACCTCATTCACAACTTCAAACCCGCTCCTGCTGACCTAGCCACTGTGCTGGCCAACCCACGAACACATCTCCCCTCGTACTTAGTCATTCAACTAACCATCCCCACATAACCAAGTACAGAAGAGAGACGGCTCATATCCCCGATCCCTTGCACGTCCAGACACGATCCACCCGATCGCCAGACACGATCAACCCGATCGGCAGAACACTCCAGTTACGATCAATCCTGATCGCCAGTCAGCCCAGTTCATGATCTCCCAGACCACATCCACGTTTCTCAAGACCACGGTCATAATCCTCCCGGCTATCTCGTGGATATAGTCACACGCCCCTCGGATGCAGTCGACTCGCTCTCGACTAGCCATCGAACACAATCGGATCGCCTCGGCTATGGCAAAACCATGTTCAGATTCTCTCTGCGAACTCTCGGATACGGTCACACGCCCCTTGAATGCAGTTGAATCGCTCTCGACTAGCTTCGGCTGAACACAGCCACGGTCGGATTCTCTCGGACGAATCGAAGTGCTCTCGGATATCTCACGATCCGCTCGGACAATCCTCGGATAACTTGATCCCTCTCGGTAAAACCCCAAATCAGAACGAATAGTCGAATCAGATTCGCGCATAACTCCCGATCTCTTGATGATAGCCGGGACGCTCGGATAATCCCTCGGACGCAGTCGATTTCCCCCGGCTACGGTCAGGATCACTTCGGCTACGGTCGATCTCCCTCGGACAGAACTTCCATAAACCACACGGATCGTACGATCCCACGGTGGCAGTCAGATCACTCGGATAATCCCTCGGCCACAGTCGGATTTCTCTCGGCTACGGTCAGAAATCCTTCGGCTACGGCCAAACCCTCCTCGGCTAATTCCATCGCGGATCGACTATAGCCACATCGCCGTCGAACATCATCGACTAGAATCGCATAACTCTCGACTATCCCTCGGAACATTCGGTCAATCCCCGAACTCTCTCGACTAAACTCTCTCTTTCACCCTTATTTTCTGAGACAATGCGGCTGCCTCCATAAAACCCCCAAAAAATCCACTTATATAGCCGAAACCCTAATGATAAACCGTCCAGTCTAGCCTTAGCCGACGCGGTTTACCTTTCACTCAGATAGAGTCGGTCCAGATTAAGTTCTCTCGGCTTAAACCGGACGGATCCCACTTCTCCCGACTAAAACCCAAACCGCTCGACTAAACTTGCGAACCGCTCGACTAACTTGTGAGAAATCCTCTTTCCACACGGAAAACTCTAATTTGGCCGACCAAACTCACGACCCACGGGCCCAACCCTTTTCCCCTCAACACTTAGTTATTTTCTCGGCAGTTCCACAGTTTTACTCGGCCGTAGCCACGGTACAGCCCATAACCTCACGGACACAGTCACGGTACATACAGTTTCACACGGACAGTCCAACCTCATTCGACTCAGAACACATTTACATCGGTCATCCCATGACCCACTCGACCATAATAAGAATTCCTGGTCGCGGATGCTACAACTCTCCCCCACTCAGTTTGGATTCGTCCTCGAATCCAGTCCTTCTTCAGGAAGTTTCTCAAACCATTTCGGAAACATTGTACTCATCCTTGACTCTACTTCCCAAGTAGTTTGCTTATCGCCATCACAGTCCCATACAAGTTGGTATCTGAACCACCATCAGATTTGCAAGAGGATCTAACCGTGGGAGGTAAACCGATCCGTGTGGTTGGCCGGAAAAAAAAATTGTTATACAATTTAATCTACTATATAAAAGCTGAATGGCTCTCTCCAGAGATCACCACATCAACACTTAAAAATTTGACACATGTCCTCTTTTATTTAATTTTATTAAAAATCATTTTACTTGCATTAAATGCAATTCTAACAAAAAATTTTTATTCCCTCACACTCAAGGAGATTTGAATCCACATTCTCTCAATAAAACTCAAGAGTCTTATCCATTATGCCATAAGTGCTATTCTTGACAAAGTTTGCGAAATATAATATTAATAATAGTGCAAGACTTAAAAAAACAATGATAATCTAATATACATTACAATTTTAAAAATGACTTACCAAAATAAATCAAAAGAAAAAATAATATAATTAAAAAAAATCTACAAATAAACTCCATAGGTAACTACAACTTACAAAATCACTAGATTATATACAACATCTATTGTAATTAATGACAAATAAAATCTTATTCACAAAACCCAAGACAAAAAAAAAAAATGTTAATTTTTTTTTAAGGATTAGTGTTTCAGCTTTTATGTTTACTTAAATTGAAGTTAATCTCATTTACTTATGTTTTTATTTTTTTTCTTAATTGATAACATACTAATACTCATTTATTTATTAAAATCTAACTACTCATAAATTTATATTTTACCTATTTAATATATTCTAATCGCGACGCGAAGCATAATCTGACCGATTTACTTATCAAGTGTCATGATCATGTTAATTACTAATCTAGACGCATCCAATTTTATATGATAAAATGACATATACTAAAATAATTATAAACAATATGAATTTTCACTTTCTTATTATTTCAGATTAAATTGTGTCTTCTGTTATGTATTTAATAAAATGTCAATTATTAAGGTATAAAAAATAATAAGTAATATATTCAACACACACACAAAAATCATTGAAAAGAATAAACAAATAACACTTTCACAAATCATAAATCATCATTGAAAAGAATAGACAAATAACACTTTCACAAATCACAAATCATCATTTACTATATAATAGATGAAGAGGACTCCGACTCTCCAGAGGATGACACATCGGTTTCTTCTTATTTGTCAATCTCAACTTTATTTTTGGACATGTATAAAGTATAGAGTATAAGCAATTTTTTATTTTAAACATCAAGTAACATAAATAAATAATAACATATGTACAATTAATTATACGTAAAAATCATTAATATTGTTCGTTTAATCAATGGAGACAGGTTTGACCTCAAACTTCAGCATGACGATGTTCTCCGAAATTCAATTCTCCTATGGAAATAGACAGTCTAACCAATATGTGGATTTGCTTACAAAATTTGGAGCTACTTCGATTTATCTGTGATGTTTGTATCATGTTTGTCCATTTTTTTTTTAAGTATATTGTAAACAATGATTGTAACAACGATTATCAATAAAAACAAACTTTACACGGAAAAAATCATTAAAACTGAATTCAAATTTAATTTAAAAACATAATAAATATATAAATCTTATATAATACATAATTTTAAATATATCATTCTATTTTTTCTTTTAGTAATTTAATCCTTATTTTCAAATAAATTAGAATACTTTAATTTTGGTACAAGTGAAAACATTATGATACCTACAAAATCATAAGACACAATAAAATATTTCAAAAAAAATCGAGAAGGTAACAAATTGTATATAAAAAAATATAGAGAAGAAAACAAAAATAAAGAAAAAGAAGAATGGATACAAAAATATACAAAAATTTAAAACGTAAAAAAGACTTGGATTCAATGAAAGATATATATATATATATATATAATGATAAATTGAAAAAGAGTTTAATTAATTTTTTTTTTGAACATTAAGTAACATAAATAAATATTAACATATGTATAATTAACTATACAAAAAACTATTAAATTTGAATTCAACTATTTAAAATGTAATATACGTAGATAAAATTTAAAATTAATTTAAAAAACATAATAAATATATAAATCTTATAAAATATATTATGATATTAAGATATAAACAAATGAAAAGAGTATGAAAATTGAAGAATAAATAAAGATTTGTAAAATAATGTATCAAAGAGATTACACATATTATCAAAACAAAAAGTAGAAAATATGTATTTTTTTAAAACAAGACAAAATCAATAATCAAAATACAGATCTAATAACATATTATTTAAAACTCAAATTAAAATAAAAATCCGCGTATCGCGCGGATTCTCTCATAATTATATTAAAATGTTATTACTATATTATTGAAAAACCGAAAAAATGTTGTAAATGGAGGCCTAGCTCCGGCCCAGCTCTATTACGACCTCTCGAGCGACGAAAAAAACCAGTCAAAGTCAACACAAGAATATGCATGCAACTGCATAGTCTTCTCTTAATCATCATCATTACATCAGTTATTCACCACGACGATCCATTTTTGTTTACAAATTATCTTATTTCTTGATAAATTTATTTACACGTGTTAATATTTTTAATACTCTAATCTTACCCCAAAGATCCAATCAAACGAAGCGTTCCTATTCTTCTGCTACGCCTCGTTTGTGAATTATTCTTGTTTTTTGGTTTTTGAAATTACAGACAACACTCACATGCTGTCTAATCTTCACATGCGTTGTCGATATTCCATCATTATACAAACAGTAAAAAAAAAAAAAAGCATTTTCTGTTTGAATTTTTTCTTCCTCTCCGGCCACAAAAAGACAAAAGATGTTTTCATAGTCTCGTCTTCCTGTTGGTCTTACCATTACAAAGTGATCCAATGCTGAAAAATCCGCCGGCGACGTTGGAGATAAATGCCGGCGGTGGGAAATTTAAGACCGGAGTGACACGAATTCCACCGTTTGTTCCGTTTCCGAAACTGTTTCTGGCGAGTGGCTTCTTATAAGGGACGGAAGCTGAGAGCGAAGATGATCTTCTTAAGAGAGGTGTGTGTTTAGGAAGATTGTGCGTCTTGTGTGGGTGATGGGTCTCCTTGGGGAGCAAGTTAGGTTTAGGGTTTGGAGCAGAGCCTGTGGAGTTGCTTCTTGATAGGAAATGAAACGATCTGATTAGCCCTTTGCTGTTTCGGCCCTTGTCGTAGTTGACACTTATGCTTCTCTTGAACTGCAAGAACAGTCCCTTTGGCTTGTCTTCGAGATCAGATTCGGGATTTAACAAAAGCTCTTTGAGTCTCATGATCTTCTTTTCTGGTGCTGAGCTCTGGCTGCAGAACGATGAGGAAGAAGAGGAAGATGAAGAGGATGATGATGATGAGAGAGAAGATGATCTTTGAACCCGAAAGGTTACTTTCTTGATCTGTACGGGAAGAATCTTGCCATCGGAGAAGAGTTCATCAGCCGGAGACACTTCTTGAACAGAGCAACTCGAGCCAAAGCAGAAATCGAATTCCGAGCCTGAATCAAGAAGTGTTGAGTCTAATCTGACACCATCCTCTGATGAGTCATAGGAGAAAGAGTTTCTTGGGCTGATTCCAGAACCAGGAGTCACTGAACAACAAACATCAATAGCCATAATCTCTCTCTCTCTCTCTCTCTCTCTCTCTCTCTCTCTCTCTCTCTCTCTCTCTCTCTGTCTGTCTGTATATCTTGCTCTCTCTCTCTTTAATCTGCCTTCGTCTGATATCATTCAAGAGCCAATGCCCGGGAAAAGAATAAAGAGACCCTGATGATTTGAAAAGAGCGTTAAAGAATGCAGAATGAAAAAGATTTTGAAGTCAAAGAAGAGGAAGAAAAAGGAAAGATTCTTAAGTCAAAAATGGCAGCTTCGGCTTTTCTTTTGTAGACTGTCTAACGAAAGGAAGAATAATGAGGAGACAATAGGAGATGGAGGGATTAATCAGCTGTTATCTATTGAAGAGGTTTTCACAATAAAACAAAAAGAAAAAGAAGAAGAACAGCTAAAGAAAAGATAAAGGAGAAGGTAAAGAACAAAATTAGAAAAGTAATGTCGAGATTTTAATCTATTTGTCTAAACCAATAAAAAAAGATACCCATTATATTTGTCCTCGTTCGTAAAAGATGCTTAAAACGTAGCTGGGCAGTTTATGCGACATAAATAAATGTTTGATGTGTTCAGCATAATCCATATAAAACAAATGATATATTCAATCAAACAGTTAATTAATGATGAGTCGAACCTAGATAGTTTTTTAACTGTTTGAAGAATAAAAATTATTTTTATATTTAGAACTGTTTGGGTTAATTATATTTTAACGTTATAAAAATCAAGAATGTGTCCTGGCCACAGTTATGCTACAAATCGCACGAATACACTGAACGTCGATCACTTTGAGGTCCTCGAATTGCAAATATTCATTTTTCGTATTAAATTTTAGTTTTTGTAAACAAGTGTTAACTTCTTCTTCGACAGTAGAATTTCAATAAAAGTAATATGATTATATCACCAAGTGATTCCTTCTGTTTATGATCTTTTACCTTTTTGTTGGAAATGACATTTGATTATAGTGTCAGTATTTGAATCCACATAGTAACACAATTATTAATAGCCGAGGGTATCATTTGATTCATTGTACTTGAAATTTGCCATATAACTATATCACAGATATTTTTATATTTCCCCCACACATTTCATATGTAAAGGGAAGTAATAATTATATTCACGAAGAAAAATTTAACCACATCGTAAATTCGTAAGAAGAAAAATTTGCCGATGGATGTTTTGCGGTTTAAAACATTGTACCTATAAATTCACTATGATGATGTGAAATATATTGTATATATAAATATAAGATTATAAAGGTAATCGTTGGATCAATAATACTACTTTACATCTATATATAATAATATTTATTGTTGGTGACACCATTTTAATAAATGAAGTCTCAGGACATGTTAATGTGAATTATTTGAAGTCATTTGCTCTAATCATGTGAAGAGAACATCGATCACGTCTCGAGACTATATACGAATCGTTTGATTTTTTTTTATTTTAAATATATATATATATAAATGCGACTAGGGAGCATGTGTTTGTGGGGGTTTGATCGGATCTCTAATAGAAAGGTATGAGAACATCGTACAAGATCTAGAGAAGCTTATGCATGCATCTTCGATTTTGTTTCTTGATTTTACATTGATTTTAATTTTAATGGTAATCCGTAATCGTGTGGTATTCGTTGTCATTATTAGTGTGAACTCAACAAAAATCCACGTCGACAAAGTAATAGGATAAAATCAAACAATCAAACCCACAACACAAGATTTCTCTGCAACGTTTACATGAGTCAGAACGTACGGTTTTCGTGAGCAGTGTACGAACCAGTCACCTCACCTAATCCAGCTTGCGAGTAGATTTGAAATGCTCTCGGATCATGACCAATGAGCTGTCAATGACAGCTATCAATGCCATCTGTCTTTATTCTAGAGTTATATTCTCTTTGTTTAAATAAGAATCTTTGTAATCGATACCATTTTAAGAAATAAGAATGAGATTTTGAGCTTATCTTCTTCACTAAATACTCTGCATTCTCAAGGTTTCGTTTTCACCTTCATGGTATCAGAGCGATGGAGGGTTCTTCCGATGTATTCACTCCAGCTCAACTATCCATCACACAGGTGGTTACTCTCAAGCTAGATAGTAAAAACTATCTCTCATGGAAACTTCAGTTCGAGCAGTTTCTTCAAAACCAGCTTCTGCTTGGCTATGTCACTGGTGCAGTCCCACGACCTCCACCAACAGTCCAAGTGCGAAACGGAGATGTGGTCACTAACGTCAGCAACCCTGCGTTTCTCAAATGGGTTCACAAAGATCAACTTATCATGGCGTGGATAATAGGTTCTCTCACAGAAATCGCCTTAAAGAGCATATATGGCCTTCGTTCCTCACAGGAGATCTGGTTTGCACTAGCCAAAAATTTCAACCGAGTCTCTGCAACCTGAAGGCTCGACATTCAACGGCGTATTCAGACTACTACAAAAGGCTTCAAGTCCTTGTCTCAGTATATCTCATAAATCCAAGCTCTATGTGACCAACTCGACTCCATTGGCGCACCACTATCAGAAGAGTAGAAGATATATGGAGTGTTCAATGGTCTTGGAAGAGAATATGAGTCTATCACCACACTCATCGAAGATTCAATGGATTCACTTCCTGCCCTTGTTTCGATGATGTGTTGTACAAACTGTCGGGATTTGATGACAAACTTCAGTCTTATGCAGTCTCAACTGAGGTAACTCCTCACCAAGCTTTTTACACTGACAGAGGAGGCTATAATGGTAGAGGAAGAGGTCAAAATCGTGGTGGCTATCAAGGAAGAGGCTCCTACTCTACACAAGGAAGAGGCTTTCCTCAATAGTTTGGTCAAGGAAGTGGTTTATAATGCTCCTCAGGCGCTTGCTGCAATGAAGATCTCTGATGATGTAACGTATAGTGGAGCTGAGTGGTATCCCGACACAGGAGCTACGCATCATGTCACCAATTCGCCTCAACATCTTCATTCAGCTCAGCCATACGACGGCTCAGATTCAGTGATTGTAGGCAATGGTGACTTCCTCCCAATCACTCATATTGGTTCCATTGCTCTCCCTGCAATATCAGGTACACTTCCTCTCAATGATGTTCTAATGTGTCCTGGAATTACAAAGTCTCTCTTGTCAGTCTCAAAGCTCACAGATGACTATCCTTGCGCTGTTACATTTGACTCTGAAACTGTGTGTGTTAAAGACAAGGTGACAAATCAGCTTCTCAGTCAGGAAAGCAAAAGTAAAGGGCTGTATCGCTTGGATAACCCTCATTTCTTGGCGTTTTACTCATCGAGGCAGTCGTCGGCAACATATCCGGTTTGGCACAAGAGATTGGGACATCCTAATGATCAAGTCCTGCAACATCTATCATATATCAAGGCTATCTCTTTCAAAAAGACAACCATATCTATGTGTGAGTCATGTCAGTTAGGAAAAATCTGTAAACTTCCGTTTTCTAGGTCTGATTTTCAAGCCACTAGACCTATTGAGAGGATACATTGTGATGTTTGGGGTCCTGCACCTGTTATGCCAGTTCAGGATTTCAGATTCTATGTTGTGTTCATCGACAATTACTCTAGATTATGTTGCTTGTACCCTCTTAAAATGAAATCAGATGTTTTCTCAATATTCAAAGTCTTTCAGCAACAAGTCGAAAATCAGTTCACTCATAAAATAACCATCTTTCAAAGTGATGGAGGTGGAGAGTTTATCAACAATCAGTTTCTTGCACATTTTGCAAATTATGGAATCAAACACTACATCTCATGTCCTTACACTCCTCAGCAAAACGGTTTAGCTGAAACAAAACATAGGCACATCAGAGAACTCGGTTTGTCTATGCTTTTCCAAAGTTGTTTACCTCATAAATTGTGGGTTGAAGCATTCTTTACCGCAAATTTTCTCACCAACGTGCTCCCAACCTCAATTCATGACAAGATGGTTAGTCCGTTTGAGATACTTAATGGTCATGCTCCTGTCTACTCTACACTACGTGTCTTCGGCTGCGCCTGTTACCTGTATCTACGACCATATGCTAAGAACAAGTTTGATCCCACATCATTGATGTTTGTTTTTATTGGATATAACAAGAAATACAAAGGATACATAGGTTACCACCCACCAACAGGAAGAGTTTACATCAGCACGCATGTTCTGTTTGATGAACAAAGATTTCCCTATTCAGACAGCTACAAAAGCTTCTTACAACCTGCAACGACTCCACTACTACAAACTTGATATTCTGGTTGGGAAAATTCAGTTTCTTCAGATGAATCAGCCGAAGCTACTCCCTCAGAAGAACAGTTGCCTTCTCCATCATTACGTGTTGTTGAAACTGCAGATTACGAGGGTGTCAACACTGAGACAAAAAAACACCATCCTCCAGATCACACAGGTCAAAGTGGCAATTCTGCCGATGCAGAACACAATTCGGCTTCTTATACTGATACGTTGTATTCACATACTGAAAACATCACTGAAACTTCAGTGAGTAACAGTCAACCAAGCTTATTCAATGATGCAGACTTCCCTCCACTACAGCAAGCTCCTGCTACAACTACAAATTCTCATACAATGACTACAAGAGGCAAAGTTGGGATAGTTAAACCGAATCCTCGCTATGTTCTCTACACAGTCAAAGGATTCCAGAAGAGCTAAAGACAGTTGCTGCTGCTCTTAAACATCCACGATGGATTGGTGCCATGGGAGAAGATATTGAAACGTGTCATGATACCAACACGTGGAGTCTTACTCCTCCTCCACCAAATGCTAATATTCTTGGTTGCAGATGGGTTTTCAAGACCAAAATCAATGCCGATGGGATCTTGGATAAACTCAGAACTCGCTTAGTAGCCAAAGGCTAACAAGAAGAAGGAGTGGACTTTTTGGAAACGTACAGTCCTGTAGTAAGAACAGCCACAGTCAGAACGGTTCTGCATCTTGCAGTAGTTGAAAGATGGGACATTAAACAACTTGAAGTGAAGAATGTCTTTCTTCATGGTGACCGACTTGAAACGGTTTATATGAGACAACCACCTGGTTTTGAAGATAAAGAACACCCTGAGTATGTTTGCAAGCTCCACAAAGCAATCTATGGCTTAAAACAAGCCCCTAGAGCATGGTTTGATAAGTTTAGTTCTTATCTCATTGATTTTGGATTCGTTTGCAGTCCAGCTGATCCGTCACTCTATGTCTACCTGAAAGACAGCAGTGTTATCTTCCTCTTTTTATATGTATATGACATGGTTCTGACAGGAAATGATTAACACGTCATCAACAAATTCTTGGCTTCTCTTGGAGAAAAGTTCTGAATGAAAGATATGAGACCACTGAGCTACTTTCTTGGGATTCAAGCTCACTTTACTCCCACTGATCTCTTCTTGAATCAGAAAAAATATGCCACGGATCTCCTACAAGCTGCAGGTATGTTAGATTGTGCTCCGATGCCAACGCCTCTGCCACTTTAACTTGATCGTGTTCCTCATCAGGAAGAGGAATTCTAAGATCCTACTTACTTCTGGAGCTTAGCAGGAAAGCTTCAGTACTTGACACTTACGCTTCCATACATTCAATTTGCAGTAAATTTTGTGTGTCAGAAGATGCACAAGCCAAGTGTTGCTGATTTTTCTCTGCTGAAAAGGGTTCTAAGATACTTAAAAGGAACACTGCAGATGGGTCTTTATCTCACGTATGACTCTGATTCAACTCTCAGAGCTTACTGTGACAGTGATTGGGCAGGATGCAAAAAAACCCGACGTTCAACAGGTGGTTTATGAACATTCTTAGGATCAAACGTCATTTCTTGGTCAGCAAAGAGGCAACCGACTGTTGCAAGGTCCTTTACTGAAGCAGAATACATGACTCTATCCGATACAACTGCCGAGGTCTCCTCGATTGCTGCTCTCCTCAAAGATGTTGGTCTCCCTCATGACAAGCCTCCTGAGATTTACTGCGATAATCTCTCTGCAGTTCATCTTACAACCAACCCTGTCCTTCATCCAAGAACAAAACACTTTGCAACACATTTCCACTATGCTCGTGAACAAGTCGCTATGGGATCTCTTGTTGTCAAACATGTGCCTGCTGCACAACAACTGGCGGATATATTCACAAAGTCCTTACCGCAGAACAACTTCTTCTCTCTGAGATACAAACTTGATGTGGATTTTCCACCCACCTCGAGTTTGCGAAGGGGTATTAGTGTGAACTCAACAAAGGCCCACGTTGGCAAAACACTGGGCCAAAATCAAACAATCAAGCCCACAACACAAGATTTTTCTGCAACGGCTACAACAGTCAAAAGTAGAACACACGGTCTTCGTGAGCAGTATACGAACCAGACGCCTCACCGAATCCAGCTTGCGAATATATTTGAAATGCTCTTGGATCATGAACAATGAGCTGTCAATGATAGCTATCAATGCCATTTGTCTCTATTTTAGAATGTTCTTCTCTTTATTTAAATAGCAATCTTGGTAATCGATACCATTTTAAGAAATAAGAATGAGATTTTGAATTTATCTTCTTCAATAAATATTCTGCCTTCTCGAGGTTTCATTTTCCCCTTCAGTCATATGCGCAGTGTGCTATTTGCATATATTACAAAAAAATAATGAGAGAGCAACTTATACGTGGAAGATCTTAATGATGGAGTAAATTAAAACCAAGTAACCATAAACCATAGTTCACTCAAAACCATTATAAAAAGTGTAATTGAGTTACATCGACAGGAATAGAAAATCATTATCAAAAAGTCTAGTCCTAAAAGATTCTAAGTTCAATAGGACCACTAAATCCAATATTTCACGGTATGAAACTCTTTTTTTTTTTTTTTTTAAAGAACGTTTATCTAGACAAAACAAAAAGGGAAAAGAGATGGGTTTCAAAAGTACTAATGGACTCAGGACAATGAAGTGGCTTTTTCGGCATAGGAGGTAGGCCCATAGCCCATAGGGGTGTTACAAAACCTGACAAACTATTTTTCGCCCCTTTTCTCTTCTCTTCCGAAAATCACACATATTTTTTTACACACGCAAAACTAGGTTATATGAACTTTTCTTTTAGATAACCCAGAGCTAGAAGCCTAGAAGTTTAAATTAAACCTAGATTTGGTTCTTTTAATCAAACTAAATTGGTTTCGAAAACCAACGTTTAGAAGTGAACCGGAGAAAAAACTAAGACAAATTGCTTTAGATTCTCTTCAGGTATGAAAACACAAATCCTGAGGCCGAAAAAGAATCACTGACATTGAAGAAATTTTTAACTGGGTGCGTTGGGAACCCTTTACCATCTTCTGTACACTCAAATTTGAAACTCGGCGTGGTTCTTATACTACTTGCTATTACATTCTCTGGGACTCTACATGTACATGCCTTATGTGTGGGAATATTCACGTTTGAATATAACAAACATATTGGCTTGTGTTCAACCGGACAGTAACAGTGAGAGAGAGCTACGGTAAAGCGGTAAAGCTCGGGAGCGATAACAGTTACAAAATATCTTGGTTTGATACGCACGTAACTCAACAACCTTTTTTTTTGCCTATGATATTGTCTCGTCATCTTGATATTGTCTTTAGTCAAAAATGTAAGTTCGTCAACATATTTGAACCATAACCATTGGATCTATCTTTCTCTTTCTGCAACAGTTTGATGTTGATAGTTACTGTGCTACAAAGTGGCCGAAAGCTCTGTGGTAGAGAGACTAAAGAAAAAATAGTCTTTTCACGCATTGTGATTTTGATAAAATTGAAAGATATATAACGTTGTAATATGTTTTGCCTTCACGTCACATACATAAATCTTCTTTTTTTTTTTTTTTATATAAAAAGGGCAACATAAATCTTCTTTCTCCCTCTACATTGCTCAAAAGATTAATACATTGGTTAGACGAATGTGGATTTTTTTATGATATATCAGTATTCTATAGAGAATATGGAAATATTACTGATTTAGGAAGGAATAAGGTGCCATTTACTTTTGGGATTTAAGGATAAATCATACATGGATAATGTTACTGCTCACATTATTGTAGTACTCTTTCACTAGACTCGATTCTATGCTCTACATGTGAATAGAGAGTATCACATATCCTTTTATATTTGTTCTTTATTTTATTTTTTTTTCCCGCATGACACATATTTATTTTTAAAATAACAAATTGCATAATTTTAAAAAATTTATTATTATTCACGACGTAGTTCTTGTAAATCTTTACAAACGCACTTACGCAACCGTTATATATATAGTCGACATGTCAGAGATGAGGTTGCTTAACTATCCATGTCCTAGGTTTGACTGACTTTGATTTTGAATAAAATTAGTTATGGAAGTGAGGCTTGAATTTGTTTGAAGAATGTGAACAATATGAATTCGAGAAACACGGAGAAAGAAGATTGAGCAATCTATAAGTTGCAAAATTTGGTGCCAAAATAACACTGTTTGATCTAAGAGATAATCATAACTTTTATTGTAAATATGTCTTGTTTTATGAACCAAACCAGCTGGTGTTCTTAAGTTGGTGTCTCTTTCTTCAAACAGTTATCTTGACTTTTGACTTCTCTAGTCTTTCATGCTAACCATACCACAAACATTAACATACCACTCTACTTAACCATAATTTTTTCTGTTAACCACAAATTACTGGCCATATGAACTCAAAATTCGGTCTTCTTTTCGCTAAAATATTTTTGAATATTTTGAAGTATTTATTTTGGGTGCATAACTTTCAACACTTCATAGCAATTGATTTTTGTAGAATATTTTGTTTGGTAGAATCTGTATATCGATTTCAGCTAACATATCTCCTTAATTAATGAACACTTGACCTACACAGAATTGGCTCCACTTTACTGATGTCTTTTCTAAAGTTTAACCTCTACTGAATTCTGTTTGACGTTAGTCCACCATTCGAGCCGACATCATCTTGAAATTTTATATTCATCACAGAGCATCTACCTTTCTTGATTCGATATTATTTATAATCTTTGAAATACTCATGCAAGAACCTGCTAGTGTGGAGAATGTTTCTCAATTAAATGATCATTTTGATGATGGCACTAGCCATTTGAGTGAGCATGCTAATGTGTTAGATGCATCAAATGTTCATGAACAACCAAGTTCTTTCATTAATATTTATGATCCTAGATATTAGGATAATCTTGACAATATAATGAGAGATATTTTGGATGATATTAAAATTTGGTTGTCCAAATTTCATCTCATTAATCTTATTCATGTAACCAGTGACTGCAATGTAGCAGCTTATACGATAGCTAGAAATGGTCCACAAAACAGAGTTTTTGATTCGGGAACTCATTTCCCACCATATTGGCTAATCAATATCTTGTATTCTGATTATAACAATTCAATATAAATCATTTAGTTTTCGAAAAAAAAAAAACTAAAAAATACTTGTATACAAAAACAGAGGTTCTACAAGATATCATGAATTCAAAGACTTATGCGAACTATCATTATAAATATTTATCCAACAACTTTGGATCATAAACTAAAAAAAGTATAGTATTAGTATAGTATATAATATTTTTTAAGTAAGTTTGTAAATAAACTTGTGTTGAATTGATTGCAGTGTTCATATGAATTTGAATCAGAAGGACGTGGAAATCGTGGCTGGAACGGTTGAGATCAATAAAACAATTTTTGATTTCTTTTGAGAAAAGTTCATTTGCTCTGTTTTTATATTTAGTAATTCTTTTAAAACATGAAGCATAAGCCACGTGGCAAAATATATTTGACGAGGTGGCTTTCTGATAAAAGATTACATTTATAGTCAATTTGCTAACTAACCATATTAGGTCTTATATTTAAGTTTATAGTAATAAGGATTTGATATTTAAACAAATAACCAAAAATCCTAAATTTTATATTTTTTTGGATAAAAATATCACTATTGACCAATTTGTGCGCTGCAAAGAGAGAGTGTGAAATACTATACTATACTGTAAATAAAGAGTGGGAAATACTATACTACAAAGAAAGAGTGAGAAATACTGTATTATTTAGACGTTAATAAAGAACATATCGTTTTATACTATATAAATATCTAAGATCATTTAAACTATACTATATGAATATGTAAGATAATATAAATCTAAAATCCCTAAGCAAAAAAACTGCTAGGAAAAGCAGTGGCTTCTTACTTAGGTGCATAAATCATAGAACTTGCATTTTCCAACAGATCTTTAAAGGTATTACCATGTTTTGGATAAAAGTTTGATTTTGTGTGTTGTTCTTTCTTGAAAGACTTAAAAGTATTGTTGCTTGTCTTGCAGTAGTCTAAGAAAATGGACCTATTATGTTGAGAAAAAGTTCGGTTTAGTTGTTGCATCTGCCAATGGAATCATCTTAATCCATGAAGAGTGTCTCGATAAACTTAGTGAAGAAATTATAAAGAGTTCGAAATCCCAGAAAGATCTTTCACTCTTGGCATGTACAAGCAATGTACATGTAGATAAGAAGATTTTGAAACTCTTCCCTAGCAGGTGACATTTACGGTATGTTTTTTTTTCTTGTAAGTTTTATTAAGTTCTGATTAAGTGTGTTTTTTTAGATAGGTTATTTGTTGATCTCCCGAATGCTCAGACAAGAGCACAAATTCTGAAGCAAATTTTGGAGGAAAAAGAGATAAAAAATCTAAAGATGTGGATATACAAATCTGATTAAAAGCCACTTAGAACATTTCCATATCTAACCAAATATTATATTATTATTTATTGTTATTTGATTTTTTAATTAATTAATGAGATAAAAAAAAAATTAAACCAATCACAAAAAAATAAGGGAAAAATGACATTTAAATGCCCAACTTACGCAATTCAGACAATTTAGGCACAGTCTTTTGTCTCGTCTGATAAATAACAACATTGAACGTTAACTTTCTTATAAATGCCAAAGTTCTGTTGACAACGCCAATTGGGGCACGACGTCAAATTTATTAACAAATCGAATTAGGCCGTTAATTGTCCGTTTGAGTATCTGTTAAGTAAAAACGACATCGTTCCAATCACAGAAATTGTTGATTAAATCCCCAAATCGATCAATGAGTTCTTCTTCTTCCTCGAACCCTAAATCGAAAAATTAGTTCCCCAAATCCCTGAAACTCTCGAAATCACGTCAAAGCTTTCTCTGTTGAACAATTCTTTCTCATTTCTCTTATATTTCTTCTTCTATTTTCTCAATCACCGATGAGTTCCTCTTCTGAACAATCGTATGGCATCGAATGTCGTGGCTTCCCGTCGAAATGTGTGTGTGGTTTAGGTGTTATGATGCTGACATCAAAGACGCGAGAGAATCCGGGAAGGCCTTTCTACCGCTGTATAAGGCAAAGAGACCAAAACTTGCCATAAAAAAAAAGACGTAAGTACTTATGTTGTTGATTTTGTTGGGATTGATCCGTTTATCTTGGTCTTGCGTTTAGACAGTAAACACTTATGTTGTCTTTGCAACAGGGGCATTTGTTTAAATGGGTTGAGGAGGCTGTCCTAGAGGAGCTTGAAGATGGTAATACCGAGAATTAGAAGCCTTGAAAGTGAAATTAGCAATGCAAAATCTGAGGTTGAAGAGTTGAAGATTTCGATGGAAAGGTTGAATGAAGACGCAATGTGGAGCAAAAGAGAAATCCGGAAGTGGAGAGTGATGAACATATTATGTTTTGTTTGTCTTTTCTTCATGATCTTTGTCATTGTTTACTTGATGACTAGCAAAGGAAATGAGAACAAATTAAGTCTTGGTTACTAGTATGAGAACAATAGTTTGTCTTGGATGTTATTGTCGTTGTAGTCTCTTAGTGGTGTTCGGATTTGGCTTGATATTTTGTACTCTGTTTTTGGGATTTGGCTTCATGTGTTCGGATTGGATAATGAATGAAATGCATTTTGTTTTGTGTTACATGATCATGAAGATGCTATAACAATGAAAGCAACAAAAGCAACTAAATGAACAAAAGAATTTGATTAAGAAAGAACAACAATTCAACATCAAACCATGTTCAAGAAAAAACAAAACACAAGAAACACAAGACTTTGAATGTACATTGGGGAAACTCTAATATCATTTTCAAACACAAGATTACTATTATCCCAAACCATGTTCAAACACAAGATTGCTATTATCCCAAACCATGTTCAAAATACAAGAAATACAAGAACAAAAGACTTTGAAAGCTTGCTAATATCCCATAAAAACACAACAAAAAACCAGAATACAACACACATGAAACATAGATTTTCAAAGGTTAAACCATGATGCCCAACCATGAGCTTCAGTCCCTTCGGGTTGTGGTCCATAAGCTTGGTTAGAGGAAGAAACATGAGCTCGATTAGCTTCTGATTCTTGAGTGCCGGTTGCTTGCGATCCATGAGTTTGATGAGCTTGTGATCCGTGAGGCTGATGAGCTTGTGATCCGTGAGGCTGATTTGTCTGTGATCCTTGAGCGTCTGAAACGCCTTCAGGCTGTGATCCTAGTGAAACTCCTGAAAATCCTTGTTGTGGAGGAACTCCTTCCTGCTTGAGATAACATATATGAATTTTTATTTTGTTCGTATAATGATTAACAATCAAAATGATGAAAGAAACAAACCTGATATTTCTTAGGTCGACCTCTTGGTCTTTTTGGAGGACGTTGAACTGTAAGATTTGAACAACCTTGCTTGTTATGTCCATCTTCCAAACAATTCGAGCACGTCATGATTCTTCTTTGCCATGACAATCTTGTTGTGCTTGAGGAAGTAGCAGATTCATATCTCGATTTTCTCCTTGCATAGTTGCTTAGCCTACCAGGATTTCCATTCCTCCACGGTGGTGGCAAGACATGCAACCTATTCAATTTAGGCCACAACTTTATTCGTTGTACAGGCCCTATGCCATTTCTATACGTTTCCAGCCACATACTTTGAGTGTAATAGACATTCACATAATCCTCAACTGCTTGTTTCTTACCCATGATTACACATGCGGCATGAACACATGGTATTCCAACCATTTGCCATTTTCTGCAACCGCAAGTGAGGTTCCTCATATCTACGCTATAAGCAACACCATGCAATTCAACCTCATGCAAATTATTTCTAGTCATGTGTCTAATGCAATGTTGTGCCCCAGCTATCATCTTCTCTATCTCAATATGGGCTCTCTTTGTGAATTTTGACTTCAACCTTCTCGCAATAATGAATCTTTTAGCATTGCGAACCATAGCTTGTCGCCTAATATCTTCTAATAAGTCTAACAAAGGCTTCTTTCTTGCCTGCCGAATTGTTCTATTAAAAGACTCACTCAAGTTGTTCAGAATGTCATTGCAGCAAGAGCCTATCCTAAAGTAAGCCCTAGACCATGACTGCGAATTAGTTTGGCGTAGAGAAAGTAAAGCCTGAGGATTGTACCTCCCTAATGCTTCCATATTTTCTGTAAATTCTCCAATGGTATAGATGTGTGCTATCTTCCAAAACAGCCGTTCTAGTTCAATATCGTTGCTCTCTTTCTTCCAATTTTTCATAATGTGTCTTGCACATTGCCTATGTTCAGCTGCAGGAAGAAGGTTACGCACCGCTTTCACAAGCCCCTGAAAAATAATATACACATTATACACATGAAGACAAAAAGCTATATACATTTGTTTATTGGATGAAGATAAAACCAACAATACTAACCGCTTGTTTATCTGAGATGATTGCAACCTCCTTTCCATCACCAAGACTCAAACTATCTGATAGTTGTTTAACAAACCAGTCCCAATTATCATCATTCTCCACTTCGACTACAGCCCAAGCAATAGGAACAATCCTATTATCTCCATCTCTTCGAACCGCAGCTAACAGATGACCCTTTATGTCCCATTTCAGAAAAGCACCATCTAATCCTATGATAGGTCGACATGTTGCTTTCCAAGACTCGCGTTGTGCATTGAAACAAACATAGCAGCGTAAAAACCTCTGCTTGCTTCCAACTGTCGGCCCTGGAACTGTCTCAATCTCAAATTTTGTGTGTTCATTGCTCTGGAAAACCTCGGCTTGATAATCCCAAACTCGTGAAAAATGGGCTTCATGACTGGCTTTCTTCTCTCTTATCACTTTCGACTTCGCCTTTCCACATTGCTCATCTGTGACTTCCAAATTATATTCTCTCTTTATCTCAGCAGCCATTTCATACTTTGTCATCTTCGGATTCACTCTAATTCGTTCTGCAAATAGCCAGGCAATAGTAGAACGTTTCAGCATCTTCGAGTGGCCTGATCGGATACATACATGCTCATTGACAAACATCTTAATTTGCAGCTTATGTTTTCTCTTCTCATACGAACAATAAACTCTCCATGGACACTCTACTTTTGTATCCGAACATTTTGCACCAAGCTTCATTGACTGTGACCGATATAACTTTATATCATATCTAGTTTTCAAGGAGTACCTTACAAGCGCAAGCTTGAAATCATCAGGAGTGTTGAAAGTTTTCCCGAGAGCTAGGATAACTTCTGGGTCCTCAGTCTCTCTCTCTCGGCGCCTTTCCTTTTCCTTTTCTCCATTCTCGTCATCTTCAGAATCGGATGACAAAGGATCAGGAATCTTGTCATCATCCCAAACATCATCTCCACTATCGGCATCACTCCCAACATCTTCACCACTCGCAGCCTCTCCAAAAAAAACTACTAAGTCTTGGCATCTCTCTTCTTCAACTCCTCCTACACTGTTCGTATTGTTTGCATCTTCTTCATCATCACCTCCGTCGCTAATGTCGTCACAATCTTCATCACCAAAAACCGCACAATCATCTTCTTCTACAACCGCAACCGCAAACAGACCTTCATCGTCGGGTTCAACTTCAGGTTCTTTCGTTTTGGGTTTCGAAAACTTCTTTGGAACCTTCTTTCGTTTTCCTCTCGGCATTTCAATTTCGTTAAAGCGAGGATGAGAAGCGGTGATTGGATTGAGGAGTGTTTAGTTTGGAGATTGTGTTTGATTTGGGGATTTTTAGAAATTAGGGTTCGACCTTGGATTTGGGATTGAATTTGTCACAAAAGAGAACGACGTCGTTTTTATACTCAAACGGACAATTAACGGCATAATTCGATTTGTTAATAAATTTGACGTCGTGCCCCAATTGGCGTTGTCAACAAAACTTTGGTATTTATAAGGAAGTCAACGTTCAATGTTGTTATTTATCAGGCGGGACAAAAAGTTGTGCCTAAATTAGCTGAATTGCGTAAGTTGAACATTTAAATGCCATTTTTCTAAAAAAAATAAGTGTTATATGGATCTCTAGAGAATATATAAAAGTCTCTCGATCCATGTCATTCTCTATCTTACTTTTTAATTATTTTATTACTTTTTATTATTTAGAGGCTTTATGAAATACTTCCAATGAAGGTACTCTTATGGTTTTCCTATGTTGACTTGAAGGTAATTCTGCTTCATTTCTGTGTTAAGTTTATAATAACTTAGCTTTTCTTAATCTACATATTATATTATTAACTTAGTTTTATTTGGTTTCAGCGCCTATGTGAAGCTGCTGTATCAGTTCAGCTTGTGGAAAAAGAGAAGCATTGCATAAACACAGCAGATTTGAGGCCACTAACAAAACATGATTTGACAACTGTTTGTGACAAAGTAATAATTAGTTTTTTTGTGAGTTGTGACACTTGCATTTGCAAGATTCCCCCAAAAAGAGGATTAGAGTTTTCTTAAGCATGGTATCTTTTCCTATGTTGACTAAACTATCATTGGGAATTTAAACTCGAGTCTATGGAGAACATCTTTTCTGATTCCGATTCCAGTGCGTTTTTCTGATACTCCAAAAGTGTTATCTAGCTACCATTCATCTCTATAATCCAAAAAAAAAACAAAATAGACAACTTTTATTAGCTTATTATAGATTTAGGCAAAGAGGTGAGAGTGGTCTACTTTGCATGATAAACTAAGACTACGATAGATTATCGATGATCCAAATTAAGTATGAAACTTGCACTGACAAAATAAGAAATGTTATACTAATTTTGCATAAAGACAATCAAATCCACTATTAAAAAAAACTTGAAATTAATTCACAAGGGAGAGACAAAACTTGGGAAATACGGAACATGGGAACCAGGAAGAGGAGAAGAAAAAGAAAAAATGCGATATGTAGAGTTTAGGGGTTGAAATAGGAGGATGAGATTATGGTGTGTTTTTTTTAGAGAAACATCTTGTTACCAATCTTGGAGATTGCATCAACGTGTAAGAGCGGAGAATAACGAGGATGATCAAAGCAAGTGGAAGTAATATTTTTCAAGTCAAATGAGAACATCTTGTCCATTTGCAATAATGCACCACCTGTGTTGTGGTTAGTGAGCCTCCAAACGTTTTGCACGCCATCTCCATTTGTCTCTGAAAACAAAACAAGACGATGATCGTCTATGCAGTCCATATGCATGTAAACAGATGACGATGCCTCAATAATAAATTGGTGAGCGTTTGTGCTTTAAGCCATGATCAGGAGAAGGTGGAATCACATGCCTTCATCGCTTGACTCCGAAATCGAAAACCTCGCATGATAAGGTTTTGTTGTATATGTTATGTAACCAGACTAATTTGTATGTCCCTGTGACGTAATCTTTTCCGAATCCTGGGAGATGGAACACTGAGTCCTTGTCGTCAACATGATCTCGACGTTATCATAACTCTCCAGTGTTTAGACACGTTTTGGAATCGGATTAGAGATTTCACGGGAAGCCTCAACATGATATCTTCTAGGACATCGTCGTTGATTATCTCAATCACCTCTCTACTTCTTCTTCTTCTTCTTTCTCTTCTTTTTCTTCATCTGCTTCCTCTTTCAGTTCTCTTCCATGATCCTGTGTCTTCACTTATTCTCCACGAGGCAATTTTTCTGTCTGCTTCCATGGGTGTGTCTTCAATTCTTCTTCCGATTTTGTCTTTTCCGTTGCTCTTCCGTGATGCATCATCGTATTCATCTCTTCTCCTCACAGTTCGTCTCCTTCCTCTCTCTGTCGATGATGAAGCAATCTTGCCTTTTTCGTGGCTGTTCTTATCTTCCATCGATGATGTGATTGTCTCTGTGTCTTCTTCTTTTGATTTCTTCGTGACTTCAATTCTCTTCTCTTCTGCCTCCAATTTATTTATATACACCAATTCTCCTACAACCACTGGAATTAGGAAGTCTAGTTAAATCCAAAATCCAAAATCCTTATGGATTCCATATTTTTTTTCCTTTCGGAACACGGTTCTATAGTATTTGCATTTTGTTTTTGTTTTTGTTGGTTAATGCTGTGACCAGGTTATTAATTGTTTGTGTTCAGATCACACTTATTTAAGCTTTAGACACTGAAATTAGAACTTCCAGTTAAATCCTAAATCCAAAATCCAAAACCCTAACGCTTCCAAATTTCTTATTTATATCTCGGAACACGTTTCTATAGTTTTTGGCTTGTGTTGTTTGCTTTTGTTGTTAATGCTGTTACAGGGTTATTAATTACTGTGTTCAGAGTTGTTTCAAACTTACTTAACCTTTATATTTCTTGTAGATTACATTCACTTGTGATTATTTCCAAGATTTGTATGATTTGGTGTTGATCACCAGGTTGAAATGGAACCAATCTGATCTAATAGTTGATTCTTTCGTTGCTCAATAAGCTCTTCATGTAGTAACAAAAACTGATTCTCTAATAGTATATTTGTTTTTTTTTACTTTCAGACTGAAGAAGAAACAAGAGAGTAGAGAAAAACAAAAATTGAACACCCCATTGAGGGAAAGACAAATTGAAGAGAGCCTCTGAAACTCTAAAAAATCATCACTTATTGGATAATCCATGTTTCGGTCTTATGACTTGACCTGTTCATTATATTCTTTGCAGGTTACGCCTCATCCACATACCGGTGACAAATGGTGCATCTACCCAAGCTATGATTATGCACACTGCATTGTTGATTTTCTTGAGAACATAACACATTCGCTTTGTCTTTTTTTCTAAAACTTGTTTTTTTCATTGCAGTAGTAAGTTGCTTCAAGTTTCGATCTTTTGTCTGCATCTCTGACATCTTTCTTTTATGTGTATATCAGTATATGTTATGTAGCTTTTTACACTCGAATTTGAGACTCGACGTGCTTCTCACTGTTGGCTATTACATTCTCTGGGACTCTACATGCCTTACGTGAGGGAATATTCACGTTTAAATATAACAAACACTGTGATGTCAAAGCAAGGTTGGTAAAAATTGTGTTTTTAAGTTCTCTGTTTTTGAAGTCCTCTGTTTTTATCATAATTAGGATTTTCCATCTACACATGATATGAAATGCCGTTGCATTATATATTTTATTTTCTTTCGGTTGGTTCTTTGATATATAGGTTCCTTTCTTTAGATTCGTATACATTGAGCGAGAGCAGATTCCCGAACAAAGGATTCAAAAGAGTACTATGGTTAAATCAGTATTGCTAAGGTTAGATAGATGCAGTGCACACAAGAGACAAATGCAAAGCTTTCTTGAGGAACTAATGTGGTGGTTTCTTGTTTGCAGTCTTGCAGATACGTTTTTTTCCCCTATCAACTGCACTGAAGTTGTTCTTGCTGATGACAATTAAACTGTTGCTGAGATCTACGCATAGTATGATGATGAAACCTGTAACAACACTAGATCTTTTTTACCCTCTTACAAGACCGTTTTTCGATTCATCTTTATAATAGTGTTTTCTTTGGCAGGGAGTTTTACATTGGCAAACTTTTTAATTCAGAGGTATGTGCTTTCTAGGTTCTTTTCTTGTTATATGGATCATTGGCCAGAGTTTTTCACCGGCTAATGTCTTAAATTATGACAGAAGCCAGCAGGGAATTGGATCGATGACATTAACACAAACTCCAGAGTGGTAGTTTTAGATGCCTTTGCTGCGCTCGGAGACAAATTCCAGTTCGAGAGGCTAAGTAAACATCAAAACATCGCAAGTATTTCCGTTTTCATTTATTGAAATCAAGAGACAGACGAAAAAACGGTTGCGGTTGACAAAGATTCTACACAGGAAAAGCTAGTGTTAGACCGGAAAATCATACTAAGAGACAGCTACGGTAAAGCTAGGAAGTCATAGCAGTTACAAAATATCTTGTCTTGATACGCACGTAACTCAACAACTTCTTTTTTGTTGGTTTGCCTCTGATTTTGTTTCATCATCTTGAAATGAAGTATGTCAAAAGTCTTTAGTCAACAATGTAAGTTCGTCAACATATTTGAACCATAGCCATTGGATCTATCTTTCTCTATCTGCAATAGTGTGATGTTGATAGTTACTGTCCTACAAAGTGGCCGAAAGCTCTGTGGTAGAGATAGAGAGAGAGAGAGAGACTAAAGAGAGTTTAGTCTTTTCACGCATGTGATTTTGATTGAGTCAAAAATTGAAAGAGATTGTTGTAATATGCTTTGCCTTCACATCACATAAATCTTCTTTCTCCCCCTCTCTACATTGCTCAAAAGATTAAAATACTTGGTTCGACGAATGTGGGATTTTTTTTATTGTACAGTATATGAATATTATATAGAGAACCTAAGAAGCACATGGAAATATTACTGATTTAGGAAGGAATAAAGGTGCCCTTTGCTTTTGAGATTTAAGGATAAATGGATAATGTTACTGCTCACATTATTGTAGTACTCTTTCACTAGACTCGATTCTATGCTCTACATGTGAATGAGTGCATATGGCATCAGTATCACTTATCCTTTTATATTTGAATCTTGTAAATCTTTACAAACGCACGTGCCGATACACAGTGGACATGTCAGTGAATCTTATATTTAACTATTCATGTCTTAGGTTAGTGACTGGCTTTGATTTTGAGTAAAATTAGTTATGGAAGGTGAGGCTTGAATTTGTTTGAAGAATGTGAACAATATGAACTCGAGAAATACGGAGCAAGAAAATTGAGCAATCTATAAGTCGAACAATATATGGGTTGTAACATGTAACATGTGGTTGTAAAATTTGGTGCCAAAATAACACTGTTTGATCTAAAGAGATGATCATAACTTTTGTTGTAAATATGTGTCTTGTTTCATGAACCAAACCAGCTGGTGTTCTTAAAGTTGGTGTGTCTCTTTCTTCAAACAGCGATCTTGACTTTTGACTTCTCTAATCTTTCATGCTTAACCAAACCACTCTAGTTAACCATAATTTTTTTCTGTTAACCAAAAATACTTGGCCATACGAACTCAAAATCCGGTCTTCTTTTCTCTAAAATATTTTGAACTATTGATTTATGGTTCATAACTCTCAACACTTCATAGCAATTGATTTTGGTACAATATATATATGTATTAATTTCAACTAAAATATCTCCTTAGTTAATGAACGTTTGACCTATACAGTTGTGTTTTCTGTTTAAATTGACCTATACAGTAGTCTTTTCTAAAGTTGAACCTCTACGGAATTATATTTGAGGTTAGTCCACCAGTTTTAGATGTTAATCATTCCAGCCGATATAATATTAAAATTTTATATTCATCGCATAATATTAGCATCTACGTTTCTTGATTCGATAGTAATAATAATAATCATAATTTAAAAAAACATTATATATTTTGAAATACACATACAAGAAAATTTGTATATTTTTCCAAAAAGTCACATGTAATAGATAGATTTGCATACACAATGTGTCTGATCTTTCGTTCTTGACCTCTCAAAAGTGCATCAATGTTTGTTCCAACTTTTAGTGGTACCTTTGGGTTCAAATCATTGGGGAGTTTCCATATACTTATGAAACGCTTTTGAAGTGACCTCCAATAATTCGATCTTTTCTAACAAGACTATCAAATTGGTGGTGGCATGGATGGTACAGGAAGGTTGGTTTTTTTATGCTTCATATTCAAATTCTTTTTGGAACGGATGTATATTTTTTAAATCAAAATATAAAAAAAGTTAACTCCATGTACCGTTAGAGATTATGAAACTAAATTCCGAAACTTCTACGGTCAATTCAAAAAAAAAAATAAGACTTCTCCAAAGCCACCTTTCTCTATCATTTTGGTTGAATCTTTTTTGGAATAACAATTACTCCATTATTAATGGCTCTTTTGGGATAACAATTATTATTAATGAATAGTTAGTGGGTCCTTAGTCTTTATTTTGTTATATTGAACCCACACAGTTATTGCATAAGGCATTGCCAAAATAAATAGACATTATTCTTTTACATTTGATTAACCCAGCAATTTAAAGAGTGCAATCCAAATCCATCATATTACTGATCTTTTGTATAGCAACATGGGGTTCGTTTAAATGAGTACTCTTTTTATCTAATGTAAGAATCAGTACTTCGATTAACTTTTTCTATGATTCCACAAAACGATATCTGTCAATCAAACTCTCCTGTAATATCGTCAACTTTGCACTTATTTATCTTCCAAAAGAAAACATCAATTTTGGTGATGAGACAGATTATCATTTCCTTGAATTAATATCACCTATCCGGACCCATTATTTTAATTTCTTGGATAGTCTCTCCTAGCTTTTGAGTTCTTTCACATCTTGAGGCAAGATTAGATATATTCTCTAACTAAAATCCACATAAGCCACAAAGAATTCAAGACAAGAGACTACCCTTTACTATTTACCCTCAAACTTAACATGATTAGTACATGTATTCTGAGCAAAATGTTCAAATTACATGTATAAGCCTATTTACTCAGAATACATGTACTACTCATGTTATAAGATGTATTAAACTTCTCTTTTCTTTGATTTGATTTGATTTGATTTTCACAGCTTTTATGTCAAAGTTAATTTTTCTTGGTTTTGTGACAATTTGTTTGTATCTTTTTATTGATTGAGTTGTCTTTATTTAGAAATTGATATATATATATATTTGTGTATATGTTCTTAAAGTGTGTTTTAATTATAAAAAAAATTTATATAAAAGAACAGAGGAGTACAAGATTTCATGAACTCAAAGAGTTAACAAGATTTCATGAATTCATGACTTAAGCAAACTATCATTATAAATATTTATCCAACAACATTTGATCATAATAATGTTTAAAAAAAAAACATTTGATCATAAACTAAAATGAAAAGTATAGTAATACGAGTAAATATAAAATAAAACCATGGTGGTGGGCTCCAACTCGACCCTAATCAAACTCTCATCTCTTGACTGACTTATGTTACTCCCTAAACTGCCAAATGTCATCCATGTTCCACATGGGATCTTGTGTGGCATCCTCGTACGCTTCCGACACGTGGCATTCAGTTGAAATGTCTGAATAATTTCCCATGTAATATTCCTCCATGCCAGGAACATATCCGCCGAGTTCTTGATCATGGAAACACATCGAGCCGTCGATGGTGTTTTGATCCATAAATTGTGGAACTGTCTTGAGATCAGAAATGAAAGTTGAATTTGACGTAGAACCGTCCATGTAGCTCAAACCCGGGTTTTGACCTGAGAAATCTGTATATGTTTGTGTACTCATCATGGAGTCGTAAGATAGAGAAGGAGGAAGAAGAGAGTTATTGTTGTTGTTGTTGTTGTTTTGAGGACAGCAATAATTAGCTGATGAGTTTTGCTACCTGTCTCTTATACACATCTAGATGTGTATAAGAGACAGGTATATGTTTGTGTACTCATCATGGAGTCGTAAGATAGAGAAGGAGGAAGAAGAGAGTTATTGTTGTTGTTGTTGTTGTTTTGAGGACAGCAATAATTAGCTGATGAGTTTTGCTCCATCTTCTCGATCAATCTAGGGACCCAGAAGCTACGAACAGCGTCAAAGAACTTGTCGCTGCTAGATTCGATGTTGAGCTGTCGAGCTTGTTTCTGAACTCTCGTTCTCCAATAGTTCTTGATCTCGTTGTCCGTTCTTCCTGGCAAGTACTGTGCAATCTTGGACCACCTTGAAACACACACAATTTATAGATCACAGTCAAAACCCCCGGAACTTCTTGGTTATATAATAATAAAAGAAAAAGAAGGAATCATAAGATCGAGAGTGACTCACCTATTACCCCATTTGGAGTGGAGCTCGAGGATCAAAAGCTGTTCTTGGGGAGTTAGATTCCCTCTTCTGATGTCCGGTTTCAAGTAATTCAACCATCTCAATCTACAACTTTTCCCGGTTCTCTTTAGCCCTGTTTTCATTTTCTCAAAAAGAAGATTAGGATAATGATTATAGTAAAAGTGAGAGAATCTACTAAAATCCAAGATCAAGTTTATAACTAATTACCAGCACATTTGGCGACGTGATTCCAACGGCCTTCACCGTTTTGGAGAATGTAACTGGTGAGAAGAGTGTCTTCCTCCAGAGTCCAAGGTCCTCTTCTCAGCTCTGCCTCCACATCTTCTTTGAAGCTCTTCTTATTCATTGAATTTTCCATCCTTACTTGCGATTTCCTTATTGATTTATGTTGTTTGTTTTGTGGGTTTTGGTATATCTCATTATTATCTCATAATCTCTACGCATGCATGACTGTGTATAGAGAGATAAAGATAGAGAGGCTTTTAGTGCTTTGAGAAGTGAAAGTGAATCCATAGGTTCTTGGGAATTTATAGACTCGTGGTATTGGGAAATGTTCATACTTTAGCCATCAGCTTGCTTTTTTCCCAATGAAACACTAACAATCACGCGTTTTCAAATTTAATTTAAATATATTCCATTTAGCTTCTTAATTAGTGTAACTCATACTATTAAATACTACATCAGTTTCAAATTACATTTCATTTTAGCGCTGTCGAAAAAAGAGGTGAGTCATTTTAGCATTGTTCTTAGAGAATGTTTCAAAATGTTTTGTCTTTTTCTTACTCAAAATGACTCACCTCTTACTCAAAATGACTAAAATGACTAATCCATGTATCAATATATTTTGTCCTTTTTTATTTTCAGTGTAAACTTTTGTATAAAACACCATATTTAACTTAAAATCAAAATTAATAAAAAATAATCCAGTTGTAAGACAAAATATATTATTGATATATGGATTACAATATGAACCACACATCTATTTTAAAATGAAGGCTATATTAGATATTTCATTAACGTTTTTGTGATGTTGAAACGGAAATAGACTTTGGTGACAAGTATTTTTGGTGTATTATGCAGTTAAACATATTTCTCAAGCTACTATAAACTGAAAACCCAATACATGTATGAAAATAATTTCTTTTAAAATGATCTGGTTAAATAATACATCCAATATGATGTTCTTAAAAAAAATATTATTTTGAAGAATCTATTTATATTTGGATTAGTCGAATCCTGCAATATTGAACCAGGTATATGATTTACAACAAGTATTGAATATATAAATGTACAGCTTCATTATGAACTTTTGTGATGATGAAACGGAATGGAATTTCGTGACTTAACAATATGGGATTAGATGTTCACGTGGAAAGAATATAATAAGGAACAGAATTTTGAAAGAGGAAGTACAGATTAGATTCTTAAATAAATTAACTTTACTGGAAAAGTTTAAACATAATATGCCAAAAGAAATAATCTAACTCTTGCATATGTAGTTGTCTATTTTTTATTCTACCTCAGTATAATTGGTTTTCTGTTACAATGATAAATTTCCTGAATATATTGAGATCTGACCTAGTTTCTAGGCCACAGCACTATTTTCTTTCTTTTGTTTATAAGTTTTCAAAGATGTTTTAGTCTTACATAATATGGTAAGATGTTTATATCTACCAAATCATCTGAAAACGATTTCAAACTGAACAAAAATGGTAAGAAATCAAAGCTCTCAAAAACTAAATAAAAAATTGAACCGAAACAATCCAAAACCCGGAATAGACACTCGGAATGCTTTCACCTATCAAAGATCATTATGAGTTTACTCGATTATTGTTATAGTGGAAAGACCATATCATCGACATATATTTTGGATTTACACATATTTTAGAATTATGTATATATATAAGTTGCAACTTTGATGTAAATGGTAAAGCTAGAAGACAGCTAATTGTTTTTTAACACCCATTTATAGAAGCCAGCTAATTATCCTGACTTCGAATAGATTATATCCTTCAAACTTTGAATATTCAAAGAGTCTTCCTAAGTTTTCATTTGTCAGAAAACTTTCAGTCTCATCATATTTGTATTACTATCTTTGTTAAACAAATAATAATTTTGGAAAAATAACGTGTCGCTTTATACCAAGAAGTCAAAAATGTGTCTATGTGCATGTATTATGATGGTATTGCTAATACCTCCCCTTACTGTTTAAACCAATTTTTCGAAGATGATAACTCACAAAAGAATGTTAATAAAGCCTAAAGACCAGGAATAAAGAAAATAAAATCGATTTTGACATATGTGTCATCTTTATAATCTTTGTAAATAATCAACAACGACGTTTAATAAATTATTAGCATTGTATTATTATTAAGTACTAGGAGAGAATCCGCGCGATGCGCGAATTTTATTTTAAAATAAATTTAAAATAATATATTTTTAGATCTATATTTTAACAATTTATTTTATCTTTTTAAAGAATTTTAATTTTCTACTTTTTTCCGTGATAATCGTGCAATTTCTTTCATTCATTATTTTACGAATTTTTATTTGTTCTTCAATTTCATACTCTTTTCATTTGTCTAAATTTTAATATTATAATCATCTTAATTTTTTTCAATTTACCATTTTGAAGATTTATTTTACATATCTTGCATTGAATCCATATTTTTTCCATGTTTTAAAATTTTGTATATTTTTGCATATATTCTTGTTTTTCTTTATTTTTACCTTCTTCTCTATATTTTTTAATATAATTTGTTATCTTCTCGATTTTTAATTAAATATTTTGGTGTGTCTTAAGATTTTATTGATTGTAGTTAACTTCTTAATTTATTCCATATCATAATTTATTTTCTGTTATACTAAAGTTTAATTATCACAATTTATTTTAAAATAAAGACTACATCACTCAAAAAATATAATGATATATTTAAAATTATGTATTTTATAAGATTTATATGTTTTTATTTTTTTAAATTAAATTATTATTTCATCTACTTATAATAATTTTAAAATAGTTGAATTCAAATTTAATAGTTCTTATGTATAGTTAATTTTACTTATGATAATATTTATTTATGTTACTTGACGTTTTAAAAAATAAAAATTACATCTTTCAATTTATCATTTTGAGTATTTCTTTATTTATGTGTTTGGGGCATAAGTCTATAATTGATATACATATAAACTAAAAAAGTGCTTCTAATTTAATATGTAAAATATAGAGACAATATCATAATTTTTATAGAGTGTTGTCAAAGTACTCATGACATAATGGAAAAAAAAAATTCTTTTATTGAGAGGATTGTGAGTCTAAAACCGTATGAAAGCAAATAAGAGGAAAAAAAAGTTGTTTGGTTAAGATTTAATACAAATTATTTTTTTTTGAAAATTAAATAATAAATGACACGTGACATACTTTCAGATGTTGACGTGCCAGGTCCTGTAGACAGCCATTAAGCTTTTGTATATTAGAAAGTAAGGATTAAATCACTCAAAAAAATATAATGATATATTTAAATTATGTATTATATAAGATTTATATATTTATTATTTTTTAAATTAATTTAGAATTTTATCTACTTATAATACTTTTTAGATAGTTGAATTCAAATTTAATGGTTTTTATGTAAAATTGATTTTACATATGTGGATATTTATTTATGTTACTTGATGTTTAAAAAAAATGTTGTTTTTAATTTATCATTTTGAGGATGTCTTTATTTATGCGTTTTGTACATAAATCTATAATTGATATACATATAAATTTAAAAAAGTGCTTCTAATTTAATATGTAAAACATAGAGGTAATAGCATACGTTTTTAGAGAGGGTTGTTAAAGAGTACATATGGCAGAATGGAAAAAATTGTCTTCTTTTAATGAGAGGATCATGAGTTCGAATCCCTTTGAATGCAAATAAGATGATTAAATTTTTTTTTTGAAAATTAAATGAGAAAGTGCCACGTGGCACTCTCTCACGTGCTGATGTGCCAGAAGCTGGAGAGTGCCCTTCTGCTTTTATATAGTAGATTAACACACTCATTTGTGTTGATCATTTTTTTTTTGACAAAAAACACTCATTTGTGTTTATATGTATACAATTCACCCATTTAACATGTAAAGTATAAAGAAAAGGGTCTTTTTTTCCAATAAGAACTTTAAAATAAAGGATATATATAGTCATAGCATTTTATAAATTAATTGCATAGCCAAAAACTATTTTTCTGAACAAAATTGTCCCTGCTGATCTCTACCTCCACCAATCCGTCTTATATAATATTGCTAAAGAAGAACATATTATTCTATATACACGTATAACAACTAATATACTATATTACGATTGGAAATAGTATATATTTATCTCGGATTTAAAAAGATAAAATTATTGTTTTTGCATTCAATCGTTATGAAATAATAGATTAATTCTTTTGATACAATAAAAAAACTGATATTCACTTGATTTAGGAATTTTATTCAATTATAAATATCATCAAATGTTTTAGTTATTTATCATGTTTTAGCCAACAAATTTGTTTTCGATTAACATAAAATAGAATACTATTTTAGTAGTTCATTATGTTCAATATCGTATAAATATAATAGTATAACATGTTAGAGGGAGAGAGATCCAACAGACGGGGAAGAGGGCGGCGAGAGGAAGAGGAAAAAATATAAGGGAAATAAGTTGGAAAGAATGAGAGTTGCCGATCTAGACGACAGAACCAGAGATGTATAAACGAGAGGTTACAAAAGAAATGGATCAAACTATACTATACGGATATGCAAAACAGTATAGAACTGTTACATTTGTTAATATAACGAAGGGCATAATCGGTATTATACATAATATACAAAGAATATCGTGACACCGTTTTTATTATGATCATTCTATTAAATAACGTTGGTGATATGGCTATATAGAAAAAATTCTAAAGAAAAACTAACAATTTTTTTTTGTGTCAATATTATGACGAGGAGAGAGAAGATGACATATTACTATATTAGTGATACCAAACTACCTTGTTTCGAGTTATTGTTTGCCATTTGTAGTTTACAGCTTACACATGCACATTTACACGGCACAAGATGGATTAAAGGCTTAGAGTGACACTTGGAAGAGAGAAAGTGAAGGATGATTGACTATTGCCGATTTACAAGTCTATAAGGATCTTAAAGGACGAATGTCATAATCCAACGAAAGAAATATTCACCAGACCCATTTATAGGAGAAAAGATGATTGCAAGATTCTTCTGTATCATTACAGATTATGCATTTAGGTTGATCTTGAGACCAAGTTGCTATACCAATCCTGTTAAAGTAGGATTCTTTTGAAAATGAAAGAGCTAAAAGATATACAAACTGTTGTTAGTTTAAGACAGAAGCAAATGGATGAAAAAAGTTTGTAACAAGTTCAGTGGTGAAAAGGAATGTGATTTCTGAGTAGGCCTAAGAAGAGGATCAAATAAATATCTTATTCCGTGGATAACATCTCAGTCTTTAGCAGATCGAAACAAGAAACTGAACACAAAACAAGTCCTAGTCGACCAAAATCTTTGCAGACAAAGCATAGACATATATGATAGTGTACCATGAGAGCATCAAGTATCACTCAAATGATGGAAGCAGACATTCATCAACCATCTCCACGAGGTTTGGATTCTCTAGTGCAGCCGCCACACGTTCTTTGTCGTTTAGTTGTTTATTGACTGCATTTCCAGAGCAGGAAACAAATAAATGTCTAAAAACAACCGCACTTGTACTAGTGGTTCAAACAACAATATGGATCTACTCTTTTGCGCATAGAGAGCAGTTTCATTTGCTAAATCGAGAATCAACTGAAACTTGCTGTCACTCTACTAGTGGTTCATTGAAAATCCAAACACGCATAGCAAGGATATGGAAAAATGACATACCTGCATCCTCTGTTGCATGAGTACCAGGTGCTACCCTTATGTCAATCTGAAAAAAAATGAAGAGTTTTTTTCAAAGGATTGAGGCAAAACCTAAAACATTGTGCTGTGTGGTTTCAAGGCAGTTGTAATAACATATAGTAGAGGCTCAAGCTATATATTCACTTAGCAATCATCAGAACAATAGCTATAAACAATGAAGCAAAAACAAAAGGTTTTTTGCCTCACATATGACAAGGAGAATATGTGTTGGTGAACTTTTATTTAGTGAAACATTTCATGAATATGATTCTCGCCGAAACGCAAAAGTCAGAAGAACATCTTATGCATTGTTCCATTTCAGTAATGCATAAATCAGAAGAACAAACATCTTCAGAATGCTCAAAATACGAAGATAATGAGAAGTGGGAACAAAATATCGAAAAGCTTGTACCTTGTATCGAGCGGGAAGGCTTCGCAGAAGCTTCACGCGGACACAAAGACCGATAATGGTTGCCATGCTACAATGCTCAACGGTTGGAGTGAATGTAACCCTGCAAAAGAAATGGCAGAGCTCAAGCAAGATTGGCTTCAACTAAAACTAAAATCCAAACACAAAAAGGTTCAATCCCAAACTTTTCTTTTTTTACCTAACATAACTATTCGTATCATCCACTTCAACTGAGTCTTCTGTAAGTACTTTGAGCTCTTCCAGAGAATAAGGATGCTCTGGATCTTTGATATCTCTAATATGATGTGTGAACGTTCAGGAGAAACATATGATCCAATATACTTCAATATCAACTAACAGATGAGATGATACACTTTTCTATCAATTATACCATTTCCCAATTAAAAGCTTGCAATTGAGTAATTTCAAAGAAAGTTCTGAAACGCTTAAAGAAACTTGATGAAACAGTGTAAGTTCAATCGAAAAAAGGATATCGAAAATCTCGAGCTGGTCTATTGGTTCTGCAGAGAGCTCATCGGTATTGCTTGAATCAGCTCGAACACGCCGCTCTTTTTTCTCGTAAACAATTGGGTTCTCATTAATTAACCCAGAAACCATTTTTCCCCCTGCCAGGTTATCAAAACAAATGATCCATTGGTACACGCACAGAGAAAACAAAAAACAAGCTTTTCAATTGAGAATCGAAAATCCTAACGGGCTAACACAGAACAAAGAACCCTAAATTTCTAGGGAAGACACAATCAGGGAACAAAAAATAAACAAAGAAGTACGACGAATTGGAACCTGAAATCGATCAAGTACGTTGGCGTAAACCTTAAAATCCGATTAGAGAGAGAGGAGCGAGAGATTGAAGACGATGGTGTGTTTCTCTTTATTAATTTTTGCTTGAATTAATTTATGATAACTTTTTTTTCTCTGGACCTGATGTAGGAAGATCAAAGTTGGACCAGGCCCATTTAACTGAACTCTCCAGAAGAGCCTCGTGGGCTTCTTTATGGATCAACACGTCATCAGCACGTGCTTCCCACACTCTCCGTCGTCTTCTTTCTCAGAAGAAATCAAAATTTACAAGTGCTGCTTGTTCGATTTTTTTTTCAGTTTTGGTCACCATCGGACGATTCACGAAGAAAACCATGGCAGAAGAGAAAAGCGGGAAGAAGCAAGTGATGGTGGCGATAGATGATAGCGATTGCAGCAAACAAGCTCTGAAATGGACGCTCGTGTATCTAAAGGATAGCCTCGCCGATTCCGATATCATCCTCTTCACCGCCCAGCCTCCACTTGATCTCAGCTACGTCTACGCTTCCTCTTACGGCGCCGCTCGTTAGTATCTTCATCTTCTGTACTTTTTTTTTAAACTCGATCCCGGCGATTTCATTTCGTTGTTTATGAATATCGGATACACGCGTGCTGTGCACAAGTGTTGAAATTGAGCTGAGTGTTGTCTTCTGTTTTGCAGCGATGGAGCTGATTAAATCAATGCAACAGAATTATAAGAACGCCGCCTTGAATCGGTTTGATGAAGGAACCAAAATCTGTGCCGAGAGTGGGGTTTGTGTACACCTCAACCATTCTTTGTTGTTTCTCTTCTGTTGTTTTTACGATCTTTTGGTTATCGGAAATTAGTCAGATAATGGTCTTGATAGCAAAACCACTCTGTATTAGAGCTCGAGAAAGGCCAGACGCATCGTTATTTTAGAATGCTATGGGTGGAATCTCGCGTTGACCTACCTGGTTTGGCTGTGTAAAACAGGTTACCCCAAGGAAGGTGATGGAATCTGGAAATCCTAAAGAAGCCATATGTGACGCTGTTGAGAAGCTTGGTGTTGATTTGCTTATAGTTGGGAGCCACGGTAAAGGGGCACTAGAAAGGTGTGTATACCAAAACTTCAATGTTTTGAGCTCCTTTAACAAGAATATTACATGCAAGATGATTTTGGAAGATGATAAATGATAGTGTTTCTTATATTGTTTGTGTGTGGGGACAGGACTTTCCTTGGAAGTGTTAGCAATTACTGTGTTAACAAGGCTAAGTGCCCAGTTCTTGTGGTGAGGACAAAGGCTTGAAGACCACCCTTCTATCTTCCAGAGTTCTCGAGGACCTTGACTTGCTGTATGTGTGTGTTGTAAACATATTTGATAATAATGCTTTACTTGTTTATTACTGTTTGAAGAAACTTTGTGAGTGCGCATAATATAACTTGTTTAATAAAGAACGAGCTTTGCTGTGCTCTTCTGTGGATTTTGCAATCTGCAATTTCGTTGTTACAATATGTAGTTTTATGATCTGATACGAACACAACAATCAGATGCTATAAACTCAGCTTCGACCGAAAACCCTGTTTAGGGTAGCTGCTAGCCTCACCCCTCCCTGTGCTAAGCGCTGATACACTAACGGTAGACGTGAATAAAAGTATTCATCTGCGGAGAAGACATTATGTTCTTGTTAGCTTCTGTATTTTGTGTGATGAATCATCATCATAGGTTTCGGGTCAATTCCTTACCTTCTAGAGTGTCTCCTTCAGTTACCCCCTTGTATGCCCAGTCACAGGCTGCTTGAATTCCTTCGGATGCATAGCTGCAGAAGAAAGCAAGAGGAAGTTAAATCTGGTTTCTTGCTGGCTTGAAGAGCAATCACTTCTATTCAAAGGTACTGAAGTCTTGTATCTGACTTACATGTCTGGGCATGCTGTCTTCTTTGTGCAAGCCTCCCATCTCTGGACTTGATCTGCCCATTCTGTCTGCATTTTATTGAAAATGTGTCAACAAGTCAGAAACACCTTCTACTATTACAGGTAAAGAAGCAAACTTTTCCATTCATGAGTACCGTGATATTCTTTTTGATTGCATCCACCATTCCTTCTAGCTCGGAGCTATAGAGATCTGCTTCAGCGGTCTCAATAATGTTGGAATCCCAAATCTGTATGAATCAAAAGGTTAGAACTCTGTAATATGATATCTGATGCTCGCTCAATTTATGTATGCGTTTGTCAGAACTCTTGTTTTTTTTTTCCTGTTTGCTTACATGATGAAGGTTAGCTTTTCTCCTGTACCAATGCACTTCGATGGTGTTCCCTCCTTTGTCCGAAGCAAAACCCACATGTAGAGGCTGCATTTTTACAACTATACTATTCAGACATATCCATCTTAGAAACCATATATATATATAACTTGTCGGATGTGTAATTATACCTGATGGATATCACCCATGAAATGAGACAGAAAGAGCAAGGCCTCTGTTAAATTATCTGATGACAAGAAAAGGGAACATGTGAGAAGAAAGATAGTAGATGAGGAAATTGGTGTGGATAAGTTTTGGTGCTACATTGTGACTAAGATGAAGCTGCAGCGTTGTAGGTAAGAAGCTGTGTGGTGTAATTGTAAATTGCTCCTGCAACACATCTTCCTTTCTCTCCAGCTTCGTCCTTGCAGTCCCCTTCAGACCCCAAAACAAACAAAACCCCATAAGAAACTGTGGTTGGAGATCTTCTCACTTATGTTTTTTGATGATTATGAAAAAAAGGTCTCACTATTGTATTGGTATGAACATGCATCAGGAGTGTTGATGTAATGAAGAGGAGAAGACCAATGGTATCTAAACCTGACACGATCAGCCCAAACACACAAGCTTGTCAGGTCTCCTTCTGCAGATTCAGGTAACAGCTCTTTCACCGCCTTCGCTGCAGTTTCATCAAGCCTAGTCTGTTCTTTCTCTTTACTTATTAGTTATTTTACATATCTTGATTATAATCTGAAAGATGAAGAAGGTGAAAATGAAAAACCTGAGCGATTTTACAGATGATGGTATGACCTTCAATGCCCCATCCATGGATGTTAGGTGCTGCATAAAGAAGCCAAGCAGTGATGATCATCATCACTACATGTCCTCTTTGGTTTGCCATTTTAGAGTTCTTGTTTGTTTTTTTCTTATGAGATGGTTGCGTTTTCATTAGGCTCTCTTGCTTGTATATATATATGCTGATGAAAGTTGGAGACGCATAAGGAAGTAAATCCGGAGAGTTATCGGCGAAGATTGTGTATAAAAAATGTATCTCTGGTGTGAAAGCTTTTAAAGGTGAAAAGAGAGAAAATGGGTATTATTATGATTTGTAGGAGATACGGAATCTTTTTCTCTGTTTAGGAAATGAATCGTGTGTGAAAAGCCAAATGGGTTCACGTGTAAACAGATGTTACTTCTTTCGTCGTCGTTTTTCTATAGTTTTATCTGTGATCTTTGTGCATTAACAGTTTTTGTTAAATATAAGGCAAGATATGTTTATCTTAATTGTCCATAACTTGTAAGCTTTTACTAGATATCATTCATTTTATCTTTGATAACTTTATACATTCCGAAACGCAATCTTACTATTGAGTGCTGCTTTACAATTTATTTCCTATCCGAAGAGCAATATGTGTACGTGGTAAAACATGAAAACAGATAAAAGACAGAAGAATATTTGCTTAAATTGAAAAAATGGAAGCATCAAACATATGATCTAACGTTACTTTTTATCATGTGATTATTATTGTTGTTGGGGCTTCGTATAGTCCCATAAGCCTATCATTCCTTTCCGATCTCGTTTGTCGAACAGATGGTCCCAAGTGTAGGAGGTTGGCCAACCTCGTGAAAAGTCTGTCCCAGCTAGAAGCACTATAATCGGACCCTGCCGATGGATTCATGAACACATTCGAGCTGGTCTCGATATTGAAGGCGCACGTGTCATCAGTAGAAGAGGACGGTTGAGTGAGAAGGTCGGGACGAGCTGCATGGGCCAGCGAAGATCTCCAAAACCAAAATGAGCCTAGTGTCCTATGGAAACATAGGTCTCATTGAGGAAGAGGTCCGCAACTTTCTAAAGGAGATCGAGAAATATGATTTACAAGGAGCTGACCAAGTGTTGTTAGTTTAACCGGAAAAAAAGTATCAAAGGCAAAACCTACAGATTACATGATTGAGTGACGTTTGGGACGAGACTATTATATGTTTTGGCCTAAAGAATTACTGATTTTGATCCAAAATCTCCTAATAATTATATTAAAAAAAATTCTTCACTCTCAAAACAATAACATCAACTTTTTTTGTTTGACAGCAACAATAACATCATTTTGATGACTCATTTTATTCATGTTTATAACAACTAAGGGGGGGTTAGTGGGAGTAGGATTTATTGAGAGTTGTGATGATTTTAAGAGTTGAGAGATTTGTTAAATTTGTAAAGAGTTTGTTAGATTTATAAAGAGTTATGTGTATTTTGAAAATCTATCAAAATCTTTTTCTATAATGATTTTGAGAATCCAATGGATATAGATAGTATTTTGAAAGTTTTTTTTTATGAGTTAAATTGTTAACAATCCATGTCTCAATAACAAAGATTCTAACAGATTGACAGAATCATTAAAAATAAAACTTTTTGAATAACAATGGATTTTGTATGGAATTTGAAAATCTTCACACCAATAATAGTAGATTTTAGTAAGAATGTCAGAATTCATCTACCAATAACAATGGAATCTCAAAATTTTAACAATCATTATAAATCTCTCTACCAATAACTCCCCCTAAGATTTTAGTTTCCTCCCGATAAACCGAAATACAAAAGATATTCAGTGCAAATCTTGAAATCCACACTTATTCTTGGATTTTTATGATTTTCGGTTTGTTTGACTGAAAAGGAAAAAAGAAACAACATTGTTTGGTCACTGGTTGTATTCAGCCCATTATATGAATGCGTATTTAGGCTATGTTTGTTGTTTGCGTTCACACGCATCATCTAGATCTAAATGTTCAAATACTGTTGGTCTGGTCAAGCTCAAATCTGCATATAATAGCTGCCGAGTTTGGATGCAAAACTAGTTGCATCCCGAAAATCCAAAAAAAAATGAGATGCAACAAATATGAGTTCTGTTTATGTCGACAAATATTGGATTATGGGTCCAAATGGTAACAAGTATATTTTGCTGAATGTGGAATCTAGCTGAATTTTTGGGTGTTTTTTGGCAGAATCTAGTTGAATAACTACAAATTCAAATGGTAACCCAGAAATCTAACTGAATAACTGAAAATATTTATAAGTTAAATGATCTAAATAGTTACAAAATAAATAAAATATATTGCCAAGAATTTAAAATTTGTAACGTTATAAGTATTCTATTTTTAAAATAACAAAGAATTTTTTATTTATTTAAAATTAACATTTATTTTCGAGTCATTAATTATTCTTTAACTGTTAACTGATTTACAGTCATTGGAAAACACTCTTTCATCGTGTTTTTGTAATATCACATTTATTTTTAGTAGATTTTGTCCTGTAAAGAAATAAAAAATATAATAAATACAAAGTTTAAAATCAATATATTGTGGAATAGCTAAAAAATAATAATTTAAAATAATTAACAAATATGAATTAAGTGAATAAATATGTGAAAAATTGTTTTAATTTATTATTAAAGTATTAAACAACATAAAAATGCACAAAACAGAATCGAGAACTAAGATAAAAAGAACCGATATTTTTAACTAAAAATATAATTATATATCTAAAAATAATAGCTGAAAATTATATTTTAAAATAATTCAAAAATATGAATTAAGTGTATAAATAGATTAAAAATATATTCTAATGTATTATTAATGTATTAAACAACATAAAAATATAAAAAAAAACAAAATCAAGAATTACAAAAATTAATAAACTTAAAATATATTTATTCGTAGATATATTAATAAACTAATAATATCTAACACATAATAGTTGTTTGATTCTTTCTCGTATTGTATGCATATGTGTTCCATCTGTTGTTCTTTCTTGCTTTTGTAACAAACTTGGTTCAATATTTTCTCCATCTTGCTCGTATTGTATGCATATGTGCTCTAATCGAGTTCGTTTAAGATCTAGTATTTTGTCTAAGATCCAATATATATCCAAAATACATGAATATGTCTTATACCGTAATACTAATATATTTAAAACCCGAAATAAATTAGTCTTGAATTTTTCATACTACAACTACTATTAAAAATTATTTTAAAATTATTATTTTATTCATATTTTATCTACTATTATCCTATCCATTATCTTTATTACTCATATTTTATCATATTTGAAATCAAATTTGAACATAGATAAGATTATAAGAATAAATTGGCTTAATACTTATTAATATGTAATTACCAATTATTATTAAAAAAACAGTCAACTAAAAAAAAGAAAAAAAAATTCCACCATTCAGCCACTTAAATTAAGCTGATGTAACTGGTGAATACTTATTGTTTTCAACTTAATTTTCTCTTAATTCAGCTGTAGAATTGTTACCATTTGGACCCTATATCTTCTTTATATACAAGAAAAAAGATTTTTGAGCATCCACGTCGAAAAAACATATCAAAAAAATAATCGGACAATAATGAAGATACACTTAATATAGCAATTCATGTCATCAAAAGAATTTATGCCAAAAAATGTTTTATTAACATAATGCTAACACACATATAATGTAAATTTTCATAAATACATAAAGGAATATGCTAAGAATAATATCGAGATATCGAGGTTAAATGGCACAAAATGCATGGTACACAAGACACATGTTTTGCTCCCCAAATTATCTCAAATATCTTTCCAATTCCCACTTTCGAAGATAAAAATCATGGCCGATTTTTTGAAGTCTATGTTCAAATTTGATTTATGCTCAGAGAGCCAAAACCAAGAATATGACAGATTGCAGATTAAAAGTTTAATTTTGGTAATGGACTTTGCGTTGATCTTTTTTATAATAACTAGGAATAAAACTCCTGCTTCGTTGGGGTATTTGTCGTCTATTAAAACATAAAGAAAAAATTATTATAAGTAAAAATATATAAAACAAAAAACAATGATAAAAATATGTAAATATTCAAAAAATTATAATTATTAAAAAAAAAAGATTTGATCTTCCAAACAAAAATTATTGGATTATTAACAATATAAATGCAAAGTTAAAAGATAATTCAAATATGCAAATTTGTAAAATATTTACAAAGATTGTTATTACCAAAAAAACAAAATAAGAAAACAAAAAATTATAAGACACATAGCTCTGTAGAGTATTTTTTTTGTAGTGTTAAAAAAAATTATGTATAAAAATATGCAATACAAAAAATATGATGTAAATACGCAATCTTCCAAACTATTTGAATGATTATTAAAAATGGGTATATGTGAAAATATATAAAAAAAAAATTATAATTAAGAGACAATGTTTCAAAACATTTTATATAATAATTACAGTTATAAGTGAAAATTAAAGTTACAAGCAGATAATTATATATAATGAAAGCTTGCAACTTTTTAAATAAAAAGACTATAGGAATTACCTAAAACGGTTATAAAGAAAAATATATGGAATAAAAAATGATGATAATGCAACAAAATTCAATGATATATTTTCTAAGAATATTATGGCTATAAGAGAAAAAATACAAAGATGAAAAAAATTCAATTTTCAAAAATATTTTTCACATTATTAAAAAGTACATAACAAATATATTAGTTAAAACTAATAAACTTTGATATTTTAAAAATACGAATATAAAATATATGTGGACTTGTTAATTTACAAAAACTATATTTCTCTGCAATTGAACAAAACATTAGGTACCTAAAATTCATAAATAACCAACAAAAATATTAAAAATAAGAAGATAACACAACTAATTATAAATATATAGACGTTTTTCTTAAGCATAAACAATAATCAAATAACATGATATGTATGCAAAAAAATATACAATGGTATCTATCAAAGTAACGATTTGTGTGTATTATAAAATTAATAATTATGAATGAAAAGATGTAGGAAACAATCGGTTGTAAGCGAAAAAGTTAAATATAGTTAAAAAGACGTAATTCTTAAAAGATGCAACTTTTAATACAAATCGGTTGTTAGTGAAAAAGTGTATAACTAAAATACACAATTGTAGAATGCAACTTCTAATAAATATAAGCGGTTATAACATAAAATTCACGTAACAGAAAAGACATAATCGTAGATTGGTATTTATTGGGTTCTTGTAGTATTTTATCTTTCAAATTTTAATAGATTTGTAATTTTCCAGTAAATTAATGATTTAGATGAATATATATTAAGTTACCTGTAAATCATTGGTAGGTACTCTAGTTTTGGAGGATCTGGAGCAATGTAACAAGAGAAAAAATCTCACCAATTAGCAGTGGAATAACTGTAAAGATCGAAATTACTTTAAAACTAGCATGAAAAGAAAAACCTCCTAATACTATAATATAATCTTAATTTTTTGCAAGTTTTTAAACTTTTATTCCATATATATTTTGTTGGAAAACAATCATAAGTTGGATTTTGAACTTTTTTAAATTTATTTATTTAAAGCAAATCATATAGATAACATACTTTTTTGATTCACCATTATAGCATGAATCATTATCAAATTACCCTTTTTATGTGGTTTTGAAAAATATGAATAATTTTCAAAAGACATAATGAAAAGAAGCAATTTTTGATAATTGAAAAGACGCAACCACAAATAACATTTATTAGATTTAAATTGAAATTTATAAGAAAACACAAATAACAATTTTTAAAAGACGCAACTTGTTGATATGCAATTGGCATTTATTCATATTGTTATTATTAATAGTGGAACTTTTTTTATTATTATTTAGAGCAAACCATCTAGATAACATACTTTTTTTGAGTCACTATTATATTATGAATCATTATCAAATGATCTTTTTATGTGGTTTTGAACAATATAAATAATCTTCAAAAGATATAAGTGAAAAGAAGCAATTTTGGATAATTGAAAAGACGCAATCATAAATAACATTGATTGGATTTAAATTAGAATTTATAAGAAAACACAAATAATAATTTTAAAAAGACGCAACTTATTAAAATGTAATTGACATTTATTCAGATTATTATTATTAATAGATTATCAACTTGGGGTCGGGAAAGTCGCTTCATCTCCATTTTCTAAATGCTTTCAAAATAGAATTTAAAAAGAGGAAAAAATATCACAACCCTTCACAATTGTCGAGCATGAATAGTTTTTTCATCCGAAATGTCTATTATAGAATTTAATTTCCATAGCTTTATTCTCCTCTCTCAAATTTATAGTGACTCGCTAAGTTAGTTTGATAGTTAGAGTTTTAACCCTAAAATAACTACTGCAAATTTAGGAATCGAATTCACAAGTTCGAAAGGCTACACTATAATTCTTTAGATCAAAATTAAGGTAAGACGAATATATTGTTTGTTGTTTGTAAGGTAAAACAAAAATAGCAATAAAAGCGATGTAAAATTCAATTAAACGAGCGTTAGGTCAAGGGCAATTCGCAGGGATTCGGAGATCATGAATCAGACAATTATTCAGGGAACAAATAGGCTCATTCTAGAACTCAAACATGAATGTTTAACCAATCCACCGTCGTGGTATTAATCACTTTATCTAGCAACCTAAGTGTATAAACGGTCATTTGAACTTAGAGTTCTAAACAAGCACTAACGAGCATGTTCAATTTGTTCATGGATTGCTTTAGCATCAGCTTTCGTTGGCTAAGGACAATCCGCTCACCTATGTTCTTTCAAGAAATCTAACACTTTTGATGAATAAATTAAACCTTAAATCATAGACTAAGTGGTCAATTCAGTCTAAGCAATTAACACAACGATAGGTGAAGACAACAATTGATAAATCCCTATCTATGTCTAATTCAATGATTCCTAAATTCCTTTGAACCCCTAAACCTAACTATGAAACTACTCAGCCATGGAAACAGAGAAACAACAAGGAGATGAAAAGAAACTCATAATCAAATAAATAGAAACCCAAAGGGGTTTAGAAATCTTCTCAACGATGTAGAGTCAGAGATTCGTCTCCCCGAAGTTTACAAGTTGCCAAAAACCAAAAAAAATGAATGTAAAAAGAAGCGTGGCGTAAACAATGGCCAAAAATAGGTATATATAGGTCTAATCACGTTCTGGGTCGAAATCCATTCCAAAACCAATCGAAAATAGGAAAACCCGAAATTTCATTTTCTTTTGCAAAAGTGAACCAGTCGGTTTGGGGACGGATCGATCGGTCCGAAAGTGGATCGATCGATCTAAAAAGCCCCTAGAAATCTTCGGCAAGCGGATCGATCGATCCAATAATGGAACGATCGATCTAAAAGCTCTCGGTCAGCTCGTATACTTTAGATCGATCAATCCTGAGTTAGAACGATCGATCTAAATCCTCTCGGTGGGGTGGTCATCTTCGGATCAATCGATCTGAGTTCAGAACGATCGATCCGAGTTCATAACGATCGATCTAATATCCTTTTGTCTGGGCGACGACTTTGGATCGATCGTTCCAACCTCCGGAAATGCCAACTTCTTGTTCTTTTGGTTCTGATCCCTCCTTTTATGCCTTAGATTCGGTCCAAACGTGTTTCAACCTGAAATGACTCTCAAAATATAAAAAAGACTCGAAAAACTTTAAAAAACAATAGTTAAAATTCGTTAAAAATACAATACATCAATGCTTCTACGAAGAACCAGAGAATAAGAATCACATGGTTTTACATGTTTATTAACTTTTCAATCCCCAAAAAATTTCATATATGTTTCAAAATTTTCAGCAATGAAGCATGTTTTTACATGTTCTTTAACTTTTCTAGCCGCAGTTACATGGTCTTTATGAACTATAAACTTATAGCTCGAGAAATGTTAAATGTTTAAAATTAAAATAGTATATATAGTTCAAAATAAACAAAAAAGGAAGGGAATTCTCTATTCTATTAAGCGATGGAGGAAATGTTTAATCTGTTGGACTAGGGGTAGGGAATTTGGGCAATGTAACCCAACTCCAATCCAATCCAATTTGAAAAATTCAAATTAGTTTGGAAATGGATTTCTATACATATTCTTTTTTTATACATATTCATTTAGGTGTAATTATATTTATCAACTTGGATTTGGGTTATTTGGATTGGTGTTTAGATAACTAAAAACCCAAATAAAACATAAAAAAATTACGTAAAGTATATTAGTAAGATTAGTAATTTACTATTAATTTAAAAAAATTATGTTAAATTATCTAATTTTACTACTAACCTTGATCGTAAATTAACTATTTTTAGTTAAAACTGAATTTATTTTTTACTGACACCTTTTATAAGAATTCAATACAAATCTTAAACAACCCAAATAAAATTAGATTTGAATTTGTTTTAGTCAAGTTATTTATGATTCAAACAACTGAGATGTGATCTAAAAAATTATTCAAATTTTATGTAAATCGAATTTGATCTAATATTTCTTAAATTAATTAACTCAAATCCAACCAAAAACCTAAAAAATTTTTACCCAAAACCTAGTTTGGCCAAAACCTAACTCTAGTTTAGACGAAAACAGACATGGAAACGCGCATTAAAAAAAGTAACAATAATAACTTAACTCGTTTACCCAAAAACGTAAAGTCAATAATAACTTAACTGACAATTTGATTTCCCCTTTTGGATTATAATTGAAACAAAGATATTAAATGCTAAGATATACTTTGATGAATAAAGAATTATGACTTTGGGTGGGATCAATTAAGATGCACATGTTGAGACCACGTTGCGAGTTGTATAATTACTTAATTATTTTGGATACAGTTAAGATGCAAATGTTGCCACCAGGATGGGAGTTTTCATTACTTAACTACTTTGGATTCAATTAAAATGCACATGTCGAGACGACGTTGCGAGTTCTCCAATACTAGATTAGTGATGAATTAAAGTTATACAATTAAATTTTAGTTTTTTTTTTTCATTTTCAGCATTTATCTTTTGTATCTTTATTCGCTAGTTTAATTTTTTTTGTCACTAGAAGTTTAAATAAATAATTTTAATATTTCTAATTCTTTTAGATTTGTATATACTGTTTTGTTTTTTTTTTGCATAAAGTATATAATATGTTGTTTATGTTTATAACATTAAAAACTTGGATCATGTGGGTTTTCTGATGAGGAATTAGCCACTTGAGTTTTCCCATTTCTATACACTAGCATCGGTTTCTGGTTAATTTTGGAATTAGTTTTTAGTTTTGTTATAAGATTGATATTGAGGAAGTGATGAATATAAGAACACATTGCACAAAAGCGATATGCATAAAGTTTGACTCACCGAAACAAAGAATTTCATTTGGATTTATACTCAAATCCAAATTGGACTTGGCACATTTACATGATAACCTAAATGATAACAACTAACAATTGATTCAACAAGTTAAATGAATCAAGAATGCATATCAATCTATATAGATAGTCATAGTGGTCTTTTCTTTTTAGTATCTCGCATACGTGACAAATTAAGGACAGTTTCAGCCAAATTTTGAGGTCAAATTAAAGTAAGAGAACTAATTTCACAATTATCATTTTAGTTTCTTAACAAAATGGTCAACCATTAATATTTACCTAACTCGCCTTTAATTTTATTGGCTTATAACATTTATTTCGAATGTTCTCTCACCATTGACTGAGGACAACTGCCTCGTTTATGTTTCATTCAGTTTTAAACATTATAGTTTGAAACTTGATATACAATCTATAGTAACATATTTTTCGAAAGTTCTCTCACCGTTGACATTCATGTGTCTTCATCTTCCATTTAAGTGTCACCGGAAAAAAAAAAAATTGGGTACGTAAATTAACTTGATCACCGGTGATGATGAATAAGATCCACCACATAAAGTTCTCCCGTTTCTTTCACAAGCCGGAGCGGCCACGTGACTACCTCGTGCTTCTCATCCTCACGTGCCTCATCGTCTCCGTCTCTCTCGTTCTTCGCACCACCATTTTATCCTCATCTTCACCCGATGACTACTACTCCTCCTACGACGCCGTTTCTCAAGAATCCACAAACCTCCCGCTTGAGGCATCCGTCGGGCCGACTAATATATCCCACATCCAGTTCTGTATCGCCGGAGCAAACGAAACCTGGCTCGATCGGAACAGGTACACCTCATTGTGGTGGCGGGACTCCATGCGCGGCTTCGTCTGGCTCGATGAACCGGCGAAACCCGTCAAGAACCACTCCGGAAACCGGATCTTGATCCCGACTCGTGTCTCCGATCCAGGCTGGACCCGGTTCAATTTCTCAAGCTCGAGAGAAGGTGTTCGCATCGCTCGGATCATATGGGATAGTTACCAGGTGAACCTGCCTGATGTGAGGTGGTTCGTGATGGGAGACGACGACACCGTCTTCTTCACAGATAATCTCGTCAAGGTTCTCTCCAAGTACGACCACGAGCAGATGTGGTACATCGGCGGAAACTCTGAGAGCGTCGAGCAGGACTTGGTGCACACTTACGACATGGCCTTTGGCGGCGGCGGTTTCGCCGTTAGCCGTCCGCTCGCGGCGCGTTTGGCAGCCGCGATGGATGGTTGTCTCGACCGGTATTTCTACTTCTACGGGTCGGATCAGAGAATCGCGGCTTGCATTAATGAGCTCGGAGTTCCCTTTACCCAAGAACGAGGTTTTCACCAGGTACGTCCACGTGCCAGCTTTTTCCATCGTACCATAAAAAAACATTAGTATTTTTTCCTAAAAAAAATTAAAACGTTAATTAATCCATTGTACCAACACATTACGGGAAAATAAAACATTTTCCTAAAAATTTCGAACGTTTCGTACTGCTAATGACCATTTTTAAGCTACGAAGTTCATATATAGCTTGAGAGTTGAGATGAAGTGACCATTTTCAATATCTGCATGTAGTTTTGGTCAATCGAAGTGACTGTTTTCGGTAACTATTATTCAGAAAATCATAACATCTATTGTTTTTCTCCGTGTTTTGGATTTTTAGGATCATTATTTTGGCTATTTTAAATTGTGTATTTAGGTTCTTTTTGGACTCACGACATTCTTTGTTGTGTTGTGATTATTAAAAAAAAAAAAAATCACAATTGCAGCTTGACATAAGAGAAGATCCATACGGGTTTCTAGCGGCACATCCATTGACACCGCTTGTATCGTTGCATCACGTCGTTTCCTTGGACCCAATATTCCCAAACAAAAACTCGATCGAGTCGTTACAAACCCTTATGAAACCTTATATCTTAAGACCCAAACCGAATACTCCAACAGATTATTTTCCATGACCGCAAGCGTCAATGGTCCATATCCATCTCTTGGGGATACTCCATTCAGATTTACACTTACTTCTTGACGGCTACAGAGCTGGCTACGCCTTTGCAGACCTTCAAAACTTGGCGGTCTTGGAGCGATGGACCTTTCACGTTTAACACCCGCCCTTTGAAACCTGACCCGTGTGAACGCCCCGTTACTTATTTCATGGACGGTGCAGAGGATGTGCGAGGTAGGTGGACGAAAACTTGGTATAGCATCGCGGATAAGAAATATGGTTATTGCGAAAAGAGTGAGCGTTCTCGGGTAACCGAGGTGAAGAGGATATTGGTGACTTCAATGAAGATGGATCCAGATTATTGGAACAAGGTTAGTGTTTGTTTTTTTCATATTGAATTTAGGAACATTTTGAATGAGTCTTTTATATTTTTTTTATTTGTTGACAGGCACCGCAAAGACATTGTTGTGAAGTGTTGGAAGGAGGAGGAAGAAGAAAGAAGGAAGAAATGTCGATAAGGATAAGAAAGTGCGGATATAAGGAGACAATATAATAGAAGCATTTTAATTGTTAGGATTTCACAAATCTGACCCTAAAAAAAGACGATTGAACAAGAAATAAAACAACAACTCACAATTTACAGTGGTTCACTCTTAACGTGAGAGCTATGTTTATTTTTTTAAAAAATTGTGAGTGTTTTTGAGTTATTTGGCATTATGATTTTCTTGGTAAATCGTAATATAAGTCGTGTATTTTCGGATTTTGGATTTGGAGAGACTGAAAAAAACTTTCATGTGAAATATATTTTTTTTTTTGTTAAAAGGCCCATGTGAAATATTCTAATTAAGTGTTTCTTATCAATCGAGATATCTCGTTAATTGTCTTCTATGTAAAATTGTTGCGTCCAGTAAGGATTTTGTTATTTAACATACTACATTCTGCAAGGATTTTGTTTATGACTTATAATATATATAATTTTTAATGTTTTAAAAAAAATTCACAACTGCATCAATAGTGGAGGCGACAACGGTAGTCATGGAGCGATAATGGCCGTACGTGGTGTTGTACGTAGTTACTAGTTAAGATATGTAATTGAGTTGGTTGGTTAATTAAGGGTTAAAAATAACCGATCCGAAGGAATCGAACCGAGCCGAACGGAACTTTTAGGTTGTTTTCTGATTTGGTTCCTTAGGTCGCACCGATTGGTCAAATTTTAAAATTGGTTTGGTTATCGATTCGATTTCGGTAACCGTTCGGTTATCTATTTTTTTTAAAACTAAAATTAAACCAAATCATACCGAACTATATCAAATTATACTGAACCAAAGAACCGAATTATCCAAATTATTCGAATTTTATCAGAATTTACCCGAAATTATCCGATTTTATCCGAATTTAACCGAATTTAAACAAAAATTAAAAAATTCGGTTAATAAATTCAAAAATCGAAATACCCGAGAATCGAAGCGAACCAAACCGAATTATGTTTCGGTTAGTTTCGATCGAATTTTTAAAATCCGAATTACCCGAAGAATCGAAGAACCGACCCAAATTGGATGCGAAGAACCGAAGTCGGACCTGGTTAAAAACTTAAAATCGCAAATTTTTATAATCTTCTGTTTAAAAATCGCAAAGTAAATCCATTAAAAAGAGTGTATGACATCATGCTGCAGAATGACAAGTGGTGTGTACGATTCTTACCACCCATGCAAAAGAAACCAATCAGAGCGAATCTGTATAATTAAACCAATAAGATTTGGTTTTAGCCTTTCAAAATTCAAAATAAGCGAAAACCGAAACCAATTTTCCCGAACTAAAAGCTCTCTCTCACCTAACCAATCACATCGCATTTCGCCATCGTCACTCAATAACAAGTCGAATGATTCAGGTTACTGGCACGGCGGCTCCGGCGACGTCATCGCCCAATTTACTTCGTCGGCCGGCGGTGTTCCCCTGTTCCTGGAGGCGACCCCTTATCTTGACTCTCCGGAGCGCAAAAACCTTCAAATCTCTCGCGATTCTCGATCTCAAAGGGGGCAAAGGGTACACACACACATCAATCTAATTACATCTTCGCTTTTCTTTTGCTTCTGCAGTGAAATCGATTGCGTATTTTCTCGGAATTGTGTATCTGATTCAGAATATCTTGTGTGCAAATACCAAAATTGCGATATTTCCAAGGCCACATCTGTTGCCTTTAAGCCAGATTGAGCTCAGTGACTTAAATTGTTTTGTTTCTGATCCAAAATCTAAAAATTGAAATCTGGATTTGGCAGAATGAGTGGGTTTCATGAGGTTGAACTCAAAGTCCGTGATTATGAATTGGATCAGTTTGGTGTTGTGAACAATGCTGTTTACGCAAACTATTGCCAACACGGTTAGTTTAAATTCTTTCGCAACGTTTCTTGCTTCTTCAGATTGTTGAAACATTCTTCAGAATCTGAGTCTAATAGGAACATTTGTGAATATATGGTTGAGTAGAATTTGAGAGAGAGTATTGGAAAGAATTAAATGTGTCAAAGATCTTGCTACTAAAGTATAATTAGAGTCACATATTTGAACAGACGATTGTTTGTTTTTGTGTCACATCTTCTCTTACGAAAAAGGTCGACATGAGTTTCTGGAGAGTATCGGTACCAACTGCGATGAAGTAGCACGTTCTGGTGAAGCCTTGGCAATTTCTGAGCTGACAATGAAGTTCCTCGCACCTTTACGTGTAATGTCATGTCCCCTCTTTCACATTATATCATCTCAATGTTTTGTTATAGTATATGTGTATATTCATTTTCATTTGATTTGAGCAGAGTGGTGACAAGTTCGTGGTGAAAGCGAGGATATTGGGGACATCTGCTGCGCGTATTTACTTCGATCATTTCATCTTTAAACTTGCTAATCAAGAGGTTAATAATTTCTCAATCAAGTCTTTGTGTTGGTTGTTTGTTTTTTTTTTTATAAAAATAAAACTGTGAACTGATTTGGAATCTTTTGATGTATATATGTAACAAACAAAGCAGCCAATTTTGGAAGCAAAAGGAATAGCTGTGTGGCTTGACAACAAGTACCGTCCTGTTCGTATCCCATCTCACATACGATCTAAACTCGTTCGGCTCCAACGCCAAGACGACGTCGTTTGAGTCTATGCCTACATTCTCATGTTTTTACTGTTTAATGAGCCGCAGAAGCCCAATTAAAGCTAATTAATGGGCCTATTATAAGCCCATATGGATTTAAAAATATAATATATTAGGATAATGCACCCTTTGCATGTTGACAAAAAAGAGAGAAGCAAATGCAACATTGGATTTCTCCCGCCGATACAGACCAACGAAGTGCGCGTAAGCAACTGAGCAAGCGGCACATGAGAATACAAAACACGATAAAACATCCAAATAGTATGCACATTGCACAACACGATAATTTGTTTTTTTTATAAAATCAATAGTTTTACGTATTTATCAAGAAGAAACTAATATACATAACTTTTCTCTTTAATTTATGTGTACATTTGTGTTTTTTTTCTACTGTATAAAACGAAAATTCATCTTCGAAAAAAAAGCAAAGAAAAATCATCCGTTTATCAAACTTAATTATTAGTTTGCTTGCTATATTTTTATGTTACTTGATAAACTATCATTTTTAAAAATTTGTTATTACGAACTACCATTTTCTTTAAAATGTTCAAAAAACTAACAATATTTCTTATAGAAAACGACGATTAACTTAGAATTAATATATATGATATATAAATGAATAAAATTTTACAAATTGGTGTGCTAGAAATAAAACTATATCTAGTAGAAAGAAGTGGTAATATATGAGGGTTAGTTTTTTTTTTATATCTCGGATTCAATTTATTTTCGAATAAAGAGAGTTATTATTTAAATTGAAATATTTAAATGCTAATTTTATATATTGAACAAATTGTGGACTAAAATTTGAGGATTTCCACGATTTATGAAAAAGTTATTATAAATACAAAAGAAAATAAAAAACTTAAAAAGGGTAGTTTTCGGTTTCACTAAAAACAACCTCAATTTTAACTGAAAAAAAAAATACAGATATATATCATATGTATATCTTTATTTTAAGATTATACATTATATTTCTAAATTCAAGTTTATTTGAAATTCTTGTGGCTAGTGGAGCGGTGAGTCATGAGGCTCACACAAGGTCATAATCTATATTCTGTTCGTTTCCTAGACTCCAAAAAATATTATAGATTAGAAATTTTAAATCTAAGAAAACAAACTACAACCATAAGAAAATGAAGAAAATAAAAGACACGTAATGTTTCACGGTTTAACCCTAAAACCTTAGATGTCGAACACTGACACCTTCATAGAACATAATTTTTGTCTTTTATGTCGAAACCAAAATAGTAGATTCTATGATTTAGGGCCTATTATTATTCTTTAAACATAAAAACATGGATTGGATTAGAATGCGTCTTTAAGTTTTCGGATAAGCATAAGAAATAAATAATAATATAAATAAATATTGGAATTTGAAACATTTTATGTTTATCGTTTTTTCATTAGTAAAAAACTCAACGGCTATTTCCGATTTTATCTTTATATAAACTAGGAGAAAATCCGCGAGATGTTAAAAAAAAAAATGTTAAAAAAAAAAAGAGAATCCGCGCGATGATCTATGCAATTAAGTTTTAAATTAAGTTTTAAATATTATTTTTGTAAATCTATATTTTGACATTTTTTTTAAGAATTTAAATTTTTTAATTTTTTTTCTTTATGATCTATGCAATTTCTTCATACATTATTTTATTAATGTTTATTTATTCTTTAATTTTCATACTCTTCTTATTTATCTATATCTTAATATTATAATATTTTTTATTTTTTTCACTTTATCATTTTGAAGATTTATTTTACATATCTTGCATTAAATTCATGTTTTTCCATGTTTAAAATTTTGTATATTTTTGTATCTATTTTTCTTTTTCTTTATTTTTATCTTTTTCTCTATATTTTTTAATATAATTTGTTATCTTCTAGATATTTTATTGAATATTTTGTTGTGTCTTAAGATTTTATAGATTGCAGTTCACTTCTTAATTTATTTCATATTATATTTTTTTGCACTTATACCAAAGTTTAATTACCGTAATTTATTTGAAAATAAGGATTAAATTATTCAAAAAAATATAATAATATATTTAAAATTATGTATTATATCATACTAATATATTTCTTATTTTTAAAAATTAAACTATAATTTTATCTATTTATAATAATTTTTAAATAGTTGAAATCAAATTTAGTTGTTTTATGTATAGTTAATTATACATATATTAATATGTATTTATGTTACTTGACGTTTTTAAAAGAAATAATTACTTTTTCAATTTATCATTTTGAGGATTTATTTATTTATGTGTTGGGGCATAAGTTTATAATTGATATACATATAAATTTAAAAAGTGGCTCTAATTTAATATGTAAAATATATAGACAATATCATAAATTTTTAGAGAGCATTGTCAAAGAGTATCCATGACATAATGAGAAAGAACAGTCTTCTTTTATTGAGAGGATTATGAGTTTGAATGCGCATGAATGCAAATAAGAGGATAAACATATTTTGTTTGGTTCAGATTGAATATAAATAAAATATTTTTTTGAAAATTAAATAATAGATGACATGTAGCATACTCTGAGATGTTGAAGTGGCAGGTCATGTACACACCATTAAGCTTTCATATAGTAGAAAATAACGACACTCGAAAAAATATAATGATATATTTAAATTATGTATTATATAAGATTTATATATTTATTTATTTTTAAAATTAAATTAGAATTTCATGTATTTATAATAATTTTTAAATAGTTGTATTCAAATTTAGTGGTTTTTATGTATAGTTAATTGTACATATGTTTATATTTATTTATGTTATTTAATGTTTTTTTTTCAATTTATCTTTTTGATTTTTTTTTGTATTTATACGTTTGAGGCATAAGTATATAATTGATATACATATAAATTAAAAAAGTGCTGATAATTTAATATGTAAAACATAGAGGCAATATCATATGTTTTTAAAGAGGGTTGTCAAAAAGGGTTCATGGCAGAATGGAAAAAACTCTCTTCTTTAGTTGAGAGGGTTATGGGTTCAATTTCCCATGAATGCAAAAAAAATTAAAAATATTTATTTGGTTCAGATTTAATTCAAATAAAATTACTTTTTAAAAAATAAATGATGAAGTGCCACGTGGCGCTCTCTTACGTGCTGACGTGGCGGAAGCAGGAGAGAGTCCTTCTGCTTTTATATAGTAGATTTATCATAATTAAAAAATATATTTTTATCATAAATCTTTTACCAAGTAAAAAATATTTACACTTTACTCCATGCGCTTTAATTGTATTTTTGGAATATTTGTTTCATAACCATGATATATTCTAAGTAAATGATGGAAAGAGTAAGAAAAATAATCAAGAAACAACAATTCTTTAAACATAAAAAGACATGGATTAGAATGCGTCAGCGTCTTTAGGCGTCTGGATAATCATAAAAAATAAATATTGGAATTTGAAACATTTCGGGTTTATGGTTTCTTCATTAGGCAAAAAATCAGCTATTATTCGCGATTTTGTCCTTATATAATATTATCATTATTGATAAGAAAAATATATTTTTATCATAAATATTTTACCACGTAAAAATTATTTACACTTTACTCCATGGGCTTCAATTGTCATTTCAGAATATTTTTTCATAACCATGATATATACTAAGTTAATGATCGAAGTGTAAGAACACTAATCAAGAAACAATAATTCTTTAAACATACAAACACATGGGTTATAATGCGCCAGCGTCTTTAGGCGTTCAGATAATCATAAGAAATAAATAATAATATAAATAAATATATGAACTTGAAACATTTCACGTTTTCTTCATTAGGCGAAAACTCAATTGCTATTCAATATTTTGTCCTTAAATAATTTTATCATTATTGATAAGAAAAATATATTATTATCATAAATATTTTACAAATTAAAAAATATTTACACTTTACTCAATGGGTTTCAATTGTCGTTTCAGAATATATTTGTTTCATAACCATGATATATCCTACTACATATTATTTGAGAAGGCACATTAGTTAAAAAAGCTTACTTGTCACTTGCACAATGAAATTTAGTGCATTCTATTGATGACATTTAAATGTGACATGTCAATTTTCCTAAAATAAACGAAATGTTTTGATTGGTTGAGTTAAAATTAAATAAATTATGAAATTAAAACATGAATACACTAGATTATAAAACTAAAATTAATAGATTTAGTTTTACAGAAAATAATAATTACTATGATTTCAATTAGTTTTTACATATATTCATAATAAATTCCATAAAATATGATTACAAATTTTTTACAACCAATATATTTTGAATTTTATATAAAAAATAATAATATATTATCCAAGAAGATAAAAAATAACTAAATACGATATACCATTTTTATCTCTTATTATTTTAAAAATAAATAAAAAGTTTATATCATACTCATATACAGTCTCTGTAGATCGAGAATCTGAGATCAGAAATAAAATGAAAGGTAACCGGATGAAAAAATAAATTATAATAAGATAAAACAAATATGAATAAAAAGTATAAATAAAAATAAAAATAATTCTCTACATTTTAGTTTTTCTGTAACACTCTCGTGCTTTATTTTACGGAGTCATTTAAAAATTTTAAGAAGCAAATTTTATAATAAACGCATGTGCGGCTCAAATTTTATAATGGACACATGCGTGCATGCCAACCATAAGAAAATTATTTTCTTCATCAAACCAATTCCTCTGGACGAAGAGATGAGCGGAGAGCTACCGTAGAATTTTATAAAATATGATTTCACAAATTTTATAACAAATATTTATTATAATTTTTATTGAAAAGGAAAATTACTAATAGATTATCCAATGTACTATATTTATTTACATGATAAAGTCAAATATTATATTTTAAATTTTTTAAAAATTCTTTGTAAGTTTTTTTAATATTTAATATAAATTTTAATTTGAATCCATATATCATAAAATGCTGAAAAATAAGAAATTTTGTTTAAATAAAAAACGATAGAAACAGTTTTCGTGATTGTTCTTAAATGCAAAAAACTGCATCGTATAAAAACATAACGTTGCAGAAAATATCAGAAAAACTAGCCAACACCTAAATATTACAATTCACTTATTTTTAACTCATTCTTACATGAATAAATATACATATTGTTTTTAAAAAAATTCAACCATATATTAGAAAAATATATATTACAAAACATATACTTTATTTTTTTTTAACACATAAAAGCCATACATCGACTTTTCCACAAATATGCGTGTGGATATAAATATTAATTATGCAAAAGCAAAAGTCGCATGCGAACTTGTCGTGGTTAACCTCGATTACAGTCCAAACTTAATTTTAGTTATTAAATAATTTATATTTTTTAAAATCTCTATATGTCATAAGAGCGGTGAGGTGGCTCGTATGCATGAATGTGCGGGCCAACCATCTACCCGCTCTTAGGATAAGTAAAGATTGTAAAACTTATTTTGATTTAATTAGCAATAGGTCAAAGAAAAATATATACTTAAAATATATATATTGCCACGATTATATTGTGTTAAAAGAAAAAAAAGCATAGTATAGATAATATTCAATACATATTATAAGAATTTAATTATTATTTAATATACGTTTTACATTTGCAATTATATGTCACTGTAAACGGTAGAAAAAAATAAATTTTTTTAAAATAAATCAGATTCAAAAGACACAAAACGATATAAAACGTTTGTGTGATTGTTGTTAAACACTAAAACTGTATATGTAAAAACATAACGTTTACAAAATATGTAAGTAAAAAATATTTACACTTTACTCAATGGGTTTCAATTGTCGTTTCAGAATATTTGTTTCATAACCATGATATATAATAAATAAATTATCGAAGAGTAAAAAAAATTAATCAAGAAACAACAATTCTTTAAACATAAAAACATATGGATTAGAAAGCATTAGCGTCTTTAGATGTTCGGATAATCATAAGAAATAAATAATAATATAAATAAATATAGGAACTTGTAACATTTTACGTTTATGATTTCTTCATTAGGTGAAAACTTAACTGTTATTTACGATTTTTTCCAATACAATTTTATCATTATTGATAAGAAAAATATACTTTTATCATAAATATTTTACAAAGTAAAAAATATTTACACTTTACTACATGGGCTTCAATTGTCATTTCAGAATTTTTTTTACATAACCATGACATATACTAAGTAAATGATCGAAGTCTAAGAAAATTAATTAAGAAATAACAATTCTTTAAACATAAAAACACATAGATTAGAATGCGTCAGCGTCTTTAGGTGTTCGGATAATCATAAAAAATAAATAATAATATAGATAAATATTGGAACTTGAAACATTTTGGTTTTATGGTTTCTTCATTAGTCGAAAACTCAGCTGCTATTTACGATTGTCCCTATATAATTTTATCATTATTGATAAGAAACACATTCTTTTATCATAAATATTTTACCGGATAAAAAATATTTACACTTTACTCCATGGACTTCAATTGTCGTTTCAGAATATTTGTTTCATAACCATGATATATAATAAATAAATTATCGAAGAGTAAGAAAATTAATCAAGAAACAACAATTCTTTAAACCTAAAAACACATGGATTAGAATGCGTCAGCAACTTTAGGTGTTCGGATAATCATAAAAAATAAATAACAATATAAATAAATATTGAAACTTGAAACATTTCAGGTTTATGGTTCTTTCATAGGCAAAAACTCACCTACTATTCATGATGATGTCCCTATAAAATTTTATCATTATTGATAAGAAAAATATACTTTAATCATAAATATTTTACCAAGTAAAAAATATTTACACTTTATTCCATATACATCAATTATCGTTTCGGAATATTTGTTTCATAACCATGATATATACTATGTAAATGATCGAAGTGTAAGAAAATTAATTAAGAAACAACAATTCTTTAAAGATAAAAACACATGGATTAGGAAGTGTTAGCGTCTTTAGATGTTCGGATAATCATAAGAAATAAATAATAATATAAATAAATATTGGAACTTGAAACATTTTACGTTTATGATTTCTTCATTAGGCGAAACCTCACCTGTTATCCATGATTTTGTCCCAATATAATTTTATCATTAATATTTTACCAAGTAAAAAATATTTACACTTTACTACATGGGCTTCAATTGTCGTTTCAGAATATTTGTTTCATAACCATGATATATACTAAGTAAATGATCGAAGTGTAAGAAAATTAATTAAGAAATAACAATTCTTTAAACATAAAAACACATAGATTAGAATGCGTCAACGTTTTTAGGTGTTCGGATAATCATAAAAAATAATTAATAATATAGATAAATATTGGAACTTGAAACATTTTGGTTTTATGGTTTCTTCATTAGTCGAAAACTCAGCTGCTATTCACGATTTTGTCCCTCTATAATTTTATCATTATTGATAAGAAACATATTCTTTTATCATAAATAATTTACCAGGTAAAAAAAATATTTACACTTTACTCCATGGACTTCAATTGTCGTTTCAGAATATTTGTTTCATAACCATGATATCCACAAAGTAAATGATCGAAGTGTAAAAAAATTAATCAAGAAACAATAATTCTTTAAACATAAAAACACTCTGATTAGAATGTGTCAGAGTCTTTCGGTGTTCGAATAATCATAAGAAAATAATAATAATATAAATAAATATTGGAACTTGAAACATTTCACGTTATTGATCTCTTCATTAGACAAAAAACTTAGGTGTTATTCACTATTTTTTTCCTATACAATTTTATCATTATTGATAAGAAAAATATACTTTTATCATAAATATTTTACCAAGTAAAAAATATTTACACTTTACTCCATGGGCTTCAATTGTCGTTTCGGAATATTTGTTTCATAACCATCATATATACTAAGTAAATGATCGAAGTGTAAGAAAATTGATCAAGAAACAACAATTCTTTAAACATAAACACACATGGATTAGAAAGCTTCAGCGCCTTTAGCTGTTCGGATAATTATAAGAAATAAATAATAATATAAATAATTATTGGAACTTGAAACATTTCACGTTTATGATTTCTTCATTAGGCAAAAACTCAGCTGTTATTCACGATTTTGTCCCTATACAATTTTATTATTATTGATACGAAAAATATACTTTTATCATAATTATTTTACCAATTAAAGAATATTTACACTTTACTCAATGGGCTTCAATTGTCGTTTCAAAATATTTGTTTCATAACCATCATATATACTAAGTAAATGATCAAAGTGTAAGAAAATTTATCTAGAAATAACAATTCTTTAAATATAAAAACACATGGATTAGAATGCGCCGGTGTCTTTCGGTGTTCGAATAATCATAAAAAATAAATAATAATATAAATAAGTATTGGAACTTAAAACATTTCAGATTTATGGTTTCTTCATTAGACGAAAACTCAGGTGTTATTCACGATTTTGTCCCTATACAATTTTATCAATATTGATAAGAAAAATATACTTTTATCATAAATATTTTACCAAGTAAAAAATATTTACACTTTACTCCATGGGCTTCAATTGTCGTTTTGGAATATTTGTTTCATAACCATCATATATACTAAGTAAATGAACGAAGTGTAAGAAAATTAATCAAGAAACAACAATTCTTTAAACATAAAAACCATATGGATTATAATGCGTCAGCCACTTTAGGTGTTCAAATAATCATAAGAAATAAATATTAATATAAATCAATTTTGGAACTAGAAACATTTTGAGGTTTATGGTTCTTTCATAGGCAAAAACGCAGCTGCTATTCATGATTTTGTTCCTATACAATTTTATCATTATTGATAAGAAAAATATACTTTTGTCATTAATATTTTACCAAGTAAAAAATATTTACACTTTACTCTATGGGTTTCAATTGTCGTTTCAGAATATTTGTTTCATAACCATGATATATACTAAATAAATGATCGAATTGTAAGAAAATTAATCAAGAAACAACAATTATTTAAACATAAAAACACACGGATTAGAATGCGTCAGTGACTTTAGGTGTTCAGATAATCATAAGAAATAAATAATAATATAAAAAATATTGAAACTTGAAACATTTCAGGTTATGGTTCTTTCATAGGAAAAAACTCAGCAGATATTCACGATTTTGTCCCTATACAATTTTATCATTATTGTTAAGAAAAAAATACTTTTTGTTTTAAAATAAATAAAGGCAGAAATTTTATACCCGCAAAACGAGGAGATACTGATATTAGAGAGATATGGGAGCAAGAGATGTTTTCTATATATTCGAATGAGAAGTGTGCATTTACAAAGAACAAATCGTTTGTTTATATAGAGGTGAAAAAGAGAATTTTACTGTTCGCGCATAGTGACAGTGGGGTCTACAAGCGTTTATATTTGACGCTGCATGTGTGCGCCTCTTTCTTTTACTTGCTTTTACAACACTCCCCCTTGTAGACCAGTGTCACTATCACATCTTCTGGAGTTGTGTGTTGCCTCGTTAAAAACTTTTTCATGGAAAAATCTAGTGGGATAAAAACCATGATAAAGAGAAAAAGAGTGCAACAACAGCAAACTCCCCCTAGAAATAATGGATCTCATCTTCTCTTCACAAGTCTCGTAGATGCCGCATTCCAATATTATGAACATGCTTCTTGAATATTGTTGTGGGAAGCGCTTTTAATAGATCGGCTGCATTGTCACATGAACGAACATATTGAATGTTCACTTCTTAATTTTTCTCGAGCTCTTTAGTGTAGGAGAAAAATCTTGGAGGGATATGCTTCGTTCGATCACTCTTGATATAACCTTCTTTGAGTTGTGCAACACATGCATCATTATCTTCAAATATTTTTGTTGGCTCCTTTTTATCCCGCTTGTTTCTTGTATGTGATGAATTATAGACCTGAGCCATACGCATTCCCTGCAAGCTTCATGTAATGCAATTGTTTCTGCATAGTTTGAAGATGTTGCAACCAAAGTTTGCTTTTGTGAACGCCAAGAGATTGCAGTTCCGCCAAATGTGAAAACATATCGAGTTTGCAATCGAGCTTTATGTGGATCTGATAAGTACCCTGCATCTGCAAAACCAACCAGACCAACCTCGGAGTTTCGAGAATAGAATAAGGCAAAATCAATCGTACCTTGTAGATAACGGAATATATGTTTTATTCCGCTCCAATGCCGGCGCATTGGTGATGAACTATACCTTGCAAGTAAGTTAGTAGCAAAAGGTATATCTGGTCTAGTATAATTTGCAAGATACATAAGAGCACCAATAGCACTCATATAAGGCACTTCAGGGCCTAATATTTCTTCGTTACTTTCACATGGCCGAAATGGATCCTTATCAATATCAAGTGATCTATTAACCATTGGAGTACTTAAAGGAGTCACTTTATCCATACTAAAGCGTTTTAACACTCTTTTGGTGTAATTTGATTGATGCACAAATATTCCATCTCGGAAATGCTCTATCTGAAGCCCAAGACAAAACTTTGTCTTTCCAAGATCTTTCATTTCAAATTCTTCTTTCAAATGAGTTCTTGCATCATCGATCTCCTTTTGAGTTCCAATTATGTTCAGGTCATCAACATATACAGCAATGATGACAAAATTTGATGCGGATTTATTAATAAACACACAAGGACATATCGCATTGTTGATGTAACCCTTACTCAACAAGTATTCACTTAAGCGATTATACCACATGCGCCCAGATTGTTTTAATCCGTAAAGTGATCGCTGTAATTTAATCGAACAAATTTCTTTAGATTTTGACCTTAATTCTTCTGGCATTTTTAATCCTTCAAGAATTTTCATATATATGTCACTATTAAGTGAACCATATAAATATGCTGTCACAACGTCCATCAGATACATGTCTAGATTTTTGGATGCCGCAAGACTCATTAAGTATCTGAATGTGATTGTATCCATTACCGGAGAATATATTTCTTCATCATCAATTCCCGGTCTTTGAGAAAAACCTTGTGCCACAAGTCGGGCTTTATACCTTGTGACCTCATTTTTCTCATTTCTTTTTCTTACAAATACCCATTTGTATCCGACTGGCATTACATGTTCTGGTGTTGTGACAATAGGTCCAAAAACATTTCTTTTATTGAGGGAGGATAATTCCGTTTCTATGCCTATTTTCCATTTCTCCCAATCATGTCTTTTCTGACATTCTGATATGGACCTTGGCTCTGGATCATCACTTTCATGATCAAGCTCTTTAGATACAGAAAAAAAAATATTCCATCATTATCTTCTATTTCGTCTTTGATCCACAATTCTCCATTTTGGACGTAATTGATGGAAATCTCATATTTTTCTTTTTCATTTTTATCTTGAGAACTTTCTTCCATATGTGGTTCTTCGGGAACCATCCCATATATGTCCTCTTGGCATTTTTCGTTACTTGGTTCCTCTAGAACCATTTTACTTTGTTCTCTCCCATTCTTTTTATTTCGGGGATTTTTTTTTTTAGATCCCATCGGTCTCACCCTCTTTAACTGAACCCTAGGTTCATTTGGCATGTTCCCATCTATGTGTTCTTCAGGAACACTAATTTTAGATGGAAAATTTACAGCGGGTATGTATGACTTTGTCACCCTTTTCGTATCTGTGAAGCCGTCTGGTAACTGGTTTGCCAACCTTTGCATATGTACAATTTTCTGAACTTCCGTCTCACAATAATTGGTAGGAGGATCAAGATAAGCCAAACCATGTGATGTTATCTTTTGGTGATTCTCTCAATCCTCCCCCTAACGCGGGGAATTCACTTTCATTAAAATGGCAATCGGCAAAACGTGCTGTAAACATATCGCCAGTTACTGGTTCCAAATATCTAATGATACTTGGTGACGTATAACCGATGTATATTTCCAATCTTCGTTGTGGCCCCATTTTTGTTCTCTGCGGTGGGGCTATCGGAACATAAACCGCACAACCAAAAACACGAAGATGGGAAATATTTGGCTCCTGACCAGATATTAACTGTAATGGACAATACTCATTATATGCACTTGGTCGTATCTGTATCAGGGCCGCGGCATGCAAAATAGCATGTCCCCATACATTAATTTGGAGTTTTGTTCTCAATATTAACGGTCTTGTAATCCATTGCAGCCGTTTAATCAATGACTCAGCCATGCCATTTTGTGTATGAACATGTGGAACCAGATGTTCAACATCGATTCCTAAAGACATACAATAATCATTAACTACTTGAGAAGTGAATTCACCAGCGTTATCCAATCTCACTTTCTTTATGGCATAATCAGGAAATTGTGCTTAGTATGATTATTTGGGCAATGAATTTAGCGAAAGCCGTATTTCGTGTTGTCAATAGACACACATGTGACCATCTACTTGATGCATCTATCAAAACCATAAAATATCGAAACGGCCCGCATTGTGGATGGATCGGTCCACATATATCACCATGTATTCTTTCTAAAAATTCTGGTGATTCTTTCCCAACTTTTGCTGGCGATGGCCGGGTTATAAGCTTTCCTTGAGAACAAGTATTACATAATAATTTGCCCGTTTGTAATATTTTCTCATTTTTCAACGAATGGCCTCTAGAATTTTGCACAATTTTTCTCATCATGATTGAACCAGGATGGCCTAATCTTTCATGCCAAACTTTAAAAATATCAGTAAACTTTGGGTTTACTGTAACATATGATTCAATCATATTTATTTTTGTGCAATATAATCCAGAGGACAACATTTGCAATTCTTCCAATATTTGTTTCCTCTCTAATGTAATGCAAAGATATTCAATGCCAACTTTATTCATAGTCTCTACATGATATCCATTTCCGCGAATATCCTTAAAACTTAACAAATTTCTGTAGAACTTTGGGGAATATAATGCATCATTTATTTCAAATTTTGTTCCCCTTGGCATTGAAAAACTGACTTTTCCAGAGCCCATAATAATTTTTGCATTACCAGATATAGTATTCACGCTTCCGGCGGAATCTTTCATTTTGAGACTGGATAAATACTTTTTATCTTTGATTATCGTGTGCGTAGTAGCACTGTCTGCCGAACATATATCTCCATCCTTTATCTCAAATTCTGGCATTTTCTGAATTTAAAATATTCATAAAAGATGTATTAATAATCAATGAATACAACATAAACTTATATTGTAAAACTTATTTCACAAGAAAACTTATTTTATAATAAAACTTATTTTTACAACAAAAACATTAAAAACAGCAAAACATCAAACTTTTATTTTCTTGTTTTATTCAGAGGAAAACATCATGTTACATCGATTTTGTTGATTCTTTATCAGCAAGAAAATCCGAAACATCGAGATGAGTGTCATCATTTAGACCATGAAAAGAAGGTCCGGGTTCACCAGAAATGAAATTAGTTTCATTTCCCTTTTCTTTTGCCTTCTGTGATTCCCGGTACAGATCGGCTAAATGTTTTTGCGTACGACAGGTACGTGCCCAATGATTTTTCATGCCGCATCTATTGCAAACAGTTTCCTTCTTTCTTTTAAATTCACTGCAATCATCCCTTTCTTGAAAATTCTTTTTTTCTCTTTTACGGTTGAAATCATAGGGATGATATCCTTTTTCTTGACCTCGTCCATGACCATATCCATATCCACGTCCACGACCACGGTATCGACCGCGTCCACGTCCACGTCTTTGCCAATTATTATAGCTAGACGATGCAACATTCGCTTCTGGGAATGTTGCCGATCCAGTTGGACGGCTCTGATGGTTCATCATCATGAGTTCGTTATTTTGTTCGGCAACAAGGAGTACATGCATCAACTCCGAATAACGAGCATATCTATTTTTCCGGTACAGTTGTTGCAGGACTACATTACTCGGGTGGAATGTGGAGAGAGTTTTTTCTATCATATCATAGTCACTTATACTTTCTCCACATAACACCATCTTGGATGTGATTCCAAACAGCGCAGAATTATAATCACTAACGCTTTTGTAGTCCTGGAACCGGAGATGTAACCACTCGTGCCTAGCTTTTGGTAAGATCACATATTTTTGGTGATCAAACCTTTCTTTTAGAGATTGCCAGAGATCTGCAGGATCTTCTTTTATGATATATTCATATTTTAAACCATCGTGGATATGGTGACTTAAAAATATCATGGCTTTTGCCTTTTTCTCATCTGATGTCGTTTTTGACTTATCGATGGTATCAAGAAGCCCGTTTCCTCTTAGATGCGTTTTCGCACCTACTGCCCACGTCATATAATTTTTTCCAGTAATATCGGGGGCAGCAATCTCGAGCTTTGTCAAATTTAACATTATCTCTGAATAAAACAAGAACTTTAAATTTAGTTTTAATCATAAAATTTTATAGATTAAATTTGAGCATGGTAATAATATAATTATTGCATAATTAAATATTAATAAGTACATATTTATTTTATTAAAATATGCGAGGTACTGGAATAAAGAAAGCGATTACAAGGAATACAGACGCATAAAACAGCAAAATAGAAATTATCACAGATTCTTCTGGAGAAATTCTCCGATGATTAAACTATAAAAAGTGGTGAGAATATAACCAAGTACAAAGACTAAAAATAAGAAAAATATTTTTCTTCCTTTCTTATGAAAAAAACTAAAAATTTATTTGTAGAGGATTTTGAGGAAAGATGAAATATTGAGTGTGATAATAGCAGACGTTAAAAAAAAAAAAATATTGAGTGTGATGAGTGAAATATAAGAGTTTTTATAGATGAAGAAAATATTGTTTACTAACCGTTAACTAGCCGTTGGGGGTGTAAAAAACTTTAAAAATTTTCTTTGTTACCATTAGGTGATAAAGATTTAAAATAAAAATCAATTAGAAATTTTAAATAATATAGACATATATTTAACAGTAATATTGTGGTGATGAGATCATCCACATTTAAACAATAAATAAATTATAAGGCCGCTTAACTGTCCAGTATAATATTAATAAATAAGCATGAGTGTGAATTTAATCTTCCACTCCATAAATATGATCCGAGGAGACATAGTCTACCATATGATCATTTCGACCGTGAAGGCATAGCCTAGCATAACGATCGGCTCGGAAAACGCAAAGCCTATCATCCCGGCATAATAAATAAACGGAGAAGGCGGAGCCATTCTTTCCGTAAATAATAAACTTTAAAATAAATGGAACATAAATAAATTTTACCTTCCTTGTATGTAGACAGATCGAGAGACGTTCGTGCTGATAACGTGTTTTAAAATAAATAAAGGCAGAAAATTTATACCCGCAAAACGAGGGAATACTGATATTAGAGAGATATGGGAGCAAGAGATGTTTTCTATATATTCGAATGAGAAGTGTGCATTTACAAAAAACAAATCGTTTGTTTATATAGAGCTGAAAAAAAAAGAATTTTATTGTGCGCGCATAGTAACAGTGGGGTCCACAAGCATTTATATTTGACGCGTTTATATTTGACGCTGTATGTATGCGCCTCTTTCTTTTACTTGCTTTTACAACACTTTTATCATAAATATTTAACCAAGTAAAGAATATTTACACTTTACTCCATGTGCTTCAATTGTCATTTCAAAATATTTGTTTCATAACCCTCATATATATTAAGTTAATGATCGAAGTGTAAGAAAATTAATCAAGAAACAACCATTCTTTAAACATAAAAACACTTGAATTAGAATGCGTCAGCTTCTTTCGGTGTTCCAATGATAATAAGAAATAAATAATAATATATAGAAATATTGGAACTTGAAACATTTCAGGTTTATGGTTTCTTCATTAGGCGAAACTCAACTGCTATTCACGATTTTGTCCTTAAATAATTTTATCGTTATTGATAAGAAAAACTTACTTGTATCATAAATGGTTTACCACGTAAAAAATATTTACATTTTACTCCATGGGCTTCAATTGTCGTTTTGGAATATTTGTTTCATAACCATGATATATTGAAGCCCATGGATTAATATTTACACTTTATTCCATATACATCAATTATCGTTTCGGAATATTTGTTTCATAACCATGATATATACTATGTAAATGATCGAAGTGTAAGAAAATTAATCAAGAAACAACAATTCTTCAAACATACAAACACATGGATTAGAATGCGTCAGCGTCTTTAGGTGTTCGGATAATCATAAAAAATAAATAATAATATAAATAAATATTGGAACTTGAAACATTTCACGTTTATGATTCTTTATTTAGCGAAAACTCAACTGCTATTCACGATTTTTTCCCTATACAATTTTATCATGATTGATAAGAAAAATATACTTTTATCATAAATATTTTACCAAGTAAAAAATATTTACACTTTACTCTATAGGCTTCAATTGTCATTTCAGAATATTTGTTTCATAACCATGATATATATTAAGTAAATGACCAAAGTGTAAGAAAATTAATTAAGAAACAACAATTCTTCAAACATAAAAACAAATGGATTAGAATAGCGTCTTTTAGTTTTCGGATAATCATAAGAAATAAATAATAATATAAATAAATATTGGAACTTGAAACATTTCAGGTTTAAGGTTTCTTCATTAGACGAAAACTCAGATATTATCCGCGATTTTGTCTTTATATTATTTTATCATTATTGATAAGAAAAATATATTTTTATCATAAATATTTTACCAAGTAAAAAATATTTATAATTTACTCCATGTGCTTCAATTATCGTTTCATTTTAAGTAAATGATCGAAGTGTAAGAAAATTGATCAAGAAATAATAATTCTTTAAACATAAAAACACATGGATTAGAATACGTCAGAGACTTTAGGTGTTCAGATAATCATAAATAATAAATAATAATATAAATAAATATTGAAACCTTAAACATTTCAGGTTTATGGTTCTTTCATAGGCAAAAAATCAGCTGCTATTCATGATTTTGTCCGTATACAATTTTATCATTATTGATAAAAAAATATACTTTTATCATAAATATTTTACCATGTAAAAAATATTTACACTTTATTCCATATACCTTCAATTACTATTTCACAATATTTGTTTCATAACCATGATAAATGATAGAAATGAAAGAAAATTAATCAAAAAATAACAATTTTTTTATCAAAGAAAAACAAGGTATGATCTTAAAAACAATGGATGATCAAGAGCTATATAATACTGCAGTCCAGGGAAACACGCTTATTAATTCTTCTTTTTTTTTGTCAACACCAACGTTTTTTTTCCCCTTATTAACATTACTAATTTTAACAAAATATGTTTAAAATTTAACGAGTATATAAGAAACTTCCCAGCCACAGACTCTCTTCAAATAATTTTTTATTTATTTTAAACTTTCAGTGTAACTGAAGTAAAAATTAAGATAACAAATCGTTACATATTTTGGATCAAATTAAGTGAAATTTTTTCTATACGTACTAGATTGCGTAATTTTCTTTTAATGTAGTTTTTTTTTTTGAAAGAATTAAACCATATATCACTACTTTAGCTGCTTCGTTTCAGTTGCGTTGAATTAATTTTCTATCGTTTTGAATTTCTTATCGGAGTAGTTTAGATATGAAATTTAGTAAATTATCATCAATAATATAATTTCCTCTTAAAAAAATTAAAATTCTAAATCATAGAAAGAAACGAAAATTTTAAGCAGAAAAAAACAAAAATTTAACTGTATGAACAAAGTTCATGGTAATTTAAAACTCGCATTGAAAAAAAACGGAAAGGAATAAGAAAGATTAATATATATAAATTTTATCTTATTCTTGCATACAGAATAATTATGAATAGAATGCTCATATTTATTAGCTTAAGAAAGTAATACTGTTTCTTTTTCACAAAAATATATAAATGATAAGAATATACTTCTATTTAAGATAGCATTCTTAAACATTTTGATTTTAGCGTAAAAATCTAAACTGTTGAAGAAAAAAGATCACGTTTAAGAAATTATTCTTCTTTTAGTAAACGAATAAATGATCTTCTTATTATTATTTTTTCTCTTTTTTTGTTAAAATCTTACTGAAACTTTTTCAAATGTATTGTTTTTTTTCCTCTCTCTCAATATTAATCCTATATTTTTTTTTGTCAGCATTGATCCAATATCTTTTTTTTTTGTGTGCCAATTATCCTATATCTAAGAATTTCTTATTTTATAAGTATATAAACCATCTCGGCAAATTTTATTTTTTTCTGAAATATTTTAATGTCGAAAACATCCATATCATATTGCTGCTCCCCAGGCCTCAACATGCGGTGGGGATCAAAATACTTTTTATTGAATGGTTGGGATTAAGTTACGTAAGTTTTGTTTTTTTGTTATTTTTGGTTATTTTTGTTAACAAGTTTCGTAAGAGTTCTTTTTTGCTAAATGTTTCCCTATCAACAAGTTTCGTAAGAGTTCTTTTTTGTTATTTTTTGTTTTTTCTTTATGTTATTTTTTTTGGAACCTTTAATGTTTCCCTATCAACAAGTTTCGTAATACTTTAGCAAACAAGTCTCTCCGTGATTTCTCCGTGAATAGACCAAAGTTAGCAGCAATAAGGGACAAATATGATCAAAGTGGCACGAGATTGTATTGATAAACAAGTCTCTCCGTGATTTCTCCGCCCTATTGTAACCTGTGTTTTCTTCTAATTTAATGAATTAGCTGTTAAAAACAAAGAGTTTTTTTGGCTAAAGACTGCAATACGAATACATTAGTTATCTAAATGATACTGTTACAATACTTAATGAAGAAATAATAATGTGTTGTAAAAGAAAAGTACGGTATGATCTAAAATAATATTTCATTATTTCTACTATATTGGTTTTGCATGGAAATAGTACCCAACAGTGCACCCAATAAATTTGATTAGTTCTTAGCCTTAATATTATTATTTTTCAATAGAATTAGTACTTTTTTCAAATAAAAATAAAAATATAGTAAGAGTTTTCAATGGTCGAAAAGTAAAGAGTTTTCTATTAATATTTTAAATGATAATTTTACTGTACGTTTTTTATTAAAATAATGATAAAGAAAAACATTTCCACATATCTTGGAGCAAATCATTGAGAAAACTCTCCGTATATATTGGATTAAACAATTTATATATATTTGTTTTAATATTTAAAGAATATTTATTATTTTAATTGCCAAAATATCTCTGAATATTTATATTTGTATATAATCTAAATATAGTTATTTCCACTTGAAAACGCATATGCCTATTTGATCCGTCTTCGAGAACTTTATTAGATATATGTATATTTTAGTTTTTTTAAATAATCAGATATTTTGGTTTTCAATAGTTTTTTCCGAAATGATATTTTCAACATTTTAGTTTTTATCTTTCCGAATGAATTTTTTTGTTCTTTTATTTTCTAGTATTTATCATATATATAAGAGTATTATTATATAATGAAAATTATGTCAGCAAATTTTATATTTTTGGGAATATTTTAATTTTTGAATCGGAAGTTTGTTATTTAATAAACTTTTTCTCTGTTTTATGTAACATGTTTTTTTTTTAGTAAAAAAATTCGAAATATTTTTATTATGAAATACGAGGGTGTATGATTAAATTGCTACTAAAAAGAAAAAAAAACATGATCTGAAATATCCGAATTCAGAAGAACTACCAAATATCAGTCTGTTTAATATTTATTAGTTGTTAGCAATAGTTAAGCAATTTTTACAATTAAAAAATAAGTAATATAATAAGATTTTTTTGTTAGTATTTTAGATAATTTTCTATTTTCGCTGTAAAATTTTAAGTGAAATAAAGAAAAAAAAACAAATTTCCACATATCAAATCAACTGATAAAACTTTTCATATATATTGGATAACGTAATTTTTTTTTATTTTTTTCTAATATTTAAATTATATCAACTAATTATCTGTCATAAAAACCAAATTCTCTCCTAGTTAGTTGCCAAAATATCTCTGCATATATTTGTACGTTGTTTATGTTTTATTTTTTTCCTTAAATTCTATTACAATTTTAATTTTGGTTGACTACTACTTTTTATTGCCAAATATCTTATCTACATCATAATATTTAAATGTAAATACTTGTTTGATATTGGAAACGCATCTCTTAGTTCAATTTGTCTTCTACTTAAAATTTTTTTTGATATTTTATTGTTGAATAATATTAAGTCTTTTGAAAAACAAAATTGTAGTTTTATGAAAGGTATTCCTAATATTTTAGTGTAAAAATTCTAAAGCCTTGAAGAAGAAATCACTTTAGTTTTTAAGATTATCACTTATTTTGGTCCTAATCCTTTTCAAATGTACTGTTCAGTATTTTATCCTATATCTAAGTATATTTCTTTTACAAATATATAATATCTCCGAAAATTTTGTTTCTTTTCTAAAATATTTTAACATTGAAAACATTCATATCGTACCGACAATTTAGTAAAACAACATAGCATGATATAAAATACTATATTTAATTGAGTTCAAAAAATTATGTAAACTTTTATAAACAAGAAAAAAATTATGTAAATTTTGTTTTCCATGGAGATACCTACGTCAGCCTATTTATTAGTTTATTACTAGTTATTAGCATTAGTTATTTTTACAAATAAAATTATAGAATATAGTAAGAACAAATTTGTATTAATATTTTTAAGTGATAATTGTATATACTGTGATTGTATAAATGAAATAAAGAAAAAGACCAAATCTTTTCATATCTTGGATCAAATCAACCAACAAGATTTTTCATAAATATTGGATTACGTAACTTTTTTTAATATTTTATTTTTTATTATAAAATATTTTTCGATATTTATACTTTTCTTATAATATTTTAATGTAAAAATTTGTTTTCACTTGAAACACACATCTACTTGTCCGAGTTGTCTTCAAATTTTTTATTATTAATATTTAACAGATGAACAATATTAGGTATTTCGGAAAATCATAGCTCATCTAAAATGGTATTCCTAACATGTGAGTGTATAAAAGTCTAAAACGAAAAAAAAAATCACATTTAATATAAGATTATCCCTTATTTTGAATTTATTATTTTTCAAATGTATTGGTCAACTTTGTTTCCTAATATTTATACTATATCGAATTAGTTTAAATATTATTTTAGTTGAGTTAAAAAATATGTAAATATTTTTTATTCCAAAAATATGTAAATTTTGTTTTCCATGGAAATACCAAACGTGAGCCTTTTTATGACTTTATTAGGAATATATATACAATTCTTTTTATATATTTTTAAATTATAATTTTATATTTGTACTGTAATAGTTTAATTGAAATAAAGACAAAAAAAAACAAATCTCCTAATATCTTGGATCACATCAACTGATAAGACACTCCAAATATTTTTTTTACCTATTTTGTTTTTTACTACTCAAAATATTTCTCACTATTTATAGTTTTCTTATAATATTTGAAAGTAGAAAAAGTGTTTTCACTTGACAACATCTCCATGTTTGATTTGTCTATTACAATTTTTATTTAAAGTACTCGTCATTAAATTAATTTTATAGTTTAATATTTATATCTATAAGAATGAATTACTATTTTATAGATCTGTATTTATCAGTGAAGCAATTTTTAAAACTTCAATCTAGTATACATTTTTTCAAAAGCTCTGGTTTACCAATATAATATGATCTCCATTTTAAACCAACATTAACTCCAAAAGCTGCATCATAAGAAATGAATATTAAGACATGAAAAAATGAAGGTGATGGTTACTTAAAACTCGCATGAAGAGTATTGCTGGAGCAATCGAATTTGCTGAGCTATTCCAGTGGAAAATATTCATTTCAAACTATATCCCATATTTACTCAAGATAATATTTTTCAACTTTTTTTTTCCTAGAAAAATCTAAGAGTATCCCTTATTTAGTATTAATTTACGGAGTAAATAATTGTAAGACACTGGAATTGCAAAATTATATGGATAAGGAATTAACCAAAAAACCAAGAAGATGGATAACTTAAATAATATCCTTAAGCGGCAAAATAGAATGTACAGAATTGTACATCAATGTAGTATATCTAATATGATCAAGTACATAACTTTGAGATAAGGAACCGTCATTTCCCGCTCTTGTTCCCTTTTAAAGCACCTCTCCAACACCTCCTCTCCTATAAATACCTCTTCCGTACTCACACAGCCTCTTCATCACTCTTTAGACGTTAGTTCACTATCACGAGTAATATGGATCCCAACGATCAAGAAATTTTTGAGTTTTGGTCCACACTTCTCCACTCCGTTACTGATTCCGACCCTAAAGATGATCTCACTCCTGAGATCCATGGCCCGATATCGGTGTTGTCTACACCAATGGCTATAGATGTTTCACATGGACCTTCGAATGTTCCTGCAGATGGAGATAAGGCTGAACCGGGAAAAGCTATAGCCGAACTTGGAGACAAGAACAATAATGAGGATAGGCAGAGATTTACTGGAAAACAGAAAGGGAAGGTAAGTTCGATTTCTTGGATATACAAAATCTGTGTTTATGAGTTATGTCTAAATAAGAACTTTGTCTTATTTCTTGTATAGGCAGAGGAAGAAGGTGAGGAAGAAGAAATGAAGAATCTTGCTAAGAGACAACGTAATGAAGCTCGTAATATAGTCGAGAAGGTGATAATACTCCTTTGTTTGTGTTTGTTTGTTTGTTTGATGTGTGTCTCTCAAGTAAACAAGTTATTTAAAGTTTCATCTTTCACAACGCAGAGGAGACGCACCAATATAAATACCAAAATTGAGACACTGAGGGAGTTGACACCTAATTGCAAAAAGGTGCACACACCATTTGTTTGCCTCTTTATTATTTTTCATGTTGTTTTAAATACAAATAGTTGCGTTTGCATTTATTAGTTAACATATTTTGCTCACATATAAAAATATGCAAGTAAATTTTCTTCTCTCATTCGCGTTTGACATGTTCAATATAACTTCTAATTGTAAATCTATAATATTGTGTCCTCTTTTTGAAACACAACAGATTAACTGTTATTTTTCTTAAAAAAAACAAAATTAACATGTACGTACATGAAAAAGACAATCGAGTTAATGTTACTGATCCCAGCTGTTTTGTTTTTTAATTTGTTATTTATATGAATCTGCAGGGAGACAAAGCCACGACCCTTGATTCTGTCATGGATAACATACGTTCGATGAAGCTTTATGTAGAAGTAAGTAATCTCAATTATTACTTTGCTATATAGAAGTATACCTAAAGTTTAATTCGAAGTTTTCAGTATCAAATATTAATTAAAAAATAACCAAATTTAGTATGTAATGATTTTATACAATTTTTTTTTGGGGTGCAAATTTTTGGTTTTTAATTCATTTACAGTAAAAAGTTTTTGTTTCATTTTCATTTCGATTTAGTTTTTTTTTTTTTTTTCTCGTATCGGAATGTATATATACATAGTTTTGACCAAATTTCATTTTGGTTGGTTATGGATCATTTTTTCCCCTTTTGGGGTGTTTGTTTATTTCGGTTTATATATGTTTATATTTAAAAGAAGAACAAAAAACTGTATATATGTTTTACACGTTGCATGAGACACGAGATACAGATGACGAAACTTCGAATGACCAATCTACAAATCTAACGATGCAGCGTATGTGTCCCATGTTACCACTTGGAATGAACATGGATTTTCTGGCACCATGGTTCCCATTTATGCATCCTAATTTCATGATAACTCCACCACCACCGCCGTTCGATGGTTATATCGAAGGAGAAACTAGCGATCACAATGAGCAAGTTGTACCTGTTGCTACCAAGGTTTTGATTTGTTTTTCTTCTTCATGTTTTATATTTTTGTAATTGCTTTTGTATTCTTTATTCATTTTTTTTTTTTGAAAATAAATATTTTGTAGGGATTCGACAATCAGCCGGAGTCGTCAAAGTTTATGTAATCAATTAAGAGCTGGAGGTGTTAAGTATGTTGGACTGGTTCTCTTAAGTTTGTTTAATGCTATATATGTTTATTGTTTTGTGTTTTAGAACTATTCTATCAAGTTTTTGGTAGAAAAAAAAAAAAACTTCTCCCAAGTTTTTAAGATTGTGTGGCTCGCTCTTTTATTCGTTCGCCGTAATGTACTCATGTTGTAACGTTATATATTTGTTCATTGTAAAATTTCTTTTATATATGTTGGTTGTTTAAGTGAAAATTTATTGTTTTCATTTCTAAGTGCTCAACATCACATTTAATTCACACTAATCACTAAGAAACCTGTTTTATAAAGCTAAGGATATACTTGTTCCGAACAAAAAAGAAATGATCGTATAATATGTTTTATAAAATAAAATACAATACATATACATATAATTACATAATATATATTAAAATATTATAGAGAATTTAATACTTTAAATTTGATATTTTATAAATATTATAGAGAGTTTCAATACTTTAAAATTAATGCTTAAATATACTCATCCGATTTCATAGATTAAATTTTCATACAATTTTTTTTTTTGGACAACAGCTTAAATACCTACATTTTTATATACAAAATATATTAAATTGCATGATAATGCATGTTGGAACTATATTGTTTCCATATTAAATGTATTATGATACGTATTATATTGGTTCTAATCACGGAAGTATAAATATTTTATATTTAACAAAAAAAAAAGAAATTTCTATTTGGTTCCATATTAAATGTATCTTGGTATTATATTGGTTAGCTAATCACGAAAGAGTAAATATTTTATATTTAACAAAAAAAAATTCAGGCTAATTAAATAATACTTTTGGAAGTACTAATTCATCATAGAGCACAAACAATTTTCTCAAAGCTTGCCATGCATCATTTAATAAACGTCCCTTCACATTGACGATGGTCTCATCATTTTAGGTAGTAATGGTGAGAGTTTAATATCTAAGATCAGCACATGTAAATTTGAAAGATTTTGGTGGCTTAAATCAATGATTGTTGTCTGTTGAAGTGGCACGTAACTCGGCGGATATATACTTGTGTAAGCAGAAGTATTTTCTAGATGTCATATCAGAAACTGGTTTGCTTGGTGTTAAACCGATCAAATTTTTGTCTTCATTAGAAACATTGTCGTGCCCCTGGGCGTGGTTGATAGATCGGCTAGTACTTTATATTGATGTTATTTGTGTGGTCACTTATCTCTCTCTTTAAGTCTTTGTATATATTTTTACCAAAGATGTAAGATAAGAAAAAAAATCTAAAGGGTTTTTTGACAACTTAGACGGTCTTGACTTAAACTCTCCAGTTTGAAGAAAGAACTGGCATATATTTCTATCCCACACTTCTCACCAAACACTGTAACTAGATTTACGTAGATGTTAAATATTTGTTTGGTTAGCCTACTTACGAACCGTGACTTAGGGTTAAACCTAAGTTTCTTTTTGTTCTAAAACTTGGATTACGATAAAATCATTAGTCTGCATATTTTAAAATTCTCGAGAATTATTTTTTCCCCATTTTTTAATTTATGCACGAAAATTATCTCACCGATTCAATATTATGCAGTCATTGCATCGAATTTGAACCATTAGATTGATCCACCATGCGGTGGAAACGACACTTCAGATTGCAGAAGGTACAAAGTAGACACGGGCTAAGCGGTGAGGGATATGTCACAATGTGGTACTGCTGCTGCAATGTGAAATCCACACATAACATCATTATATATTATATATCAAGAATACACAACACAATCTTTGTTTTTATAACATAATTATATATTAAAAATACTAGCGTCTTAAGACTTAAAAATGCTCTAGGGGGATGGTAAAAAATGGGACATCCTTTTTCTTCTTTTTTGAGAAAGAAATGAAATGGGACACCATAGTCGTGATTTTATGTATATTTTGTTTTTTTAATATTTAAATACTCAGATATTTTGGTTTTCAATAGTTTTTTCGAAATGATATTTTCAACATTTTACTTTTATCTTTCCGAATGTACTGTTTTGTTCTTTTATTTTCAAGTATTTATCATATATATAAGAGTACTGTACATATATTATAGGATTCTTGAATCACACAGACAATAGTTTAAACAGTTAAGTTCGGTACGTCACTCTCATATCTATTTGTACGTTCGATTACAATATGAAAGATATTAATAATAAAAAGAAGGGGGAAATAGAATCTGACGTGATCATGTTTTGGCTTTCTATCAGAATGCAAACGGCCAAAATTGGAGAAATGTCGGAACTTGAAACGTAATAGTATTAATCTGCAAGTTTATCCGGAATAGACCAAAGTTAGCAGCAATAAGGGACAAATATGATCAAAGTGGCACGAGATTGTATTGATAACCAAGTCTCTCCGTGATTTCTCCGCCCTATCGTAACCTGTGTTTTCTTCTAATTTAATGAATTCTTTTGGCTAAAGACTGCAATACGAATATTAGTTATCTAAATGGTACTGTTACAATATTTAATGAAGAAATAATAATGTGTTAGTAAAAGAAAAATACGGTATGATCTAAAATAATATTTCATTATTTCTACTATATTGGTCTTGCATGGAAATAGTATCAAACAGTGCACCCAATAAATTTGATTAGTTCTTAGCCTTAATATTATTATTTTTCAATAGAATTAGTACTTTTTGCAAATAAAAATAAGAATACAGTAAGAGTTTTCAATGGTCGAAAAAGTAAGATTTTTCTATTAATATTTTTAAATGATAATTTTATTGTACATTTTTTTTATTAAAATAAAGAAAAAGAAAAAAATTTCCACATATCTTGAAACAAATCATTGAAAAGACTCTCCGTATATGTTGGATTAAACAATATCTATTTTATTTTAATATTTAAAAAATATTTATTATTTTAATTGCCAAAATATCTCTGAATATTTATATTTATATAAAAGCTAAATATAGCTATTTCGCATATGCCTATTTGATTCGTCTTCGAGAACTTTATTAGATATATGTTTATTTTATTTTTTTAATATTTAAATAGTCAGATATTTTGGTTTTCAATAGTTTTTCCGAAATGATATTTTCAATATTTTAGTTTATCTTTCGGAATGTATTATTTAAATGAAATAAAGACAAAATGACCAAATCTTTTCATATCTTGGATCAAATCAAAAAACAAAATTCTCCATACATATTGGATTACGTAAGTTTTTAATTTTTTTTTTTATTATTATTTTTCAATACTTATTCTTTTTTATAATATTTTAATGTAAAAATTTGTTTTCACTTGAAACACACATCTACTTGTTCAATTTGTCTACCATTTTTTTATTAATATTTAACAGATGAATAATATTAGGTATTTTGAAAAATTATAGCTCTTCTAAAATGGTATTTCTAACATGTGAGTGTATAAGAGTTTAAAAAGAAAAAAGATCACATTTAATCTAAGATTATCCCTTATTTTGAATTTAATATTTTTCAAATGTATTGTTCAACTTTTTTTCCTAATATTTATACTATATCGAATTATTTTAATTATTATTTTAGTTGAGTTAAAAAAATATGTAAATCTTTATTCCAAAACAATATGTAAATGTTGTTTTCAGAATTACCAAACGTCAGCCTATTTATGACTTTATTAGGAATATATATATTTATATTTGTACTGTAATAGTTTAATTGAAATAAAGACAAAAGACAAATCTCCTAATATCTTGGATCAAATCAACTGATGAGACACTCCATATATATTGGATTACGTAATTTTTTTATATATTTTGTTTTTTACTAGTCAAAATATTTGTCACTATATATAGTTTTCTTATAATATTTGAAAGTAAAAAAAAAATTGTTTTCACTTGACAACACATATATCTGCCTGTTTGATTTGTCTATTACAATTTTTATTTAGAGTACTCGTCATTAAATTAATTTTATAGTTTAATATTTATTTCTATAAGAATGAATTATTATTTTATAGATCTGAATTTATCAGTGAAGCAATTTTAAAACTTCACATTGACGATGGTCTCATCCCTGTCTCTTATACACATCTAGATGTGTATAAGAGACAGGATATTTTGGTTTTCAATAGTTTTTTCGAAATGATATTTTCAACATTTTACTTTTATCTTTCCGAATGTACTGTTTTGTTCTTTTATTTTCAAGTATTTATCATATATATAAGAGTACTGTACATATATTATAGGATTCTTAAATCACACAGACAATAGTTTGAACAATTAAGTTAGGTACGTCACTCTCATATCTATTTGTACGTTCGATTACAATATGAAAAATATTAATAATAAAAAGAAGGCGGAAATAGAGTTGTTCTCTTAATGGGTTATCCTTGTTTGTATTTGTGAACTAATGCGTTCAAAACTTATAATATATTTTTCAGATGACAAAAAAAAAAGAAGGCGGAAATAGAATCTGACGTGATCATGTTTTGCCTTTCTATCAGAATGCCAAAATTGGAGAAATGTCGGAACTTGAAACGTAATATGCCTATTTGATTCGTCTTCTAGAACTTTATTAGATATATGTATATTTTGTTTTTTTAATATTTAAATACTCAGTTATTTTGGTTTTCAATAGTTTTTTCGAAATGATATTTTCAACATTTTACTTTTATCTTTCCGAATGTACTGTTTTGTTCTTTTATTTTCAAGTATTTATCATATATATAAGAGTATGTATTATATAATGAAAATTACGTCAGCAAATTCTATATTTTTGGGAATATTTTAATTTTTGAATCGAAATTTATTTATTTAATAAAACAATTTTCTGTTTTCTGTAACATATGTTTTTTTGTTAATTTTTAAAATATTTTATTTGAAATACGAGGATGTATGATTAAATTGCCACTTAAAAAAAATGATCTGAAATATCCGAATTCGGAAGAACTACCTAATATCAGTCTGTTTAAAAGTAATCTACTAAGAATTTTTCCATTAGTATTTTTAAATGACAATTTTCTATTTTCCCTGTAAAATTTTAATTTAAATAAAGAAAATAACAAATTTCCACATTTCTTGGATCAAATCAACTGATAAGACTTTTCATATATAGTGAATTACGTAATTTTTTTTTCTTTCTAATATTTAAATTATATCTACTAATTTAGTTTTATAAACCAAATTATCTCCTAGTTAGTTCCCAAAATAACTAGGAAATAATTATCTCCTACTTAATTATCTCCTACTTCTTATTGCCAAATATCTTCTCTACATCATAATATTTAAATGTAAATACTTGTTTGCTATTGAAAACGCATCTCCTAGTTCAATTTGTCTTCTACTTAATTTTTTCTGATATTTTATTGTTGGATAATATTAAGTCTTTTGAAATTTTTTTATAGTTTTCTGAATGGCATTCTTAATATTTACATGTAAAACTTCTAAAGTCTTCAAGAAGAAAGATCACATTTTAATCTATTTAATATTATCCCTTATTTTGGAATCTTTTTCAAATGTACTGTTCAGTATTTTTTCCTAATATCTATCATATATGTAAGTAGTATTTCTTTTACAAATATATAATATTTCTGAAATTTTTTGTTTTTTTCTAAAATATTTTAATATTGAAAACATTCATATCGTACCGACAATTCAGTAAAACAAAATATAACATGATCTAAAATACTATATTTAATTGTGTTCAAAAGAATTATGTAAATTTTGTTTTCCATATGGAAATACCAACGTCAGCCTATTTATTATTTTATTAGTTATTAGCATTAGTTATTTTTACAAATAAAATTAGGGAATATAGTAAGAACAAATTTGTATTAATATTTTTAAATAATAATTTTATATTTATACTGTAATTATTTAAATGAAATAAAACGAAAGGACCAAATCTTTTCATATATTGGATCAAATCAACTAACAAAATTCTCCATACATATTAGATTACGTAACTTTTTTTATATATTTTGTTTTTTATTATAACAATATTTTTTCAATACTTATACGTTTCTTCTAATATTTTAATGTAAAAATTTGTTTTTACTTGAAACACACATCTACTTGTTTGATTTGTCTTACAATTTTTTTTTTAATATTTAACAGATGAATAAATTTAGGTATTTTGAAAAATTATAGCTATTCTAAAATGGTATTCATAACATGTGAGTGTATAAAAGTCTAAAAAGAAGAAAGATCACATTTAATCTAAGATTATCCCTTATTTTGGATTTAATATTTTTCAAATGTATTTTTCAAATTTTTTTCCTAATATTTATACTATATCGAATTAGTTTAAATATTATTTTTAGTTGAGTTAAAAAAATATGTAAATCTTTATTCGAAAAAAATATGTAAATTTTTTTTTCCATGGAAATATCAAACGTCAGCCTATTTATGTCTTTATTAGGAATATATATATATATATATATATATTGTCAGTTCCTTTTATATATTTTTAAATTATAATTTTATATTTGTACTGTAATAGTTTAATTGAAATAAAGACAAAAAACAAATCTCTCCTAATATATTGGATCAAATCAACTGATAAGACACTTCATATATATTGGATTACGTAATTTTTTTACCTATTTTGTTTTTTACTACTCAAAATTTATCGTTTTCTTATAATATTTAAAAGTAACAAAATTGTTTTCACTTGACAACACATCTACCTGTTTGATTTGTAAATTACAATTTTTATTTAGAGTACTCGACATTAAATTAAATTTATAGTTTAATATTTATATCTATAAGAATGAATTACTATATTATAGATCTGAATTTCTCAGTGAAGCAATTTTAAAACTTCAATCTAGTATACATTTTTGTAAAGCTCTCGTTTACAAGTATAATATGATCTCTTATTTAAAACCAACATTAACTCCAAAAGCTACATCGTAAGAAATGAATATTAACACGTGAAAAAATGAAGTTGATGGTTACTTAAAACTCGCATGAAGAATATTGCTGGAGCAATCGAATTTGTTGAGGTATTCCAGTGGAAAATATTCATTTCAAACTATATCCCATATATACCCAAGATAATATTTTTCAAATGTATTTTTCAACTTTTTTTTCCTACAAAAATCTAAGATTATCCCTTATTTAGGATTTCTTTTTTTTTTTTTGCTAAAATTATTTAGTATTTAATTTACAGAGTAAATAATTATAAAAAACCGAAATTGCAAAATTAGATGGATAAGGAATTAACCCAAATAAAACATGAAAATGGATAAATAATATCCTTAAGCGGCAAAATAGAATGTACAGAATTGTACATCAAATAGTAAATAGTACAGAACTTCGAGATAAGGAACCTTTGAGATTGATAATTTCCCGCTCTTGTTCCCTTTTAAAGCACCTCTCCAACACCTCCTCCTATAAATACCTCTTCCTTACTCACACAACCTCTTCATCACTCTTTAGACGTTAGTTCACTCACTATCACGAGTAATATGGATCTTCCTCACAACGATCAAGAAAGTCTTGAGTTTTGGTCCACACTTCTTCAATCCCTTACTGATTCCGACCCTAAATATGATCTCTATCCTGGGATCAGTATCCCGATTTTGGCGATGTCTACATCAGTGGCTATAGATGTTTCGCCTGAACCTTCGAATGCTCTTGGAGATGGAGATAAGCCTGGATCGGGGAAAGCTGCAGCCAAACTTGGAGACAAGAACATTAATAAGGGTGGGCAGAGATCTACTGGAAAACAGATAGAGAAGGTAAGTTCGATTTCTTGGATATACACGTATGTGTATATGAGTACGTCTTAATTAATATGAACTTTATATTTAATGCACAGGCAATGGAAGAAGGTGTGAAAGAAGAAATGAAGAAAGGAAGCTCGTAATATAGTCAATAAGGTGATGATATTCTTTTGTTTTCTTGATGTGTGTATCTCAAGAAAACAAATTGGTTAAAATTTTATATTTCACAACGCAGAGGAGACGCACCGGTATAAAAACCAAATTTGAGATTCTGAAGCAGTTGATACCTAATTGCATAAAGGTGCACACACCATTTGCTTGCCTCTTTTTTTTTTTTCATGTTGTTTTAAATACAAATATTTGCATTTGCATTAATTTATTAGTTACAATATTTTGCTCACATATGAAAAAAACAAGTAAATTTTCTTCTCTCATTCGCGTTTGACATGTTCAAGATAACTCTAAATCTAAAATATTGTGTCCTCTTTTTGGAAACACAACAAATTAACATGTATATTTCTTTTAAAAAAATTAACATGTACGTATATGAAAAAGACAATCGAGTTAATGTTACTGATCCCAACTGTTTTGTTTTTAATTTGTTATCAATATGAATCTGCAGGAGACTTGGCCACAACCCTTGATTGTATCATCGATAAAACACGCTCGATGAAGCTTTATGTAGAAGTAAGTAATCTCTCAACCGTTTCTATATAGAAGTATATTTAAAGTTTAATTCCAATTTTTCAGTATCAAAAATTAATTAAAAAACAACCAAATTTAGTATGTAATGATTTTATACAATTTCTTTTTCTGATTTTTTCTGGGGTTCAAATCTTTGGTTTTTAATTAATTTACAATAAAAAGTTTTATTTCAATTTCATTTCGATTTAGTTTTGATATTTTTTTTTCTCGTATCGGAATGTATACATAGTTTTGAGCAAATTACATTTTTGTTTGGTTATGGATCATTTTTTCGCGTTTGGGGTGTTTGTTTAGTTCGGTTTATCATATGTTTATATTTAAAAGAAAAAAAACTGTATACATAAGTGAATATCATGTATTACACGTTGCATGAGACACAAGACATAGATAACTAAACTTCCAATGACCAAACTACAAATTGTAACGATGCAGATTATGGGTCCTATGTTATCATTTGCAATAAACATGGAGTTTTCGACACCTTGGTTCCCATTTATGTATCCCAACTTCATGATGCAGCCCAACTTCATGATGCAGCCCAACTTTATGATGCCACTGTCACTACCGTCGTTCAATGGCTATATCCAAAAGGAATCTAACGGTTGCAATGAACAAATTGCACCCGTTTACTACCAAGGTTTTGATTTGTTTTTCTTCTTCATGTTTTATATATGTGTAAGTATTTTTGTATTCTTTATTCATTTTTATTTTTTGAAAATAAATATTTTTTAGGGATTCAACAATCATCCACAATCGAATGAATAATTTGCATGGAATCAACAATCAATCGGAATCGCCAAAGTCTATGTAATCAATTAAGAGCTGATGGTGTTAAGTATGTTGGACTCGTTCTCTTAAGTTTTTTCAATGTGCTTTATATATCAAAACTATTCTCCCAAGTTTTTAAGATTATGGCTCGCTTTTTTGTTCGTTCGTCGTAGTGTATTCATGTTGTAACATTATATATTGTTTATCGTAAACTTTTTATATATATAAAGATATGTTGGTTGTTTTATTGTTTTCATTTCTAAGTGCTCAACATCATATTGAATTCACACTAATCACTAAGAAACCTGTTTATGAAGCTAAGGATTTGTTGTTCCGAACAAAAATGAAAATGTCTTAAAATATTATATGTTTTATAAAATAAAATACAATACATATACATATAATTATATAATATAAATTAAAATATTATAGAGAATATTAATACTTTAAATTTGATATTTTATAAATATTATAGAGAATTTCAACACTTTAAAATTAATACTTAAATATACACATCTTATAGCCTATATTGTATTTGATAATTTATTTATTTTTGTAAATATTATTCAAAATTTCAATACTTTAATTTTATTTATATTTTAAAAACTTTAATTTTGTTTCTATTTTAAAAATTGCTAACAAAAATGTAGTTATTGATTTCATAGATTAAATTTTCATACAATTTGTTTTTGACAACAGCTTAAATACAAATATTTTTTATATACAAAATATGTTAAAGATATTCTTTTTTGTTTTAACACTTTATTTTATTGATCTTAGTTTGAATGATTACAATATTGAAGAGATCCGACAAGTAAAATACAAAGAGAAACCAACTATCTTTCCCTTTTAGCGAAGAAGGGATTCTTTGATGATACATTGGCGATACCAAAACAATCTTGTTTCGAGTTTTAAAAATGCCAATAAAAGACGTTCCCGTACCATCAGACGGACTTCTTATACTTTTGACGACAACACGACAATAATTCTCACGATGTAGATAGATCTCTTCTTTGATATTAAATTGCATGACAATGTATGTTGGAAATATATTGTTTCCATATTAAATGTATTTTGGTACGTATAATATTGGTTCTAATCACGAAAGTGTAAATATTTTATATTTAACCAAAAAAAGAATTTTCTATTGGTTTCATATTAAATGTATTATGGTATTATATTGGTTAGCTAATTAATCATGAAAGTGTAAATATTTTATATTTAATAAAAAAAAAAAATCTCAAAGCTTGCCATGCATCATTTAATAAACGTCCCTTCACATTGACGATGGTCTCATCATTTTAGGTAGTAATGGTGAGAGTTTAATATCTAAGATCAGCACATGTAAATATGAAAGATTTTGGTGGCTTAAATCTATGAGCGTTGAAGTGGCTTAAATCCATATTATGCAGTCATTGCATCGAATCTGGACCATTAGATTGATCCACCATGCGGTGGAAACGACACTTCGGATTGCAGAAGGTACAAAGTAGACACGGGCTGAGCGGTGAGGGATATGTCACAATGTGGTACTGCTGCAGCAATGTGAATTCCACACATAGCATAATTATATATATTATATATCAAGAATACACAACATAGTCTTTGTTTTTGTAACATATTTATATATTATAGGTTAAAAAATACTACCGTCTTAAGACTTAAAAATGCTCTAGGGATGGTAAAAAATGGGACATCCTTTGTCTTTTGTTCTTCTTAACTACACCATAGTCGTGTTTCTATTTCATATATTCAGGACCAAAGTCGTGTTTACTTACTGTAGCTACTGTAAAGACATATATTATAGGATTCTTAAATCACACAGACAATAGTTTGAACAATTAAGTTAGGTACGTCACTCTCATATCTATTTGTACGTTCGATTACAATATGAAAAATATTAATAATAAAAAGAAGGCGGAAATAGAGTTGTTCTCTTAATGGGTTATCCTTGTTTGTATTTGTGAACTAATGCGTTCAAAACTTATAATATATTTTTCAGATGACAAAAAAAAAAGAAGGCGGAAATAGAATCTGACGTGATCATGTTTTGCCTTTCTATCAGAATGCCAAAATTGGAGAAATGTCGGAACTTGAAACGTAATATGCCTATTTGATTCGTCTTCTAGAACTTTATTAGATATATGTATATTTTGTTTTTTTAATATTTAAATACTCAGTTATTTTGGTTTTCAATAGTTTTTTCGAAATGATATTTTCAACATTTTACTTTTATCTTTCCGAATGTACTGTTTTGTTCTTTTATTTTCAAGTATTTATCATATATATAAGAGTACTGTACATATATTATAGGATTCTTGAATCACACAGACAATAGTTTAAACAGTTAAGTTCGGTACGTCACTCTCATATCTATTTGTACGTTCGATTACAATATGAAAGATATTAATAATAAAAAGAAGGGGGAAATAGAATCTGACGTGATCATGTTTTGGCTTTCTATCAGAATGCAAACGGCCAAAATTGGAGAAATGTCGGAACTTGAAACGTAATAGTATTAATCTGCAAGTTTATCTGGAATAGACCAAAGTTAGCAGCAATAAGGGACAAATATGATCAAAGTGGCACGAGATTGTATTGATAAACCCCCCCAAAAAAAAGAAAAAAAAAGTAGAATTAGGATGACTTTTCTAGTTTTGGATGTTGTAATTAATTTGGCGATGACGATCTACGCCATACCAACTTTTAATAGCGAGGACGAAACCAAAAGTGTATTTAAATTAAACTATATGGAATATAGTTTATCAAGTTCACTAGCTAATAATGTTCAAAAAAAAAAAAAGTTCACTAGCTAATAGCTATATTAATGTAAATTTATATCGAAAAAGGTACATGATTCCGCATTTCCAACTAAAATTTATAGTATATTACCAAGACTAAATAAAATTCTCATTATTTAATGCAATTTCTTGCAACTACATAGCTAGCATAAAAAATAAAATACTAAAAAACGCTAAAAAATAAGGACCGCCGTTCATGAACAAGGATGAGAGTTAGAGAACGCATATGGAACAAAACAACAACAAAGTTTTCTTCTTGTATGTGTAATAACATAAACACAAAACATATAACAATATAATAAAAAGAAGACTAAATAATTTGTGATTTCACGTGGATAGGAAAACCACCAGACGAAGTCATAAAATTATCTGTTTTTATTTCCCGCTCAGTTTGATGCGACTTTCAAAACCAGCTTCCTTAATTAGATTTCTCCTATTTATAGCTTTTGGGTCCACTAGTTTCCTCTTCAGTCTCTCAAAAACTCAAAATTAAATATGGAGGTAAACAACCGCAGGGAGGGTAGTCATGAAGACTTATGCTCATTGTCTGAGATGATGTCTACGATTTGCTCAGAAGAGCATAATGAGCTAAACCCTTTGCAAGAGATATTCGGTGGGCACTCGAGTTCCTCAACGCTCGACTTCTCTGAGTCTCAGGAAGTTACCAGGAACAGTGATCAGAGCGACACAAGGGATGATAGCAACAAGAGTAGCATTACGGGTAAACGACAACGTTCCATGGAGTATCGCGTGGTGATGGAGAAGGTTAGGGACCTTTTCTTTCTTCTCTTGCGTTCTTACCAAGCTAAGTTATGTTTATTTTCTTAACTCTGCAGAAAAGACGACAGCTTATTAGAGATAAAGTAGATATATTGCAGGGGATGACGCCTAATTGCGTAAAGGTTAATAATTTACTTCATAAATATATAGAGTAGTCGAATATAATATCAAGTTTCTAACGCTCCTTCTTCGTGTCTATGTATATACAGTCTGACCTTGCAACGAAGCTTGAACACATCGTTGATTACATTAAAATTTTGAAACATCAGATAGATGTAAGCTTCTTTTTTTTGTTCGTTCTCGTCTACAACTCACGCACGTACATTCCCGAATTTGAACCTAGATTGTGACACAGCATATCCCATTTACGATATGAATTAATGAAGTCTTGTGTGTTATGTGGTCCAGGTTATGTCTAAGGCATACACACAGCATGCGGGTTACATGTCACCATTTTATGGAGCTCAAGCACCATGTATGGCTACTCCATACACTAATCCTTGGGGATATTATGCGCCAGGAATCCCAATGATGCCTCAACAAAACATACCTTTTAAACCGCAATGTCATCAGGTTTGGATCCAATTCCTACTTCAATTTAACCTTATCTCATTTCTGATTTCTGCCATCAATTTACATCACAGTCACAGGTGCATGACAAGGCGCCGCCTGATCAAACTCAATAAGCTTTAGCTTTGTGGCTTTCTAAGACCCTGGCTTTGGACTCGTTTCTTTCTCTTTGTAGAAACCGTCCTTGTAAATAGATATATACATAGATATATGTAGTTTTGAAATAAATGAGTTTGTTAAAAGTTTCATGTAAAGTTTAATCGGTTGCAAAGTAATGTCAATTATGTAAAATTCATGTATGTTATCAAATTATATCTATGTTGTTTCTCAATAGAACTTGAAGTTTATAATAAAAACAGAGTATTAACTTTCCTAAACTACGATCGATCACAAAACCATATTAAGTTTCATGAGTTTATACTTTTATTTTCCGGAGTCTACCAACTTGCCTACCTCTCAATTAAAAATAAATGAATAATAAATGAGTTGACACATTATTTCTTATATATTAATGTTGGTCCTTTCAAAATTTTCACGTAAAACCTTAACAGAGTTTCTGCCAGATATGAAGTTTAATTGATGCCCCAATCTGTGACAACACTTGCTTCCTCTGTTTTGCTCAACTTTTCTCTTTTTGCAGTATGCAAATTAAATAAACAAAAAACAAAGATATAATACAATTACGTTTTCTATTTTTTATCGTTGAATTTCTTGGAGTAAATTAGATCAGTAAATTATTAAATTCAAGAAGCAGGATATTTTTTTTTACAGACTCAACATAATCAATACACGCTTTAGTTTCTAATTAAAGCAAGAAACCAAATATGATTTGTATTCAAAATTCCTTTAATCTGAACAAAGCTACGTACCTCTTTAAACAGAATAAAACCCGATAAAATGCATGTTTTTTTTTTTGACAAAAAAAAAAGTGCCAACCGTTTAACCTCCACAACCTCCGCCGCAGCCGGCGGCGCACGCGGAGCCATGTACGTCGTTAGTATGGGATTTAGAAGCTCCGTCGCTACAGGAGAAAGTCACGGCGGCTATGACGGATAGAGCCACAACAGCTGCCCAAATGTAGAGTAAGATAACGGCGCCTTCAGATCCTCCGGCATTACCTGCCGACGCCACCGCGAGTCCTCCTCTCACCATCGAAGAAGTTTTTTGCACCACTCAGACAAATGTTGAGAGTCTTGAGACTAGTTGATAAAGAGATAGAGAGTGTGTAATTAATTAGCATCTTTCAAGTGTGTGGTTTTGGTTTTTCGAGTCAGAAGTCACCAAAGATGCGACGACTCTTTCTTTACTCTGCCCTTTGGTTAAACGCTAGGGTTAATACTAGCTTTACCATATTGTGTGTGCGGCCATTCGTCATATCTCACCATTGAAAATGTCAACTCTTAACAAAAGCAAATTATCGTGACCCAAAAAAAAAAAAAATAGCAAATTAAAATTCTTATTGTGAAATGGCGGCAAGTAGAACAAAATAAACAAAGTAGCAGCATAAGTGATTTACTTAAAGAGATGACTATTTGAGTGTATGGGTGGACAAAGATATCTTAGAGACTCATAAAATTGATCTGAAATGAAGTAGATGTTAAGTACTCCCTCCGTTTCACAAAGAGTATCATTTTAAAATTTTGTTTTTGTTTCACAAGAGCGTCACTTTTTATTTTCAATGCAAATTTTAAAACAAAAATCTTTTGATCTTATTATATTGATGTATTAATTAAAAAGATAAAATTGTTTAATATATTAATAAAAGATAAAATAGAACTTTTACCAGTTTTTTTAATATGTGTGAAAAAGAGTAAAATGACATTTTTTTGAAACAGAGGGAATACTATTTAACAAGTAATCGTTAGCTCGACTAGAAAAGTATTATAGACAATGCCTAGAGGTCGTACATGATAAAATGACGACTGAGACAAAATTAATATTACAAATTGTAGTTTTGAACTTTGGATGCCCCCTGGTAATTAAAAAAATATATATATCTAAATATACAAATTTTTTTTTTTTTACAATAGGCTTGATTTTCCAAAAAAAAAACATGGATAAACTGCCGGTCCTTAACACATACATACAAAATTGAATGGGGCTTCTGAATTCTTTAAAAAAATTCAATTTTAGCAACTTGATATTTTTGTATATAGTATTTGATTTAGCACTCCGTGTATCTTAAATATCTCAGAACCGACTAACTGTAGAATTTCCAGTTTAAAATTGGGTTTGCTGTTAGCCTGTTACTAATATACAAAACCCATTGGAAAGCTAAAATACTTCCGTATCGAGACAAGGCCAACAGATAAGCATCGACGAGTGCTTTGTCATTATTACTAAAAAATTCAAGAGATGGTTGAGTTTCTAGTGACCTTGAAGAGGCCAACGAGGTATATGCGTTTCTTAACGCAAAATCGAAGATATATATGAACATCGATTAAATTTCCAAATATGTACAAGCAAACAAAAGTATTGTTTTTCGTGTTCTGCACATAATTTTTGTAAAGATTATATGATCTTTCTGTGGAGTTGATGCTTGACCCATCCACAACAGAGTAAGATGTCAAATTGAGTACACAAAACTTAAATGAAGAAAAAAACAAAATGCAGAAAATATCCACTAATCTATATATAGCTTCTTGGCCCAAATTAGAATCTCAATCTATACTATATATTTTCTTAAATTTGGAGCTGTATATATATAATTCCATGGTGAATAAAAATTAAACTATGTTTTTATACTAAATAAAGGCTCTTGTTTTGGTGTTAACCAGAAGAAAGCCTGAATTAGCTTTTATATATTGAAACTCATTGAAATAGTTTCGTTTTTAACTCATTTAACAAGAAAACAGTATCTTTAAGCCATATACAAAAAAAAAAAGTGTAATAAATTTTTTAGAAAATATTATCCTAATCCCACATAAATAAACATACCTATCAAATATTTTTGGGGAAATTGAAAAAAAGGGACATTTTTACTATGAGTTTGGTAAACTATACTTTTGACTCTAAACTTTTAAAAAATATACCTTATATTAATGTTAATCCTAATTTATCCTTAATAATTAAAATCGAAATTCAATTAAAATATCTATCAATAATAATTTCGTTTTGTGTTAATTGAAAAACTTCTAATTTATATAGACATTTTTTAAATAATGATTTTTTATTTATAATAACAAACTTCTAATTCATAAAAAAAAATTAAATAAAAGTTTATTTTTATTTCTTTCATTCTTCTTCTTCTAATAATATGACAAGAAAATTTTCATATTTATTAAGGTTAATTTAATCAAAATATAGACAAAAAATTTAAAAGTATAGTTTACCAAACCCATAGTAAAAATGTCCCTTTTTTTCAATTTCCCCTTTAATTTTTCCAATATGAGACTTTCCATCCAATTCAACTCTAGTAAAACCTATGACCAAGTAATAAAGGCTCCAATATTAATTGATCCTAAATTAGTGGAAAATAGAAATAAAGATTTGTAATACTAATATTTAATCTTGAAATGAACTAATAAATATCAAAATTGTTTTTCTATAGTGTTTAAATACTATATATATTTTAATATTTCATCATGTCAAACGAGCATTCAGAATCATAATATTGTCTTTAAAAAATTGTTTTTATTTAAAGGTGTTCCTATTAAAATCGATTTATTGTTTCAAATTTTGACTAAAAATTCTACAAAAGTGTTCAAATAATTGTATTGCCTTAATGGTAGATTAGATATACAGTCTTGGTCAATGGTAGATTATATCTAAAAATAAACTATATCAAATTTCTTTATCAAAATGAATGTTCAAAGGAGATTTTTGTAAATAAACTTTAGATAATAATCTTCTATTCTTATATAATCGATCTAGATACTATACATATGTTTAAAAAAATTATATAAAAGAACGAATCGGAATATCCTCTTTTTTTTTTAAATCGAAATACCTACATGTTCTTCATGAGTGTGACGATGTATGCTTTGATGCATCATGCATAACTACAAGTCTTCAACTCCTAAAGCAGGTCTAGTGTCCATTGCCTTTGCATACTTCAAGGCAAAACAAAAATAATGAGCAATTTACTAAACTAGTTTTGGAAGCCCGTATCAAATGGGCCTATACTAACACGGGCTAAATTTAATATGTTGTTCCTACACGGTACCATCTAAAACTAATTGTTATATTATTTTCCGGTGAGATGATGCAATATAAATATTGTAATGGGTGGTGTTGGCGACCGGGACTTGCAATCACCGGTAAAAAAGACAAGCGGTGGGGCCGACAAAGTTAGCCGTGATCCAGCTATTCCGGCAGAGCATATTGATATTTGCCAAAAAAGGAGGGCCTACCTAAAACGAACCTCAAGAATATTTTCTTCTTCTTCTTGATTTTTTTTTTAATCAATAATTATTATACTACAAATCCAAGATTAATAATAACCCAGCAAATGACAAATGCTGTTTCTCCATATCAATCATTTGGTAACTACATTGAAAAAAAACAAAAAAATTGGTAGGAGGAAATGATGGAGACACTTTGACATTGAAGTCTAAAAATTATTAGTGTTAGAAAAAAGAAAAAAAAAAGTGAAAAACAAATATCGTCTTATTAAGACACTTTAGTAGTGTCTCTTCACACTTGACCAAAGCTCGAGAGAAAAAGACAAAAGAGTAAAGAGACAGAAGAAAAAAGAAGAAATCAATGGCGGTTTCCGTTTCAATTCTCGCCGTCGTCACTGCCCTTCACCTCCTTGCTTTCGTCTTTGCCTTTGGCGCCGAGCGTCGCCGTAGCACCGTACTGTTCTCTCTCTCTCTCTCTCTCTCTCCTTCTCTCTTTGACTCTTTTTCTTCTATATCTGTTTAATTTTTTTCCCGATTTATCACTTTTTGTGTGTGTGAAGGCTGTGGCGAAGCCGGACCAGTACGATGAGAAGACCTTCTGTATGTACGGAACAGAGGCGGCGACGGTGTACGGTATGTCGGCGTTTGGGTTGCTGCTTGTGAGCCAAACGGTGGTTAACGGCGTTACAAAGTGTCTCTGCTTCGGAAAGGGTCTTGTCTCTGGTACTTCTTACACAGCCTGGGCTATCGTCTTCTTCGTCGTCTCTTGGTAAATTTAAACCATTTCCTCTCTAATTCGATTTCTTTTTGTGTTGAAATTTAAAAAGATTCAGGCTTTATTTAGCAACCAAGATTTGGAAATTGAGTGGAAATAGAAAGTAGAATTTGTTATTTAAAAGTAAACTCCTGATTAGGGCTTTTAAGTTTGATTTCAATATCAAGTTTTTAAGAAAGCTACTGATTTTTTCTTCTTCTTCTGAATATGAGCAAAGAGAAATTTGTGATTTTGATTTTAAATTTATGGGTTTCAACTTTGAAGTAAAAAAAAAAGAATAGCTTTTTCCCGTTTCCTTCAATAGCTTGTTTTGATATACTCTTCCAGATTTGTGGGTATATAAGTTTAGTAATGTGATTATTCAGTGATCATGATTAACTTCTTAGCTTTAAGTCCTTAACTCTTACTTGTGCGTTGTGAATATCCCATTTGGTTTCACAATTTGTGATCTAACTAGTATGTAGATTCTATAAGAGGCTTACAGGAACAATAACTAGTTAGTTCATTTCTATCTTTGAGCTGTTTTTGTCTTAATCATTCGTATTTTGTAAGTTGTGCTTATTAATCACAATCCTTGTGGATGAACAAAAAAAACACTTCAGGGTAAGCTTTCTAGGTGCTGAGGCGTGCTTGTTGGCTGGATCAGCGAGGAACGCGTACCACACCAAAAGTGAAGGCATCTACAAAGGAAAAGAGCTCTCGTGTGCCGTCTTACCCGTTGGGGTCTTTGCTGCTGGAGCTGCCCTGACTCTTCTGTCTTTGATTGCAACCATTCTTTACTACTTGGCTCATTCTAAGGCTGACACTGGTGGATGGGAGAAGCATCAGAACGATGGCATCGGCATGACTACTCCTGTAGATGCTCCAAAGCAACAGAACACCGATTTGGACAAGGTATAATCTGAGTTCTGTTTGGTCTTATCTTATGATAGATATGCTTTTAAAGACAGGGGTATAAACTATAAAATGTTGTCTGTTATAATTGTTTATATAAACTTGTGTTCTCTGATGTAACGTTGGCTTTATGTATGTCTCTGTCTACGAGAAAATTTGGATTGGCACATCATTATCTTAGCTTCCCCCACTAGGGAGGAGGGAGTGGAATGTTAACAATCAGGGCTCATAATAACGGACTGGGCTTAATGAATTAGGCCCATTTTAGGCCCAATGATAACATTCCTAGCCTCCTCACCTTGGAATATACTTGCATGAGAAAGGGTTTACTAAGAGCTATGATCAAAATGTTGATAACTTTTTGGAATACATTTTTGATCACTAGTACAAGTAATGAACGATTCTCCACAAGATATAAGAAATAATTTATCTATACAATAATAATGAAGGGGATAATGAGTTTTGCAACATGCAAAAGCCATTCCTTTCCTTTTTCTCAAATCGCTTTCTTCTTTATGAATCTAAGAACAAAACCTTTCTTCTTATCCTCGGAATTTGGGAACTATAAATGTAAAACCTTCGATTCATAGAGATTAGCGAACAAAAAGGCTACAGTTGTAATCATAAAACCATAAATCAAAACAAAATCATGGCGATATATGGATCCGAAATCGATGAACATAGAGCTTCTTCATCGAGAAGACGAAGATCAATATACCACAATCTAGGAGGAGGACGCTGTAACATATTATCTTTCTTTCTCTATTTTACATTAGTCTTTGTTCTTTAATATTCCTATATATGAAGGATTTGCTCTAAAAATCTTGTAGTTGCTGATGTAATATTCTGGAAGAACAAGAAAGAATCAGGAACAATCTTGGCGGTTTTCACATTGATATGGTTCTTATTCGAAGTGGTTGAATATCCTTTCATCACTTTTCTCTGCCAGATCCTCTTGATCTTCATTTTCATCTTCCTCATTTGGTCTTACATTGGCTCTTCACAACTAATCCAGCGGTAAAAAACACTCACATTTAGATTCTTGTTAATGAAAACCAAGCTCTCAAAGAACATGCCATGCATTTCGTGCAGGAAGCCACCGAGTATTAATGATCTAAGGATATCGGAATCAACTTGGAGATTCTTGTTCACCAAGATCAATTGGTTCATCATCAAACTGTATGATATCTCAAGTGGCAAAGACTTCAGACTCCTGTTTTTGGTAAAAATCAACGTATACATTCCCATTTCAGTTATTTTTTTCACCCAACGATTGTTTGGATATTAAAACTTTGTGTCTCATTTGCGTTTCAGGCCGTTGTTGCCCTATGGATATTATCGGTAGTCGGAAACTATTTCAGCTCTCTAACTCTTTTATACATCGGTGAGTCTTTATGATTTAATTTTATCTAGGGAGACTTTGCTATAATATAACTATACCAGAGGTCAAAATTTGCAAAAGAAATACGAGTATCATGTAAATATAAAATGTCATCGAGTAAAAATGTAAAATAACATGGTATTATTTTAAAACATGAGCGAAATCCATACTATTTCAAGAAAACACACGTATTGAATGAGCCGTTATATTTACGATTTCCGTATATCAGTTTTCTTATTACTCTTTTACCTAACATATTCTACATTTTAGGACTGGATTGATAATATATACTGGTTAAGAGATAAACATTTTCTAAGTCTGTTTCTTTTTGGTTAAAGCCTTTTTTTTTTTTTTTTGCTTAAACACGTATATAATTACAAAGATTTTTGTGTGTGTGGTGTTTTGGCGAAGTATTTGTGGGTCTGGAGACGATACCGATGTTGTATGAGCAATACGAAGAAGAGCTGAATTATGCAGCAATCAAAAGCGGGAGGGACATGAAGAAGCTCTTTAACAACTTTAACTCTAAAGTCATTAACAAGATTCCTAAAGCTAATGCTAAAACTAGGAGGCATATGTAACTTTATGTAAATCAATCTTCTAAATCTGCACATGTTACATATTAAAGCTTATAATAAGTCTTTTGTTCATGTAATCATGATTCATGAATATTCTTCAAGAATTCAGGATTCAGTGGGTATACACTTAAATATATTTTCGTTTAACTAGAAGGTGACTCAAACAAAATTTTAATGTGATATGAAAAATATTGGGGAAATTGAAAAAAAGGGACATTTTTACTATGGGTTTGGTAAACTATACCTTTAAATCTTTTGTCTATATTTTGACTAAACTAACCTTAATAAATATGAAATTTTAAATATATTAAAAATATATATATTTTGAGAGCAAATAACATATAGAATAATCAAAAACACCATAACTAAAAATTCTTGATCTTAAGATTTTGAAAAAAATAAAAATAAAAATATTTTTTTATGTTCTAAGAATTATGAAATACGTATTCTAAACTTCATAAATATTCTATAAAGTTTAGAATACATATTCTGCAATTTGTACATGTTCTACAAAGTTTAAAATACATATTCTGCATTTTGTACATGTTCTACAAAGTTTAGAATATGTATTCTAAATTATTTATGTGTTTTACGAAGTTTAGAATACGTATTCTGCACTTTGTACATGTTTTAAAAAATTTAAAATACGTATTCTACGAAATTTAAAATTCTGTATATCATAAAAAGAAATAAAATATCATAAATATCTATATCATATATTATGCAATATCTTTTATTTTTTTTTCATCTTCTTCCCTTTTTATGTTTTCTTCTTTTTTGACAAATTATTTGATATAACATTATATAGATATGATAGAAAATTAAAATGACTAATTCAATTTCCCCATTTCTTTTCAGTCATTACTTTTCCTATTATGAATTAGTCAATTTGGGGAAATTGAAAAAAAAGGACATTTTTACTATGAGTTTGGTAAACTATACCTTTGACTCTAAACTTTTAAAAAATATACCTTATATTAATGTTAATCCTAATTTACCCTTATTAATTAAAATCGAAAATTCAATTAAAATATCTATCAATAATAATTTCGTTTTGTGTTAATTGAAAAACTTCTAATTTATATAGACATTTTTTAAATAATGATTTTTTCATTTATAATAACAAACTTCTAATTCATAAAAAAAAATTAAATAAAAGTTTATTTGTACTTCTTTCATTCTTCTTCTTCTAATACTATGATAAGAATAATAGCTTGGTTTGATATTTTATAAAAAAATAAATTTAATTTTCTATCATATCTATATAATGTTATATCAAATAATTTGTCAAAAAAGAAGAAAACATAAAAAGGGAAGAAGATGAAAAAAAAAAAAAAGATATTGCATAATATATGATATAGATATTTATGATATTTTATTTCTTTTTATGATATACAGAATTTTAAATTTCGTAGAATACGTATTTTAAATTTTTTAAAACATGTACAAAGTGCAGAATACGTATTCTAAACTTCGTAAAACACATAAAAAATTTAGAATACATATTCTAAACTTTGTAGAACATGTACAAAATGCAGAATATGTATTTTAAACTTTGTAGAACATGTACAAAATGCAGAATATGTATTCTAAACTTTATAGAAAATTTATGAAGTTTAGAATACGTATTTCATAATTCTTAGAACATAAAAAAATATTTTTATTTTTATTTTTTTCAAAATCTTAAGATCAAGAATTTTTAGTTATGGTGTTTTTGATTATTCTATATGTTATTTGCTCTCAAAATATATATATTTTTAATATATTTAAAATTTCATATTTATTAAGGTTAGTTTAGTCAAAATATAGACAAAAGATTTAAAGGTATAGTTTACCAAACCCATAGTAAAAATGTCCCTTTTTTTCAATTTCCCCAAAAGAAATAAACATAAATGGAATCTTAAACCATATGATAACGATCAAGAAGCTGAATAACTTTTGGAATCTCCAACATTATTGTATATAACTTACATACATGTATATGTATGATAAACATTTGCATTACAAAAAAAACAAGTACCAAAAGGTTTATGAACTTCTCTCATTTTCTTTGTTCTCTTTATCTCCTTCACCGCCAAGAAAACATATATATAACTCTATGTCATGCACTTTGGTTCAGCATCTCGTCGATCCAATCCATGCACCCAAGATCATAATCAAAAAGATCTCCTCCCTCCATAGCCTGATCTCTTGGATTTGCGGCTTCCATATTTTGATATCCAAAGGACTCCATCATATTATGTTGCTGGCTTGTCATACCAAGAGATTGATCCTGGTCCTCCATCGTGGTGTGAGGGATTGAATCCATCGGGGTATTGAAGGCAGAGTCATGTCCACTATAACTCGTCGGAAAAAGATTATTCCTTTCAAAAAAATTATAATTTTCCAACCAAGCCTCTATTTCCATCTCGTTGACGTCAATGTCAAAAGAGATCAGATCTTCGATCGGAACATAATTATTTCTCACATAAGGAACCAAGCCCGTCTCTTCCATAGTAGTTTCAAGAGGAATCACGTTTTCCAAACCCACTTGAGTTGTATTTGTTTCAAAAGAAGTCATATCTTCAAGAAGACGCAAACACTCTTCAGAAAACAACCAATCCATCTGGTTTGTATTGGTTTCAAGAGGGATTTCATGACTTGTTTCACCAGAAACAAAACCTACAGGATTCGTATTACTTTCATGGAAAATCATATCTTGAGAGAGATCATAATTTCCTCCAGAAGAAACCCTACCCATCTGGTTCATATTGATTTCAGGAGGAATCATATGTTCAGAAGTAACATAATCTTCCCCCGAATAAACCCAACCCATATGGTTTGTATTGGTTTTAGGAACAGTTATGTTCATATCCGTCTCAGGAAGAACATAATTTTCTGTTGAAGGATTCCAATCAATCTGATTCATATTGGATTCATGATGACTATAGTTCTCTACCGGTGGAACCCAACCCATCTGGTCCATATTGGTTTCTAAAGGGTTTATGCTATAGTCTCGGAGAAAATAACCCTCTCCCATCTGGTCCATATTGGTTTCTAAAGGGTTTATGCTTAGATCAGCTTGAGGAACATAAGAATCTGGTATATAAATAGGGTCTAGACCTAGTTGGTTCATATCGGTTTCAAGAATAGAACTAGATGGTTGAAGTGGGTTAGGATCAGACTGAGGAATACCAACCCTGACAGATTCCATCTGGAATGCGTCTAAGTTAGATGCTCCAACACTTGATGGTATACCAGAAAGGACAGGAGGGTTATCGCTACTTAAGCCACTATGGTTAACATCATTGGTAGAAGGAGGAATATTGTAGGGTGGGTTGTTACTTGTGGCTGAAGGAACAGAATTGACTTTCATGGATGGCTTGTTTAGTACGTTACCAAAATGTGAGTATTTACTCAGATCCAGTTTCCCGCCTAGATGAAACTTTGGCGTCTTCGCAGCCTTCCTCTTGGCAGCAAATTTTTTAAATGAATCTGCATTAAAAGGCAAAAAACAATATTGACACAAATTTGATGAAAAAAAAAATTATAGAATTTGTGAAAAGTATCCGTATAGTAAAAGATCACTTGCATTGGAAAATGGATGATGATGATGAGAATTTTTTCTTTCTCAGGGAATGCCACAAAGAGTTACATTCAATGAGATTCTTCTTTAAGTCGGATGCTTTGAAAGGATATTCATAGTCTGAAGGGTATTCAAATGTTTCATCTGTTGATCTCGATTCATTTCTCGGCAATGTATCGTTAATTCGTTGAACTTGAGATTTGTATTTCTGTAAAAATTATAGAATGATTTTTTTTTTATATAATAAGGCCATCCAACAATATTATATGTTGAAGAAAAGTATATATAAAGTATACATATGAACCTGAAGGTGGCTACCGACTTGGCGATGATTCAAGTTTGAGTCATTCATAATCTTCAATATGGCTTTGGGACGAGAATCTGCAAGATAAAGAAGTAAAAGAAAATGATAAAAACAAAGAATAATTCGTCAAAAGTAAAATATAAATTCTTACCTTTTTCACCCAAGATAGAGATAGCAGCTAAAAATCTCATGTGACGCTCACGAGTCCACAAATTGCATCGTCTTCCAGCATTACTCTCCAATTTCTTTTCTTCCTCTCTCTTATTCTCAGTCTCATCATTTGCTATGATTTTTCTCTTTTGGTACGTTTCAGGAGTTGTGAATTTTTTGATGAAGGGTCGTTTTCCTAGCAAAGATGATTGACTTGTTCTCTGCTTCTTAATGGTTTCTCTAAAAGCTTCAATCTGGGTTAATATACTGTTGCCCGTAACTTTCTCTTGTTGTTCAGCAATGCTGATTTTCTCTAGCGCTTGGCTCTTCTTAGATACCACATGCTGCCACATGTTCTTAATGTCATTTTCAGAAATCGGCTTCTTCAGGGAAAAACATGCTCTTTTTGTCAAAAGATCTGATGCTTCCTTCGTGTTTATTTCTGGACTTATCACTTTAACACAAGAAGAATCCAAATCTATTAACTTTTAGAGGAAACAAACAGTGGAAAGAATTAACAAAATTAAGAAGTGTGAAAATTTACTTACGTATAAGAGGTATTTCTTTGTGGACCAAAGCATCAAGGAAGCAATGTGAGTCTATGTGAGCCATTTCAATGTTGGCTATGATAAGTCCAATATCCTTCTGTTGTTCGATCATCGATACGGCCTCACTTGCAACGTTCACGCTCATCACTAGTACATCAATTTATACATTAGATTTTTATAAAAACCCAAAAATACTCAAGTTTTTTCCTTATTAGATTTTCAGTTATTTAAAAAACTTGAAAGAAATATATAGAGTAGTTATAACCTGTACTTTCGGTTATATTTGATGATTGGCTAGTCTAATACATAGTATATCATATTATACAATTAATATTTGAAACAATCTTATTATCTGAAAAATATTATATTAAATTTGAAGTTTGATTTTAAATAGCACCTGATGTCCAAAATATGTATTATAATTGAAAGGCTTTTTCATAATAGCACGGAATATCTATAATTTTCAATATTTTCAAAAAAAAGTTTATAAGACTTTCATCTCAAATATATTTTAGATTTTCATTTATTTACAAAACTTGAATAAAATAACTAGGGTAATTAAAATGTTTATTGTCAGTTATATTTAATATATATTCTAAAGTATATTTTCGGCTAACACCGAACATCCAAATATCCCATTATCCGACAAAATATAGATCATGTTAAAGTTTAAAAAGTTTATTTTTTTCTGAATATCATCGGATGTCAAAAAAACCTTAATATCCAACAAAAACATATATTATATTAAAACGCAATGGTTTTTTCGAATAGCACCAAATATCTAGAACACCTTACTATCCAACATAATCTCAAAAAAATTTAAATAAAAAATTTATTAGAAATACATCTTCAAATATATAACTAAGATCTGAGACCAATCTGTAGGCTACAATTTTTATTAACTGTAAATTAAATACGATTTTGTTTCTTTTTTCAAAATTTCTTCAAAAATTTTGGTTTGCACAATGCAAAAACCGCAAGATCTAGAGGTTCTAAATTATTATCATTAGAAAAGAGCACAACATATGGTAAAATTTAACATTACAAATGAGACCATTAGATTTACATGAAATAGTCGATATTTAAATACCAAATTATCAGCATGCACTAATATAAATGATAAAAATGAAGAAACAAAATGTAATGAATAATTGTTTTTACCTTTATACGAAAATTGCTTAAGCATTGATGTGAGAGATGTGACTGATATAGTGTCATTGTCGATTAGCAGGATTGAACTATCACGAAGACATTCAGGAATTATGTTCTCAACCAAATTTACATTCAAATTTTCAGTCATTTTCTCGAGAAAATTGATACAAACTATATATGATATAAGGTTTGAGAAAATGAATGAATTGAAGGAAAAATAAGCTATAGCATGGACATATATAGAAGAACATGTGGACCCAAATAGGTCATATATTGCAAACTAACTCCAAATGAAGACAAATATCTTAATTACTATCTTAATATATTTAGTTTTATCATTTGACCATAAAATACATTTTATAAATGTTCAAAAATATCTAGCATAAAATATAATTTCTTGGTTTACTTAATTAAAATCTTATGAAACACATAGTGGTTGATATTATAGCTAGGAAAGCGTATTTCAAAAGTCAATTTTTTTTTTTGTAATCTTAGCGAAATAATTTTGTATATCTTTTTATTGGCTTTGAATAAAATAAAATTAGTTTTAGGGAATACTGTAATTCATTTGACTGTCCTAATTAAAAAAAAAATTATATTCGTGAACCGATCATAATCCATATATAATTAGCCATTTTTCATTTATAAAATTTGACCTAGAAATATACCAGTCATACATATATGATACAGTATTTTAGAAAATAATTAATTAATTATTGAAAAAATAAAATTATAATTATTTTATATATGCATAGCATAATTATTTTTTGGTAGCATTGTATTTCTTCTTATTTTTTTACCATTAACATTTTTTTAATTATATTTTCTTTCAGTCAAGGGAAAATGTACCTAAATATATGTTTTAGATTTATGACGGCATAAAAAATTCTTAATATGTAAACTAATTAAGTTATCTATTACACAAGTTATAATTTAAAAACCATCAATAGTTTTTTTTTTTGGTCAATAAAATTATTAATAGTTTTAATATTAAATTTTATTGATATGTTTTACAGTTACATCGTTGCCATATTTTGATAGATATAACTTTATTGGAAATGTGGTGAGAAGCATATGACTGGTCAACTCTAAGCTAATTAACTTCCATATTTACTTTGAAGCTCAAAATTTTCAAAAATAGGGATCAAAGTTCATCTTTTATACATATATGTAAGATTTTGAAATGTATGTTAACTGTTCAAATAAAACTATAAAAGTATTAAATAATTAAGAGTGGTGATGTTATGCTATCATTGGTTCTCTTTTCTCTGAGTCCCCGCTAGCTTTTGTGTAAAATATAACTAATGCTTGTTTAGTCGTGAATTCGTGATGGGAAAAGAATATCTGATATAAAAAATAACAATACATTACAAAAACAAAATGCCGACTAAGAAGTGTTTTGGCGATATGATTATTTATAAATGCCGACTAAGAAGCGTTTTGGCCTTCCATCAGTGTTATGTTGTGTGCATTTCTAACCTCTCATCTATAAATTTCCCAAAAACAAAAAAAAAACTCTCAAAAAGATGCATTTATACACAACATTGATGTGCGACATAGATAAAAAGTTTGTGATAAAATCTTTCTATTAATTTAAACCTTCGTTCAAAGTTTTTTTTAACCTTCCTCTGTTTGTGCTCACACTGGTGAAGCTATTTCAATATTACAAACATATCCAAAAGGCTTAAAATCTTCTATGTATTAACATTATTCACTTTTTACCAAGATGCTATTTGCCAAATCCTTTGAATAGTTATCAATATCTCTGTAGATATATAGTACTGGTCAATTATAGGTATACTAGTATTATGGCTCCTGCTATGCAGGGGCAAAACAATGTAAATTATCTATTTTATTTTTATTTAATAAAAGTTTAAAATAAGTTTAATAAACATCCAATCATTTAGTTTTAAATTCCATTTATTTAGTTACAAAAAACTTAAGTGTTAATATTAATATATTAACTAAACTAAACACAAAAGAAATAACCAATTACTATACAAATAAAATTTAACTAAAAATATTTTTTTGTTAAACTACTTAATAATAAAAAAATATAATGACAAATTTTATTGGCACAGCAATGTTCGCTGTTTTATGCCATTGTTCATTTGGATTTTTCTACTCGAGTTTCTTATACTCATTTTACAGTCAATGATTTTTTACTTTATATAATAAAAATAAGAAACTCTTCATCAAATCTATAAATTTTGGAAAAGTGTTTACAACAATGGTGGCCCTTTGTTCTGGTTATAATTTGGGGTGATTTTAATATATATACATGGTTGACCAATTAATTAAGTAAAAAGTAATAGATAATTGAAAATTAAGTAATTAATAGAGAGAAATAAAGTTTAATCCAAAAATATCCTTATTGTTTTGTTTAATTACAAAAATACCATTATAGAAAATACTGTTCATTTAGCGTTAAATCGCTAGCTAACATTATTATTATGCAATTAACGTGTTAACCATTTAGCATATCTTGTGAAAATAGCATGTTAAAACAGTTATCATACTATAAAAGACATAAAATTGTCATGTTAACTGAGTTATTATATCATAAAATTATTATGTTAATCGAATTATCAGATCATAAATATAGAAAACACGATAATATGAAAATTATCATGCTAACTAATTATTATATTATAGGAAATGTAAATTATTTATTAACTAATTTAGTTAACTTAACAAAATTATATCAATAATCAAGTAAATAACTTTGTTATCATTTAAAATACGATCGTTATCTGAGTTGTCGCTAAAACAAAGTTATTATGTTAGAAAATGTAATTAAATTATAAAGATAGGGTTAAAATAGGGTTTTGATGTATAACTTACCATAATAAATAGTATTTGATGTGAAAAAACTAATTTTGGTATTATTATATACCACCAATTGCAAATACTCTATAATTTGTTCTTAACATGTTTGTGAACATCATATGCGAAGTTTAATCAGCATTTGACTGAAAATTATATCTTGTGCATGCTGGAGAGAACAAAAGAAATAACAAAAGATGTACAACCTATTTGAACTGAGAGAATGATTCTTGTGGGGAATAAAGTCATCAAAAAAACTTGGTTTCAAGGCTAAAGTTATTGGATCAATCTTATGGTTGTATCCCTTGATTTTCGTTCTTAATTATTGTATTTTCACAAATTCAAACAATCAATTTGTTTTTTTTTTTTGAACAATTGCTATCAATTTGTTACAATACAAAAATATGAGATCACGATTAATGAGATAAAAAAAACTAACTGAGAAGAATTAATTACATTTGGTTGAACACCAGTGGCAGAGGCACCTTGCAACTGACTATTATTATATTTATGTTAACCATTATTATATTTATTTGTAAAAAAATATGGAGACCTGAACTGAATGGAGGCATATATATGTTGATGTCAAAAAAAAAATATTTACTTGTAAAATAAAATTTATTTTATACTTAAACTTAAAATGATATTCAAAAATTAAGTATGTCATGTTTTTTTGTGTGGTTTGCCAAACAAAAAAAATGATTAAAAACATTAACAATTTTTTTTTTAACAAAGTGTTATCATATAAGAGGCATACAAATATAATTTTGAGTAAAATATATGCATGTGTAACATAAGAGAGTGGAATACCAGCAATAAGTTTTATCTCTCTAAATGTTATTATTATCTTTGAATGTTGTATGGATATTTCTGCACATGTATATCTAAAATACTTTCAATTTTGTGATATGATCAAGTGTTATCAAAGAAAAACTAACTCTTTCTCTTGAAACTTAAAGTGTGCTAAAGTTGAAAGAGAAACTATCGAAGTGAATATTCCTAAGAGAGGTTGGCTTACCGGTGAATGCATAAAATGGACCGATGTTTTATTCTCTTGGACATCAAAAAGACAAGCTTGTTGATAGCTACCAGCAGCTAGCAAGTATGGTATTATCACAGTATATTAATTAAAAATGCAATTGCTTGTTTGTATATATATAAACATGTGTTTTATTTTATTTTGATGTTGATTTATAGGGGATTATTGGAATTTTGGCCTCTCTAAAAGCGACACTTACTTGAATCGAATTCATGGATTGAACAAACAAGAACTAACCCCCGAAGACTTTCTGAATGGAGTCAGTCAGAAACATCAATATTGCGGAGATGGATTAGACTTCCTTGAAAATGCAAAAGATTTCATGATCAATAAAAATCATGTCTCTGATATGATTGTTCATAGATATGATTGTCCATAGGAGGAGGCATTCATAACATTTTGGAGCACTTGTTGAGTATGCTGGTCAAAGGCCCCGTGGTTATGTCATTCTATTGTTTTTCAAGCTACAAATTTTACAACGTATGTAACGAAAGTGTAAGTATTTTTTTTAACTAATAATTCCAAAATATATATTTATTCTTTTAGGTGAATAGAAAATTATTATTTTTATAGATTTTGTAACAAGACCCATAACTGTATACTCTACTCTATATTCCAGTTTTATCCTTCTTTTTTTGCAGTATCGACGATGAAGAGTGATCATAGATTGCTTGAGAGAGGAATACATACTGTCCAATCTAAATCATCGATCCACATAAGAGGACATCGGCCGAAGCCCTTGAAACTACTATAAATGCCCTCTCACTCTCTTCTCTTCTCTTCAGCTGCTTCCACCATTAAAATCCCGACGCTCAGTTGCTTCTCAAAAATGGTACGTATCCATTTCAAACTCAGATCTAGATAATTTTTAGGTTTTTTTTCTTTCTAAAACGACATTTTGTTTAGGTTGATCGAAAATTGTGGCGCTTATATTTGATTGGAGTAAAAAATATTTATGTTAACCATTATTATATTTATTTGTAAAATGAAATTTATTTCATATTTAAACTTAAAATAATGTTCGAAAATTAAATATGCCATTTTTGTGATTTGCCAAACAAAGAGAGTGATGAAAAACATTAACAAGTTTTTTTTAACAAAGTGTTATCCTATAAGAGGCATAAAAATATAATTTCAAGTAAAATATATGTATTTGTAACATAAAGGAGTAGAATACTAACAATAAGCTTTATCTCTCTAAATGTTATTATTAGCTTAGAATGTTGTATGGATATTTCTTCACACGTATATCTAAAATGTTTTGAATGTTGTGATATGATCAAGTGTTGGCAAAGAAAAACTAACACGTTCTCTTGAAGAAATTACTCAGAGTGTCCAAAAATTGAAAGAGAAACTACCAAAGTGAACATTCCTAGAGAGATTGGCTAGCTGGTGACATCTGAAGGCATAAAATGGATCATGTTTTATTCTCTTGAACATCATAAAAGGCAAACTTGTTGATAGCTACCAGCAGCTAGCAGGTACGGTATTATCACAATATATTAATAAAAATGCAATTACTTGTTTGTATATATATAATAATTAACATGTGTTTTATTTTATTTTAATGCTTATTTGCAAGGAATTTTTGGAATTTTGGTCTCTCTAAAGGCTATACTTATCTGAATCGAATTTGTGAATTGAACAAACAAGAACTAACATGTGTTTACTTGAAAAAAATATTTATGTTAACCATTATCACAATATATTAATTAAAAATGTAATTGCTTGTTTGTATATATATAATAACTAACATGTGTTTTATTTTATTTTGATGTTAATTTGCAGGGGATTGTTCGACTTTCGGCTTCTCTAAAGGCCACACTTATCTGAATCTAATTCGTGGACTGAACAAACAAAAACTAACCCCCGAAGACCTTCAGAATGGAGTCAATCGGAAACATCGAGATTGCGAAGATGGATTGGACTTCTTTGAAAATGCAAAAGATTTCATGATCAATAACAATCATGTCTCTGATATGATTATCCATAGGAAGAGGCATTCATAGCATCTTGTGGCACTTGTTGAGCAGTTGCTAAAAAAAAAATTATTTTGGAATTATTAGTTAAAAATACTATAAATGCCTTCTCACTCTCTTTTCTTCTCTTCTCTTCAGCTGCTTCCGCCATTAAACTCATGACCCTCACTTGCTTCTCAACAACTGCACGTATCCATTTCAAACTCAGATTTAGATTATGTTTAGGTTTTTTTTTTAAACGAGATTTTGTTTAGGTTCATCGGAAATTGTGGCGCTTATATTTGATTGAAGTAAAAAATATTTATGTTAACCATTATTATATTTACTTGTACAATGAAATTTGTTTGAGATTTAAACTTAAAATAATGTTCGAAAATTAAGTATGTCATGTTTTTTAGTGGTTTGACAAACAAAGAGAATGATGATTAAAATTAACAAGTTTTTGTTTAATAAAGTGTTATCCTATAAGAGTCATAAAAATATTACTTCAAAGTAAAATATATGTAATTGTAACATAAGGGAGTAGAATACAAACAATAAGTTTTATCACTCTAAATGTTATTATTAGCTTTGAATGTTGTATTAATATTTCTGCACATGTATATCTAAAATGTCTTAAATGTTGTGATAGGATCAAGTGTTACAAAAAAAAAACTAACACGTTGTGTTGGAAAAATTACTCAAAGTGTCTTAAAGCTGAAAGAGAAACAACCAAAGTGAACAATCCTAGAGAGGTTGGCTTGTCGGTGACATCGGAAGGCATAAAATGGAACGATGTTTTATTCTCTTGGACATCAAAAAAAGCAAGCTTGTTGATAGCTATCAGGAGCTAGCAGGTACGGTACTATCACAATATATTAATTAAAAATGCAATTACTTGTTTGTATATATATAATAACTAACATGTGTTTTATTTTATGTTGATTTTGATTTGCAGAGAATTATTAGACTTTTAGCCTCTCTAAAGGTCACACTTACCTGAATCGAATTCGTGGATTGAAGAAAAAATAACTAACCCAAGAAGACCTTCTGAATGGAGTCAGTCGGAAACATCGAGATTGCGAAGATGGATTGGACTTCTTTGAAAATGCAAAAGATTTCATGATCAATAATAATCATGTCTCTGATATGTTTATCCATAGGAAGAGGCATTCAGAGCATCTTGTGGCACTTGTTGAGCAGTTGCTAAAAAAAATATATATTTTGGAATTATTAGTTAAAAAATACTATAAATGCCCTCTCACTCTCTTCTCTTCTCTTCAGCTCCTTCCACTATTAAACTCATGACCATCACTTGCTTCTCTACAATGGCAGGTATCCATTTCAAACTCAGATCAAGATTTTGTTTAGGTTGATCGGAAATTATGGCACTTATATTTGATTGAAGTAAAAAATATTTATGTTAACTATTATTATATTTGCTTGTAAAATAAAATATATTTCAGATTTAAACTTAAAATAATGTTCGGAAATTAAGTGTGTCATGTTTTTTTTTTTGTGGTTTGCCAAACAAACAAAATGATGAAATTGCTTATATTTGATTGATTTAAAAAATATTTATGTTAACCATTATTATATTTACTTGTAAAATGAAATTTATTTCAGATTTAAAGTTAAATTAATGTTCGAAAATTAAGTATGTCATGTATTTTTTGTATGGTTCACCAAACAAACAGAATGATGAAAAAATTTAACAAGTTTTTTTTTAACAAAGTGTTATCATATAAGAGACATAAAAATATAATTTCAAGTAAAATATATGCATTTGTAACATAAGAGAGTATAATACCAACAATAAGATTTATCTATCTAAATGTTATTATTAGCTTGGAATGTTGTATGGATATTGGTGCACATGTATATCTAAAATACTTTGAATGTTGTGATATAATCAAGTGTTAGCAAAGAAAAACTAACACGTTCTCTTGAAGAAGTTACTCAAAATGTCCTAAAGTTGAAAGAGAAAGTACCAAAGTGAATGTTTCTAAAGAGGTTGGCTTGCCGGTGACATCTGAAGGCACAAAATGGACAGATAATTTATTCTCTTGGAAATAAAAAAAGGCATGTACCAAATTTTACTTTTACCACTTTGAAAACCTTGAAAATTGAAGTGGTTGTACTATTGCACATTTTATCAAATTATCGTAGTTGTGTATTCGTCAACTTATCCATTAAACTGTCAACATATGGTTACTAATTTTTTGACCGCAACTAGCGACCACCACCATCAGCTATATGATAGATTTACTTTTTTGATATCTTCAAGAGACGTCAAAGTAATTTGGCCCGCTCTTTTTTTACACCTCTAATGTTTGGTTTTTGACGGTAAAGTTGCACACTAGAGGCAGTAATGTCATTCTCTTTAAAGAAAACTTTACTATAAATAAGAAAAATACAGAGGGGTAAAAATGTTATAAGCAAAAATAATATTTTGTTCAAGGAAAAAAAGGATAAATTACTTACACATCATTGCGTGTTGTATTTAGAGAGGCTAGGGCTCAGTGTGTTTTAAGACTTATGGTACAGACACTGGGTTGAGAAGAGGCTCAGACTCTAAGAGTTCGGTCGGAATCGAGGTCGGATCCGGAAAGTATGTCATAAGGTCTTCAAAAGCAGATAACAAACACTTGAAAGATTCAAAGATTTCGGGTACAAGCTCGTGGTCTTCCTTCTTTCTCCTTTATCTCGACGTTTACTTGCACGTTGACCATTTGTTTTCCCTAAAACACTTGCACGTTAAACTTAAAATAATGTTCGAAAATTAAGTATGTCATGTTTTTTTGTGTGGTATGTCAAACAAACAGAATGATAAAAAACATTAAAAAGTTTTTTTTTTTAACAAAGTGTTATCATATAAGAGATATAAAAATATAATTTCAAGTAAAATATATGCATTTGTAACATAAGGGAGTATAATACCAACAATAAGATTTATCTCTAAATGTTATTATTAGTTTGGAATGTTGTATGGATATTGGTGCACATGTATATCTAAAATACTTTGAATGTTGTGATATAATCAAGTGTTAGCAAAGAAAAACTAACACGTTCTCTTGAAGAAGTTACTCAAAATGTCCTAAAGTTGAAAGAGAAAGTATCAAAGTGAATGTTCCTAAAGAGCTTGGCTTGCCGGTGACATCTGAAGGCACAAAATAGACTGATGATTTATTCTCTTGGACATCAAAAAAAGCAAGTACCAAATTTTACTTTTACCATATTGAAAACCTTGAAAATTGAAGTGGTTGTACTTTTGCACATTTTATCAAATTATCGTAGTTGTGTATTCGCCAACTTATCCATTTAACTATCAACATATGGTTACTAATTTTTTGCGCAACTAGCGACCACCACCATCAGCTATATGATAGATTTACTCTTTTGATATCTTCAAGAGACGTCAAGGTAATTTGGCCCGCTCTTTTTTTTACACCTCTAATGTTTGGTTTTTGACGGTAAGGTAGCATACTAGAGACAGTAATGTCATTCTCTTTAAAAAAACTTTACTATAAATAAGGAAAATACAGAGGGGTAAAAATGTTATAAGCAAAAATAATATTTTGTTCAAGGAAAAAAAGATAAATTACTTACACATCATTGTGTGTTGTATTTAGAGAGGCTCGGGCTCAGAGTGTTTTAAGACTTCTGATACAGGCGTTGGGTTGAGAAGAGGCTCAGGTTCTAAGACTTCGGTCGGAGTCGAGGTCGGATCCGGAAAGTATGTCATAAGGTCTTCAAAAGCAGATAGCAAACACTTGAAAGATTCAAAGATTTTGGGTACAAGCTCGTGGTCTTCCTTCTTTCTCCTTTATCTCGACGTTTACTTGCACGTTGACCATTTGTTTTCCTTCCGCCCCCCCCCCAACCCCCTTTTCCCGACAAATATAAAAACAAAAACAGACCATAACTTCAGAAGCAATTCATACTAGTATTCACAAGAAGATAAAACTATGATATCCAATTCATCAAGAGTAAGAGTAAGAGCAAGAGCAAGAGCAATCATTAACGACACTCACAAAATAGTCAATTCACGTTTATGATCTACAAAACCTTAAGCTAAATGCATAACACAGAAACTCAAATACCTAGCTCATCTATAACACTCTAAATCTTTAGATTAACTATTATCCCTTTCAGTTAAGAGCTCTCAAAAAAAGAAAGTAATCACTTAGCATAGCCAACTATAATTTATTGCGGATCCTACAGGAAAACAGATACGAGGAACATACATCTCCAAACACGCATAGCTGCAAAATCAATATACAGAGTCTCAATGGTATCAGAAACCACAACATAATAAAAAAATCCAATCATGAAGCCATTTCCGAAAACAAAAAACAAAAGCATGCTCATGAAATCAATTTCAGAGACTCATCCACATCAATGTCAACAAAATATATATATATATATTGTTATATTGTTGAGACATCATGTACCGCTTCTTTGCCTAACTCTAGTTAATTTGAATCTTTATGAGCATGCACTTAGCTCCCATACCGCTTATCCTGTAACATATCATCACCAGATACGACATCATATTAAAAAATACTGAAACAAACAAACAAAAACCATAACTAAGTATAATCTATTGTGGATCCCTACAGGAAACAAACGAGTAACATACACACGCATTGCCGCAGAATCCCTATAGATTCACAATGATTATCATAAATCACAGATTCAAAATAACTAAAAATCGAATCATGAAATCATTTTCAACAACAACAAAAACAAAAGCACGCTCGTAGTTCACCGAAAACAAGCAACTAAAAGAACAGAAGAGGAAGGATCAAACAGAGGACAAACATACCACATGTTCGTCGATGGGGGAGAAGATTTAGGTATCTGCAGCAAGCGACAACAATATGAGATAGGTTTTACGGCTGAAAACCGTAAACCCTACTAAAGAGATTCAGCGAGCAAATGAGATATGCTTCCTATTTATACGGTTCCATCGATCCAGTCATCAGGCCTTCACGTCTTGGGCCTATAAAATAGCCACTAATGTTTTGGTTTTTTTTATTGTTTTTAAAAGCTTAATGTTTTGTAATTTATTTATTTTAATTAATGGCAAATCTTTTGTGTACGAAACAAATACTAAGGTGGGGCTATTGGATTTAAAAGTTCGATTGAATTTGAAGGAATTTAAGTTTCCATTAAATTCTAGTGTTATGCAATGATGTATTTTATCAATTATTTTAAATATTTGTGTTATTGGATGAAGTGTTTCTAGTCATTCTTTCAAAATATTTTATTCAATATATTAATTTTCTAATTCTATTAAATATTTTTGTTATTCAATATTTGATGGATGTGGTGGTAATGTTATTTGAAAGGAATTTAATAAAAAAATTTACTATAAAAATGTAAATAACCAAATCTGTGTTTTTAGGTTGTGATTTGAAAGGAATTATTATACATATAAAATACATTGTGTTGTTATATTCTTGTTCTTCTAGTATATTATAAAAATAGGTTTGTCTACTATAACATAAAAATAATCAAATATAAAATAGAACCATTAATGAATAAAATTATGTGTAATCTAGTTGTGACTATGATGATTTTTGTGTTTGTCTATCTAGTATGTACGTCAATATTTTACAACCAGATCTAGTTGCAATATTTTTCAAATGTTTTGTCAAATTCGAGTCAGTCATTTGTCGTAAACTCTAGTCAAATATATTTCAGAGAATTCCTACAAAATAATATGAAATTCAAATTGTTGTTGACGACAAATTCTAATCAACCATATATCATAAAATCCCAACAAAATATTAGCATTAGCATGTGCAGGGTTCCATAACTTTCTTCGTAAAGGAATACTCGGAGAGATGCAACCAGTTTTGAAGATCCAAACTTTTGTAGTAGTAATTTTATTTTTTCTTTAAGTTTAATCTTTATTTTGTGCTTAAAATTATATTGCTTAATTTTTTCAATATATGAAAATAATTCAAAAGTTCATTGAATTTAAAGTAATTGGTACCTATCAAATTCCTTTACATTCTTTAAAAATCTAGAAAAAAACAAACATAGGAATTAAGACAAATGCATTAAAATTCTCATCAAATCGTTTAAAATATTTCAAAATCTATTACTTATGTCTAGAATTGAATTCTTTCAGATTCAATTAAATTCTTGAATCCAATACCACCCCCTAAAACTAAAAATTTATATTTATTGAATACAAAACCCTTACACGTCGACGATTTTGCAGATTTGATTTCATTCCCTTTTCCATCTATTTCTTACCTTACTTTTTTCCCTTGGAAAATGCCGTCAACATATAGCTTATTTGACAGAAATATATGTAGGGATGATAAGCATAGTATTAAATATTTTTCTTATCGTTTTAAAAATTTGTTTAAGCCACCGTTATCAGTATACCCACCGATGAATCCTGAATTCTTGTTAAACATTCATGAATCATGATTACATGAACAAAGACTTATTATAAGTTTTAAAATGTAATTAAGATGTGCGTATATAGAAGATTGATATACATAAAGTTACATATGCCTTTTAGTTTTAGCATTGGCTTTAGGGATCTTTTAGGGATCTTGTTAATGACTTTAGAGTTGAAGTTGTTAAGAGCTTCTTCATGTCACTCCCGCTTATACTTGCTGCATAATCCAGCTCTTCTTCGTATATATTGCTCATACAACATCGGTGCCATCTTAGCCTTGTAATATTCACTTTGCATTTTAATCGAACGCCCTTATTCAAAAAAAAAAAACATACTTCGGCGGTTTATTAAATTTTAGCTATAAAACCTTGAAAATTAAAACCTCCGATCATTAATAAAACCAAATTTGTACCACATTGAAAAGCTTGAAAATTGAAGTGGCTGTACATGTGCACATTTTTATCAAATTATCGTAGTTGTGTATTCGTCAACCTATCTATTCGACTGCCAACATCTGGTTAATACTTTCGACACCATAATCTTTTGACCGCAAGTAGCAACCACCACCATCAGCTATCAATGAAGGGTTCCACGAAAGGAGCCACCGTTCTCATTTGATTATCTATTGCTGATTCTAAATGATCAAAACTCCTATAATTTTTAGAGCCTGACTGGTTTAAACGCAGCTGCTGCGGTTGCGGTTGCGGGAGTTCGCAGAAGCGGGAGATTGCGGTTAACAGCGTTATTAAGCGGGTTGTACAACTGGCACCGCGGTTAGAAACGGGTGCGTTTGCGGGATATTTACGACTGGTTAACTTGTGGGTGTAGTAGCGGTTAAACAATAAATTAACAATATAAACAAAATTTATAACTATAAAAAAATAGTAAAACCATATTATTATAAAAAAACTATAAAATTATTAATTAAACATACTTAATTATAAATATTATTACTTTTATTAATTTATCATTTTTTTTAGTTTGGATGAAAGTTATGATTTTAATAGAGAAATTGTTTTTTTTTTGTATGGAGATGTTAGATGAAAAGAATTTTAGTTGTTATATATATATTAGTGATGAAGAGAAAATTTATCAAAATAATTAGAGTTTATAGATCTTATACATATAAAATTATGAAAGATTGTTAATGAATATTAGTTAAAAAATATCAAATTTATTTATTTATTTGTAATTATAATATTCAAATCTTATTTTTTTTAAAGTTTCTTATACATATATCTTAATTTTAAATAAATTTTTGTATTTTTTTAATTTTTAATTTTTTTAATTATCCACCCGCAATCGCTCGGAACCGTAAACGCTAGCTGGAATGAGCTTTTGATTTTGAGCGACACAAAGCAGTTCGAAGCGGTAGAAAGCGTTTTGTGTGATTGTTGTCAAACGCCAACAACCGCTACCATCCGCAAAAGCTGCGTTTGCGGGTGCTAGCGGAAGAACCAATCAAGCCCTAAATTAATGTGAGCCACTATGTAACAAACCTTCAAAAAATTGTATTTATTTATATTCTTTTTTGTATATGATATTTATTTATGTTTCTCCATAAGTAGAAAGTCTTCAAAATTTTGAAAAACTAGAAATCTTGAAAATCTTGAATGTTGCTAAATCTTGAAAATACTGAAATCACGTATTTCTTGACAATCTTGAAAATTTGGAATCACCTATTTTTGTTTTTTTTTTTTAAGAAAAGAATAACCTTTGCATAGCTAAGGATTTATGAGTGGTTTTTTTTTTGTAAATTGGTAATTAATTGTGTGACAAAAAAATGTCAGTCATTAAAATCTAGATGAAATTTGTAAATTCTTCGTAAAATCTATCGACAGTCAGTCTACCACAATCAGTCCACAATATAAGTAAGAAATAGTAAATGGTAAAATTATTGTTGTGAAAAATAGTACTCAATAGACTACACACAAAAAAAGAGAGAGTCAAGTCTCTCTAAGCTGCTTTTGTTTTTTTATTCATTCTTAGACTATTTTTTTCACTCATTCTAAAACGTTGCAGTTTATTGTAAATATGTCTTTCATGAATAGATTTTACATCACAAAAAAAGAGAAGTTAATAGCCAAACAAGAGGATTAACAACAACAAAAAACATTAGTTACCCCTCGTTTATAATGATTAATATGAGAAGATCTTATCCAAAAGTTTTTTCATGTGTTGTATAATTCATAACAAAAGTTCAAATTATTTGAATCTACGACGTCATGTGAATACATCCACCATGTCGTGATGTGCGTTACACTACACCACTACAATCATTCATTGATTGCAAAACAGACCCATATATGTTATATTATTGTGAAAGACCCCCTCACAAAACATTCTATATAAACTCTCCATAGTTACATCCTTTAAGAAACAGACTTAGAAAAAAAAACATAATAACGAATCAACGATCATTAAAAAATGAAGACAGCCCACACCACTTTCCTTATCTCCATCCTTCTACTAGCTTCATTTTCATCACTCACACACGGACTCATACTTAACGGCCTCCGTATCGGCTCCGTTAGAGTTAACGGCGTCTTGTACTGTTCCCTTGACGGCAACCTCATCGGAAACAGATCTCCGTTATCCGGCGCTGTTGTCCAGCTATCATGCGCCGGGTCTAAAACCGATCTTGGTCATGTTTTGACTAATCCCTCCGGAGTTTTTGTCATCGTCGTGAGCAAGACCGTCTTACACTTTATGAAGAACTCGTTCGAAAACTAAAATTATACCTTTATAAAAATAAAATTTTGTTTATAATTATAATAAAATTTATTTTAACTATAAATTTGTTAAAAAGATTTTTTTATGTTGCCACTGAAAAAGAAGTTTACAATTTTAAATATTTTGTGTATGATTTTCATTCGTGAAATGTATTTTTATTATAAAATCACTAAGTATACACATTAATTAAAAACTACAATATGACATTAAAAGACTAAGTTGATTGAGAACCAGCTTTTTTCTCTTCGTGTTTACAATAAGTTTTTAGAAAATTGGTGAAGAAAACGTTTCGTTCTTTTAATATTTATAACAAGATTAAGTAATAACAAATCACTAAATGTAATCAAGTTAGAAATAAAATATCAATCTTTCCCAAATAATATTAAATATTAAAATTTCTAACGTCCACTTTCCAAAAATTAAAATTAATATCAAGATAATTATTATTTAATTTATTTCATTCTTATCCAGTTATGTAAACAAAATCAAAAATTATTTTTAAAATTATATTTAAAATTATATTGTATCATAATTTATTATATTTTTAATCATAATTTTTTTATTGAAAAGATATTTAATGACTCTTCAAAATTTTGGACTATGTTCAGTTGCTCCACTTACACATGCAAATAGACGCCACTGGTCGTGAGGATTCTTGACACCATCTTGTTTGATCTTTCCACGTGTTTCATCAGGGTTAATCTCCCTGTTGCCACGTGCTCGGTTTTCCCGCCGGACGGAGCCCTCACCGCCTCCTTAACCCTTGTCGGTATCATACAGACCGTTCTAGGCAACATCGCCAATTTCACCGTCACGCCTTTCGTCCACTCTGTCCTTTGAATGAATTCTTAGAAAAGACCAAACAAAAGTCGTACGTGCATGTAATTTTGCTTTTTGTTCTTTATGCTTTAGTTATGGTATGGAGTATGGACCGTATGGTTTATGCTGGCAACAAATAAATAAAAGCTACCTTTTCTCGTGGTAGTGTTTTTTTTTTTTAATCGCTAAATATTTTCGTGGTAGTGTTTCATTACGAATAACTTAATGAATAAAAGCACGTACTTGTTTCACTGGCGTTATTTCTATAATTAAATGATACAGTAAGGTTATTTCTCGCATTATGACATGTGAATTTTATCAAAAATTTATAACTTTTCAACGAATTTCGGATATATGGTCACTCGCAGAAAAATAGGGTTTGATTGAAGTAGAAAAACTTTGTCGCAGAAGATTTCTACCAATATAGTATAGCAACAGATACTTTGGCGCTTTAATTAAAGTTTAGCTATAGTCTTGATCATTAATAAAAACAAATTTTACTTGTATCAGATTGAAAACCTAGAAAATTGAAGTTGCCATACATGTGCACTATTCAACAAATTATCGTAGTCGTGTGTCAACTTATATCCATTCAGCTGCCAACATCGGGTTACTACTTTCGACACCATAATCTTCTGACCGCAAATAGCGACCACCACACCATCAGCTATCAATGAAGGATAGTCCATTATCATCGCAATTGATTGTTATTGAGGACTAAAAAATTTGTAGTTAAGCTATCAGAAAATCTCAAGAATCAAATCATAGTATATTAGACTTACTTAACAACCATCTCCTATTACAACAATATCCAATCTTTAGCGAGGAACAAAAATAAAATAAAAACCATCGCCTAAAACTGAGAAATTCTTTCTTTCATTTTTATTATCTATTGTTGATCCTAAATGATCAAAAGCTCCTATCATATTTACTTAAAATGTGTAAAAACTCCTATCATATTTACTTAAAATGTGTAATGGAGAAGGACATGTCTAGTATACTATATGCTTAAGGTGAAAGTGCATATTTACTCGTACATTGATCTCAAGAAAATGCATGTATGTGAAACATTATATGTGAGACATTATATAATATATTTTCGGATCATCGAGAACCTCTCATTTAGAAACTTCCAAAAATAAAAACTCTCAAGAAAATGCATGTATGTGAGACATTATATAATATATTTGTGATTAAATCTCTCTAAGGTCGACATGAATTAGTCATATATTTAAGCCCTCGTTCAAATTTGTTTAAACCTTCCTCTGTTTTTGCTCACATTGGTGAAGCTATTCCAATATTACAAACATATCAAAAAGGCTAAAATCTTCTGTGTATTAACCAGCAAATGTTCCTCGAGTTTCAAGTCTCGGAATAAACGAGAAAAATGTCAAACAACCATTTGTCTCAAAGAGTTTCTAATACGCTCTTTCGAATGCACATTATTCACTTCTTACCAAATGCTATTTGAATAGCTATCAATATCTCTGTAGGTATAGTAGTACTGTTCAATTATAGGTATATATGACTCAAAACTTTCTTTTTCGTATTTACCTTTGGTCATTTAAGAACCTTGAAAGACGACTTGGGTTTGAAACCAGCAGCCATGAGCTTCTCTTGCTCGGAGAGTGAGTGGCGGAAGTGGCAACGGTGGCCGTAAGGACAGATGTCACGGCAAGAACCATTCTGCAAACCTCAGTCTTGTAACGAGGATGGCGGATCACTGGGCGGAGTTCTTTAATGCCGTGAGCGAATTGGCAATGGTCACCGTATGGGCATGTCCCCGTCTCTTGCCATTTGTTGCACAGCTCTGTCTTTGTCATCCCTTGATTGTACACCTCCACTTCTATTTCCTCCTCCTCTTCTTTCTTCCCTCCTCCTCGCACATACACCTTTTGCTGCATTTCATTCAATCATTCATCACCATTAGGTCTTTACATCTTTAGTTCAACGAAAGCAGAGAATATAGAAGATTGTGGTATCAGAAAAAGAATCATATATGCAGCTCAGATTTTCAACAGTTAAACCAAAGTCTATTTGTCAAAACACTAAACCATAACCATTCATACACCAACTCTAACTAGAGCTTCATATATACTTTTTTCCTGCATTTCATTCATTCATGGCCAATAATCTTTTTACATCTATACTTCAGAGAAAGCAAACATAACCAATACAGTTCTTCTTTTGTTTCTTTATCCTGCTCAAGAATCTAAATCTAAACTTCGTTAAAAGAAGGCAGATTGCAATCAGATACGCATGTCAGGTTCTATAGTCTCAATGATTACCAAATCCATTCCTTTAAACGACTCTAGCTAAAGCAAAATCTCCAAAACGTTCCAACAGTAATCAAGAAAACAAAGAAGGAATAGTCAATTACCGTCGTACTGAGTTGTTGACCGCAATTCCCAGGCTTAGGTGTGGTGGTGGTTCCTCGAGATTTTCCAGATTGAGCGGCCACACCACCTCCCTGGCTCGCCTTCGAGTAACCGCTCGATCTCACGGAGATGCTCTTGGGCAGCGAAGAACGGTTCAGATCCTCATTCTCAATCACGCTCGTGGGACTCTGATCGCTGACGTCATCTCGGTTCGCCGCACGGTTCTGATTCTCAACTTCGTCGGCGTCGCGATTCCCTCCTCCGATCGAGAGGTTGCTGAGCATCCGAAGCGGAACCCTGTCGTAGTTGAAGCGGTTCTGGATAGACGATCGGATCAGCTGGTCAAGCTCCGTCTTGAGTCGGCGATTCATCGATCGGAGGTCGGTGTTCTCTAGACGGAGCACCTCTGCCTCCAGCGAAGCCTCGTGGAGGCGCGTGTAGCACAACGCCTCGCGATTCACCATATCTTGGCGCTGCTGCATGACTTTGCGGCTCGAGTGGTAGAACTGGTCACACAGGAGAGGAGGCGCGACGACGCCGACGCCGGACGGCTCGCCTTGGGGATTCATGATTCCGACGGCGCCGGCGGAGCTTCCGCTGTAGTTAAACGGCGCGATTTCGTTTTCCATTCTTTCCGGTGAGATTCCGGTAGCTCTGTTCTGCAATCGCGAGATAAAAAAGGATTTGAGTAATCAAATGAGAAGGAAGCAAGTAGAGATCGGAGAAGATAAACACAACCGTATACGAAATTTCTTCAAGCAAATGATAATCGGAAATTCAAATTCCGTCGAACAAGCGTTGAGCATCGTTTTCGTTTACAGAAATCGCGGAAAATAACTGAAAGAAAAATCCAGATCTAGTTTTCGAGAGGGGGAAAAATCAAATTCATATGAACAAAATCAAGATACTAAAGAGAAGATCGGAGACAAAATTGACGATTAAAGCGATAACAAATGTACCTGGAGTAGAGACGAACTACCGAGAAAGTGGAGAGAAACTGCCGAGAAAATTGAGAGGAAAATTTTTCGCTAGAGAGAGAGAGAGAGAGATTTCTCAAGTTAGACAGAGAAAGTTGCTCGAGAGAGAAAGCTACAGGGCTATTTATACAGGCCTGGGTTTGCTCTTTGCCTCTTTGGAGGGAAATTATGTAGAAGGATTTTATATTTTTTTTAAATAATTAATTAAAGGGAAAAATATGGTGGTTGTTAGAAGTAACCGAAAGAAAATCAAGAATCACCTCTGGTAAAAAAAAATGTCCAACTTCCAAGTCTTAAGTAATAATTACGGTTATGCCACTATATTTTGAGCATTTTATGAAATTATTTTGATATAATCATATAAATATTAAAATATTGGATGTAGATAGTAAAAGATTAATATGTTCTTTTTTGACAATCATAAGTAGGAAGAAGCCATAGTAGCTGGAAATACTAATAACCAGGCCCAGTTATGGTTAAGAGAATCATTTGTTTCAACTAATTGCTTAATTTTAAGGTTCAAAAAAACAAAAACAAAAAAACTAATTGCTTAATTTTGAAGATTATTTAAAGGGATAAGATTGGTCTTTTTCACAAAACTTGCAAGATAGTGGAACTTATGGGAAAGAAAAAAATTGTTTCTGCATTTTAATTCGCTAATATATACAAAACAAAAAAAACTTAAAAGAGGGTTTTGCTTATTTATCACAACTATAACTAATCCCTTTTTAGTGGTCTTGTCAATGTCAACACTCATCAAAACAACAATTATGGCTTTGGTAACAACAAAAGTCTTAGAATTTCCACTGTTCCTATTTCATCATTGTCAATTGTCATTGTTTGTTAAGTAACCTTTTGATTGAACATTACGGATAAAGTTAAATTCTGGTGAAATTTGGTGCAAACCTGTGATTACAAATTGGATGGTGAAATAAATACTTAATCAAACAAGATCTTGGGTCATTCACAGTTGCTTGCAAGAAATTGAATCATGTAAAATAAACGAACAGCTAGATTAGTATCTTATGTACAACGCCATGGTGATGAAGAAAGAGATGCAACTCACGTCTTCTTTGCTTTTCTTGGGACAATACTAAGCTTGTTTCTCCTCTCTGAATTCAGAAGAATGTGTGAATAAGATTAACAACAAGTTAAGATAAGCTTTAATATAATCAAGACTTACGTTCTAGCCCTCTTCTTCTCCTTGAGCCTTGAGATGGCCTTTTGACGCGCATTGTTAGAGAGAGGGGAACAAAAACAGATTACTCCCTCTGAGTGATTGTGAGGGTTCTGCGTCTCGCTGCTGCTTCCTCCTTCGATGGATCTTGAGAACGAAATAGATGAGGAAGCTGGTTTAGGTGCAAATATGGAATTATTGAATGGTGAAGAAAATGTCTTCATCTGAACACACACACGTAAAAGAGGTAGAGAGACCTTGAGTTAATTATTACTAGAAGATTTATTAAACAAGAGTGATTAGCTCTAGAGATTCTATAAGATTTTCACAAACCTCAAATAAGACGTTGCTACTGTCTGCAATTGGATCTGGTTCAGCTCCAAAAAGCTCTTCAAAGTTTTTGAAAGTGAGATCAATGTCAGGAATATGGAAGTCATCGTCATCACAGACTGTATCTTCACAAACTCCAATGTCTTGTATATTTTGATGCCACAACTGATTGAAACAGAGCTAATCATGTAAACTAAATGGTTCCACAAAAGACTAATGTATGATACTGCTTTGAACCAAACCTGATTGTTCTTATGAAATGGGCTTTTGCATTCCCATAAAGAATCACCAAGTGTGGAAGACGAAGACAAGTGTGAAAAGTCAACAATGAGCTCTTTTCCTGTCTGTGGAAGATCGATTAAACGCTCTTCGGATTGTTTCGGAAGCTCCAATGGAGAAGGATCAGTTTCTTCTCTCGATTCCAAACCACCATTCTCTTTCTTGAGCTGTATCTTCTCCAATTCAAGAATCTGTTCCAAGATAAAACCAGCTTCTCTTTGCACCTGAAAACCCTCAAAATCATCGGTACATAAGCAAACAGAGAGATGTAATCATCTAACAAAAGCTCAAAAGAACAATCAAGAAAATCAAACCTTTGGTTTAACCATTGAAAAAGTTCTCTCTAATGAAGCACCATCATCATCATTAACTCGAAAACCCCACATAACAGCGAAATCTTTAGCAGAAGGGCAACTCGTATAACAGCTCACATCACGTCGATGATGCTTAGAAGAGACGGTACCATGGACCTTGTCATTGCATCCATTACAGAAAAACATTTTGTGATCCAAACATCGAACAACACAAGGCTGGTTTTTACAAAAGTCGCATAAAAGTGTGCGTAAATGTCGCCCTGAGAGTGCATTAGCCGAATGGACCTTAGCATCGCATGTTAAACAAAGATTTGCTGCATCGGCTATACAATAAACCACTGCTCTATATGCTTTGCAAAACTCACATACTCTCTCCATTTCTCAATTATTATTCTTTTCTTTCTGTTTTTTTTTTACACGAAATCCTTTGGATCCTCGAAAATATCCATAACTTATGACAAGATTCGTCCCTGTTTCATCAAAAAAACAAAATTTATTAGCAAAAGTTAGTCTATAATCACAGATCGAACACAGTTTATAGACATGAAATCAAAATAATAATAAAAAAGAGAGGAAAATTTACCTGTGAGAAAACTAAAATCAGAGAGATATTCGTGACACAGCTTTCTCTGTTTTAGGAGCTTCCTATCTGATAAAATCGTCGGCTCGGCTTTTTTTTTTTGGCTAAGCCACGTAGATTTTTGTGGGACCTACGTATTGGTGATTACGTTATCCTTATGCACGTGAGATATGGGGAAGCCACGGACGTATGTCCCACTGTTGACAGTTTTTTTTCTCGACCCATCATCCTAAAGATTAGCTTTTCATAACCAATAAACGCAAGCCACGTGTCGAAGCAAACCCCGACCGAAACAAAATACTTCTTGTAATTGAATATGAAAGATACACTTAACCGAATCAAACCAAAAGAGTATCGCAATGTTTGGTAAAAAAACACTTCATTACCGGATCAGCCGTTGATTCGGTCAAGTTTGCCAATTCTCCAGGGAGTTTTAAAATAACCAAGTGAACGATTTTGGCATTAACCGGTATGTTAGATAAATAATAGAATAGCAAAATAGTCGAATGATTTAATAACAGAAACATTTGAATTGTAAAATATAGTGAAATCCCTTTTGAAGGTGAGAAATAAAATTAAAAAATGAGAAATACTGTTTTATTAAATTATTAACGCTTCAAATCTTTTATTTATATTTTTAATTTGTCTAAAAATATAGTGAAATCACTTTTGAAAGTGAAAATTTAGTGAATTTTCTTAATGGTGAAATCAGTGGAATGACATGAAATTTTAAAGAATTCATATATCATCCATCACCTTTGTTTTAGATTCGAATATGAAGTCAAATTACTTTTTTTTTATTTTCCAAAACAAACTAAGCTTCAAACCATATTTTTTCTTTCTCCACCTGGATTTAATTCAGATTTAGGTTTTTCAAGTGATCGAAAACGCATCAAACTACATTTCAAATTGGATTTCTTCCGTTAGGTTAGGATCAAAATGGTTCGGTTTATCTATATATTGGAAACTCCTAAACAAAAAAAAAAAAAAATGCTGAATCTGTTTTATCTATGAAAGAAAGAAGGAAAGAAAACGTTCAGATAAAAATGAGAAAAGGTTACAGATACAACACCAGAGTCATTAGCAGAAGTGATCCTTTCCATGCCCATGCTGATGTACAAACTCTGGTTTTCTCCAAAAGTTGAATGGATGACATTTCAGATTCTGCAAACGGATGAAACCTGAATCTGCTATTCGATTAGATCCTGAATCTTGAATCCAATCGAAGATAATGAAACTTCGCTATCATATTACAACAAAATATGAGGACGGCTTCTTTATCAGTTTACCTGTTTGTCATCTTTTTTTGGTGTGTACTTCAACCATATCACCTTCCTCCATCTCAAGATTAAAAGGAGTGGTCGATGGATCAATCTTGTCACCGTCAAAAGTAAATACAAGATTTTGCGGGTCGAGCTTTTCTCTATCCGTATACATTTTGAAAACCCGCTCAAACTTCTCATCCTACAAGATGATGGTGAAATACCAAATCAACATCAGTATACAAACGCATCTAAGCTTTAACAGAAAATGCATATCTAGTTAGACATGTGAAACAGATATTAAAAAGAGATAACTAAAGAAAGCCTAAGCAACCAATATCCAATTTTACTTCACTAAAAGAACCTAAGCCACTTCTCAAATACTCAACCCCCTTCAAGGATCTCTTCATTCCCCTATTTATTATACTCATGATTTTCTAGAAAGCTCGAAATATTTTGCTATCTGGGGATGTTAGCAGCCAACTCTTATGTCTACTTATCACACATGCAAAGTTTGGATAGTAAGCTTTTTTGTTACTGGAAGGTTGGCTAGTAAGTGGCAATCAGTAAGAAAACTTACCGCATACACCCGGAATTGCTTGTGGCCATCTTTGTCCTGTATTGTAATGACAATCTTGGCCCTGTCATTAACCGCTGGTGGTGCCTCGGTAGCAGCCTCTGAAGATGGATTCAGTGATACTTGAGCTTCTTTTTTAGCAGACTCCTTGGCTTCCTCCATCACATCAACTACATTTTTTGTGAATGACATGAGCTCCATCTTCTTCGACCTACATTGCATATCTCAATTAGGACTTTATAATCAAAGTGTGACAGAGGGACTCTTTGGGGATAGCAAAAACAAAGTAAAAAAAGGGAAATGACATTACATTCAACGAAATCATATCATCAGGAGGCATTAACAAATAAACTCAACGATTCATGGGAAAGTGAAATCAACCAAGAGCTATATATAAGGTCGCGAAAAACCGTAGCTTCTAGTAACAACATGGGAAGCATAGAGATGAGAAACACTACCTCAATGCTTTAATGGTTGAATCTTCACCGGACTCTTTATTTTTATCGAAGACAACCTTTGGGGGAGGAGGCAACCAATCATCATCACACGCCACTTCAATAACTTTCACATCTTCATCTTCCTTTACAACCTATATACAAAAATTAAAACCTTAATGTTTCAAAAAATGAAAGAAAGGTATGACTTTACTCAGCCAAAAATATACCATTAATTCCCAGCCAATAAAAAGATTCAAGTTCTAAGAAGGTTTCATGATAGGCTCAGACTCTGAATTGTTTCTTCACTGAACTTGACTCATCGATTACAATGGACCAAAACTAACAAGAAGCATAAAACAGAACCAAAAACAAACCCAACAGAGAATCAAACAACACTTTCAAATCCCTACAACACAATACCAAAAAATTTGCTAAATACGTTTCTCCCTCCACTCTATCTATGCTTTTCGTTGCATCAACCATCTCACATTCTAGTGCCTAGGAGTGGAAACCCACTTGTTGAATTTCGATTTTACACAAAAGAGATCAGTGAGCGAGCCAATCATGAAGATCAATTCTTCTTACTGTTTGGGAAGTTTTTGCTCTCTTCTTAACCGGAACCTCCGAGACATCAGAATCGTCGTCTGCAATAAGATTCAAAGCGAGAAGAAGGAATAAGAAGAACTCATATTTATCCTCTCTCTCGCTCCGTTCACCAAATCGATAACTGAGAACTCACCGTCAATGATAACGAAATTCGCTGGCTGAACACGGTGATAATCAAAAAGCGGCTCTAGATCTTCTCCTTCACCTCCCTGATCACACGGTAATAGATTCAGAAACCAAAAACAACCAGGCACGACAACAACAACAGCAAAAAAAAGTCATGATTAAAAAAAGAGAAAAAGTAAATTAGGGTTTCGAAATTAGGATATCTGAAACACCGAAATTCTCACCATTAAAGCGATTCCTATCTTCTTCGCCTGTTTATCAGAAACCCTAGATAAGTTTGACAGAGAGTCTGGTTGGGAAGAGATCGATATTGAGCTTCAGGAACACGAGTGATTTTGAATTTTGAGATGAAGGAGGCAGCGGCGATTCGATATACGCGCGTGGGGTTAGGAAACATGGGTGTTATCGTAATTTTGGGTCTAATTATTTGGGCCGGCTTTTCATTTAGAATTTGAGCAGTGTATTATGTGTATTTGATAGGTTGTTATTGGTTTTTGTATTTTAATGGATTTAGAATTCCAAACCAAATTCAGTGTTATTGGTTCTATGATTTTAAAATCCATATTGAAATCCAGTGTTATTGGTTCTATGATTTTAAAATCCATATTGAAATCCAGTGTTATTGGTTCTATGATTTTAAAATCTATATTGAAATCCAGTGTTATTGGTTCCATGATTTTAAAATCCAAGTATTATAACGACTTGATTTTTTATTGGATTTGAATGGATTTAGAAATGTTTTCATGATTAAAATACAAAAACTCAAATACTTGATTTAACTTTAGTATTTGATTGGATTTGAGTATTTTTTTAAATCTAAAGAGAATTTCCAAATCCATTAAAATATAAGAACCAATAACCCTTCCTTAAAGTTTTAAACATCATCAAATGAGTTTGATCAAAGAAAAAAAAAACAACATCAAATGAAAATTTCCCTTGAATACATAAAAATTTCTGTCTTAAAAGAAATATATAAAGTTGAGAGATTCATCTATTATTTAATTATTAAAATTTATCTATCTCTAATATAATAATATTATTTATTATTTTACATTTGTTGAGAAACTTTCTTCTTCTTTTTTTATCAAAGTATGCATTAATTAAAGATAGTTAACCGGTTAGGACCGGTAAATCCAAATACAAGGCTCGCTTTGTCAGAGCATCTGCCGAAACGTTTTCCACTCTCGAAATGAAATCAAAAGAGCAAACTGAAAAATTAAGGGATAGATTGGAGATATCATGGAGTAGACCATAGATCTCAGTGATTTGGGTTTTGGAGTTGATTGCTTCGATTAGTTGTTTGGAGTCCGATTCGACTCTAATCGTTGAGAAACCTTCTCGCACAGCGTGTGTAAGCCCTTTACTCATTGCTAGTGCCTCCGCTGTCAAGGCTGAGGTGATATTGAATCCCTGCATGAAGCCCTCGATCAAAGTTCTTTTATTTTGGTGGAAAACCCAACCGAATCCTGATGTTTGGGTTTCTGCTCTCCAGGCTACATCAGAACTGAGGTGGATCTCGTTCGGGTATCGCAGAGCCCTCTCTGAACTGATCCTCTGCTTAATTTGTCTAGGTATGATTTCCTGGGCTGATTGCCACTCTCTAGCGTCTTGGATTGCTTTAATTATTGTCTCCTCCATTGAATCTTCGGTTCTTAAACACAAGATTGTTGCGAGATGTCCACAGGCTCCAACAGATCCAGGGGAAAAGAGGTCCAAAGGTTATTCCAGATGGTGGGAGGCATATCATGGATTTTGAAGATCGTAGTGCTGATTCAAAGTCGTGGTAGAGTGTGGCTTCCATCGGTACTATAAACTAATTGCTTTTAGGAAGAATATGTAAATAGGTTTAAATGGTGTCAAACGAACAAACAAAAACAAGAATAACCACAATGTGGAAGAGAATTCATCTTTACACGGGCTTGTACGTGTAAGTGTATCATCCAATATGTATGGGATGACTAGAACCAGGTTCAGGGAGGCTGTGAGGACACCCATTTAGCGGGAAGACCAATTAAGCAGAATACCACCGGAAAATTATCATAAGCATCTTTGTGGGACAAAGTTAATGTTAGTCAACAATTACACCACACATGAAGAACATGTGTTTTTTGATGGTGGGCAATTGAAATCTAAATTGGAGGCTCATTGTGTATTGTTGTGCCACCAATCCCTTGCAAACCCTTATAAATACATATGGTGAGATGCAATTTATTCATTATCAAAAACAAAATCCCAAAATCAAAAAGAAAAGAAAGAAGAAGAGAAGAGAGAGGAGTAAGAAAGAAAACGTGAGAGAGAAGAAAAAAAAAATTCTCTTCTTTATAAGAAATTAAGATTAATTTCTTGTGTGTAATTGGGTTGGGGTGTGAGTCAAGAGTGTTGTACTTATTTTCTGCTTAATAAGAAACGATCTGTAGCAGGTCCGGAGACGTAGGCAAAAATTCTCCGTTAACAAATTGTGTGTTTTTTTTATCGTTCTCGCAATTCTGATTTATCGGAAATTGTCATTATTTCCTAACAACTGGTATCAGAGCTCGATCAGGTTGTGGCGGTTTTGGTCAAGTTTTTTGCGAAGTTATTGTTCACGTGAATAGTGAATAGTGAACAGTAAATTTGTCGACAATATCGGTTTGTCGATGAAGGTGTTCAAATACACGGTGGTTCACAAAATAATCAGAAACAATGGGAGGTGAAGATGGTTCGGCACACAGTAGTGGAAAATTTGATGGTACAGATTATGCATTTTGGAGAATGCAAATCGAGGATTATCTGTACGGAAAGAAGCTTCATCAACCATTGAGCAAGAAGCCTGAGAAGATGGCTCAGGAAGAGTGGGATCTCTTTGACAGGCAGGTTATGGGTGTTATGAGATTAACACTATCGAAAAATGTTGCTCACAACGTTGCGAAGGAGAAGACCACGGAAGGGCTAATGAAAGTTCTCTCGGATATGTATGAGAAACCTTCAGCCAATAACAAGGTGTTTCTCATGAAGAAACTCTTCCACTTGAAGATGGAAGAAGGTGGCCATGTTGCAACACATGTGAACGAGTTTAACACGATTGTCAACCAATTGTCATCCATTGAAATCGAGTTTGATGATGAAGTGCGAGCACTAATTTTGATGGCATCTCTGCCAAATAGTTGGGAGCCAATGAGGGCAGCGGTTAGTAATTCTGTCGGCACTCAGAAGCTAAAATTCAATGATGTTCGAGATCGTATCCTTGCTGAGGAAGTTCGTAGGATAGACTCTGGCGAAACATCAGCGAGCTCTGCATTTAACGTGGAAAATAGAGGCAGAAATCAAGACAGAAACAACCGGAGCAGAGGCAGATCAAAGTCGAAGAATGGAAAGAGTCAGTCCAGATTCAAACAGCCTACTGAATGTTGGAACTGTGGAAAGACTGGCCACATCAAAAAGAATTGTTGGGCACCACCGAAGAAGGAAGACAACAGAGGAGGCAGAGCCAATGCAGTTGCTGATGCATTGGTAGTATCTGATAATTCCCCGAGAAAAGGTAAAACTCATGAAGCAGCTGTAAACACCACCAAAGCATCGATCTTCTATGTTGATAGCCCAATGGATTCTTGGGTTCTTAACTCAGGAGCGTCATTCCACACCACACCACACCACAACATTATGGAGAATTATATTGCGGGAAATCATGGAAAGGTATATCTAGCCGATGGTTTACCTTTGGACATAGTTGGTATTGGAGATATCAACTTGAAGATGTCAGATGGTCGCGTGTGGAAGATCACAAAGGTTAGACATGTGCCAAAATTGATGCGAAATCTGATCTCCGTAGGACAACTTGATGATACGGGGCACAATGTCAAGTTTGGTGGTGGAGCCTGGAGTGTGAAGAAAGGTTCTATGGTAGTTGCTAAAGGTCATAAAAGAGGCACTCTATATATGACGATGAGTTATCAAGATACGGTTGCTGTTATCGAAGATGTCAAACAGACCGAGTTATGGCATTGTAGGTTGGGACACATGAGTGAGAAAGGGATGAAACTCATGGTGGCAAATGGCGTGCTTCCTCATCTAAAGACGGTGGATCATCAGATGTGTGAAAGTTGCATCCTTGGAAAGCAGAAACGGGTTAGTTTCTCAAAAGAAGGCAGAGAACCAAAACCCGAGAAGTTAGAGTTGGTGCACACGGATGTGTGGGGACCCGCTCCTGTCGCTTCACTAGGAGGTTCATACTACTATGTAACCTTTATTGATGACTCCACAAGGAAGGTATGGGTTTACTTCATGAAGAACAAGTATGAAGTATTCTCGGTTTTCAAAAGATGGAAAACCATGGTTGAGGTTGAGACAAATCTCAAGTTGAAGTGTCTAAGGTCTGACAACGGTGGAGAATATATCAGCGAGGAGTTCAAAAGATATTGCGCTGATAATGGAATCAAGATGGTGAAGACTATTCCTGGAACGCCTCAACAGAATGGAATAGCAGAAAGGATGAACAGGACCCTGAATGAACGTGCAAGGAGCATGAGATTGCATTGTGGATTACCAAAGACTTTCTGGGCAGATGCAATCAATACCGCAGCGTTCTTAATAAACCGAGGGCCGTCTGTTCCATTAGGATTCAAGATTCCTGAAGAGGTTTGGAGCGGTAAGAAAGTAAATCTTTCTTTTCTAAAGGTGTTTGGTTGCTTAGCTTATGTTCACGTTGAAGATGATGCAAGAAGTAAGCTTGATGCAAAATCTAAGAGGTGTTACTTTATTGGTTATGGTAACAACGAGTTTGGTTATCGGTTTTGGGATTATCAAAATCGGAAGATCATCCGCAGCAAGAATGTTGTGTTTAACGAAGGAACGTTGTATAAGGACAAGCTAAAAGAAAGCTCCGAGAGGAAGGAGCCCGAAGCAGCTGATTTGGGAGATATCCCGGCACCAGAGTTCCAAGAAGATACTGCAACAGTAGAAGATCAAGTTTCTCAAGAAGAGAATAGTGAAGCAAATGAGAATGATGCTTCAGAAGTGATCACACATACGCCGATTACAGAGTTACGACGGTCAACCAGGACCATCAAGAAACCTGTAAGATTTTCTCCATCACTCAACTACATTCTGCTCACAGATAGTGGCGAGCCTGAATGTTATGAAGAAGCAATGCAAGCTGATGAATCAATCAAGTGGGAGCTTGCGATGAAAGATGAGATGGACTCGTTGATGTCCAATCAGACGTGGGAGCTGACTGAGTTGCCTAAGGAAAAAAAGGCGTTGCATAACAAGTGGGTCTACCGGATAAAAGAAGAACATGACGGAAGCAAGCGCTATAAAGCGAGGCTTGTTGTGAAAGGATTCCAACAAAAGGAAGGCATAGACTACACAAAAATCTTCTCCCTTGTAGTCAAGTTGGTGACCATCAGAACAGTTCTTGGGCTGGTAGCAAAGGAAGATTTACATCTTCAACAGATGGATGTCAAAACAGCATTTCTTCACGGTGATTTGGATGAAGAAATCTACATGGAGCAACCTGAAGGCTTTGAGGTCAAAGGGAAGGAAAAGCTAGTCTGTAAGCTTCAAAGGAGTTTGTATGGATTGAAACAAGCTCCAAGAAAGTGGTATAAAAGGTTTGACACCTTTATAAAAGGTGTTGGTTTCTTAAGGTGTGAAGCTGACCACTGTTGTTATTTCAAGAGGCTGGAAGAGTTCTATTTGATATTGCTCCTATATGTTGATGATATGCTGATAGTGGGAGCAGACTTGCATGAGGTCAATAACCTGAAGACAAGACTCTCAGAAGAATTTTCGATGAAAAACCTTGGAGAAGCAAGACAAATTCTCGGGATGAGAATTAGTAGAAGCAAGGAGAGTCTTAAGCTGTCACAAGAGGAGTATGTGAAGAAAATCCTCAAGAGGTTTAACATGGATGACGCGAAGCCAGTTAGTACTCGCCTAGCAAGTCATTTTCGGTTATCCAGAGATCAGTCCCCGACGACTGAAGACGAAATGGCATATATGGATAAAGTTTCATATGTTTCTGTTATTGGTAGCCTGATGTACGCGATGGTATGTACAAGGCCAGACATTGCACATGCAGTGGGAGTCGTTAGCAGGTTTATGAGCAATCCAGGCAAGGAACATTGGGAAGCTGTTAAGTGGATTCTCAGGTATTTGAAAGGGAATCTAAGTTCATCGCTATGCTTCAAGAAGTCTGAGATGGGATTGCAAGGATATGTTGATGCTGATAATGGAGGTGACATTGACAGTAGGAAGAGCACATCCGGGTATGTTTACACTTTTGGTGGTACTGCAATTTGTTGGATTTCAAAGTTGCAGAAAATCGTAGCTTTATCAAGCTGTGAAGCTTAGTATGTTACTGTGACAGAGGCAACAAAGGAAATGATGTGGTTGCAGTCATTTCTAGGAGAGCTAGGATATAACCAAGAGAAAAGTGTGTTGTACTGTGATAGTAAAAGTGCCATTGACTTGGCAAAGACCCCGGTTTACCATGCTCGAACGAAGCACATACAAATTCGGTATCATTTTATCAGATCAGCTTTGGAAGATGGAGTGTTGGTGCTTGAAAATATCCCAGGAAGTAAGAATCCGGCAGACATGCTAACAAAAGTCGTGATGTATGATAAGTTGAGGTTGTGTGCAACCTCAGTTGGCTTGCAAGAGTAAAAAGTCAAGAAGACTTGCTGCATTGATCAAGGTGTGCAGACAGATTGAAATCACTCTTCAAGTGGGAGATTGTTAGTCAAACAATTACACCACACATGAAGAACATGTGTTCTTTGATGGTGGGCAATTGAAGTCTAAATTGGAGGCTCATTGTGTCAACAATCTTGTGCCACCAACCCCTTGCAAACCCCTATAAATACATATGGTGAGATTCAACTTATTCATCATCAAAAACAAAATCTCAAAATCAAGAAGAAAAGAAAGAAGAAGAGAAGAGAAAGAGAGTAAGAAAGAAAACGTGAGAGAGAAGAAAAGAAAAAAAAATTATCTTCTTTATAAGAAATTAAGATTAATTTCTTGAGTGTAATTGGGTTGGGGTGTGAGTCGAGAGTGTTGTACTTATTTCCCGATTAATAAGAAACGATCTGTAGCATGTCCGGAGACGTAGGCAAAAAATTGGCAAACTCCGTTAACAAATTATGTGTTTTTTTATCGTTCTCGCAATTCTGATTTATCGGAAATTGTCATTATTTCCTATCAGTTAGTTATACCGAGGAGTCTGGTTATGAAGACGAATGTTCCGACATGGTTTGTGTCTATAGCCATTTTTTAGCACGTGCGAATGGAGCGCGAATGGAGCTGGATCGCTACTCAAATACAAAAAAAATGTTTAACAAAAGGTTTAAATAGAACTTATACTGTATTTTATTTCAAGTATTTGTTTCATAAATAATTCAAACATTACCTAGCGATAGTTTGAGACGGCGTGGCGGTTTGAGTATCAAAACTTGAGCCGCCATGTTAAGTAAACGGTGGTAATACGAAGGGGCGTTTAAACTTTTCGTTAAGGGAACAACGCGAGACACTCTTTATTTGTGGACGGTGTTAATAATTAGGAGGCCATTAAGTGTAAGGGAGTGTGAAAGGGATGATAATGATGCCATGAAGATCATGGAAATCAAAAGAGCACTTTTTTGTATTCATGTCTTTTGTCTTTTCTCTTTTGCAAGTTTTGCTTGATGGTTGTGTTGCAAAGAGAATACCAAGGGGATGTATTTATTATTTATACGAGTACGGAAATTGTTATCTTATTACAAATTGGGTGATGGATGATGATTTAATTAGATATATGATAACCTGATTTTGTTATGGGCAATGTGTTACGCTTGAGTGTGTTGTCCTTTTCGCAATGATTGTCGCATTATCTATTTCATCGACTATATTGATCTTCCAACTAAAAAAATTATCACCAATATTTTTTTATTATTTACCCGATTTAAATTACAACTTGCAAACGAATCAAAGATATAATGGTCATTCGATAATGTTTACATAAGATATAGCTCCCAAAGTTTTGTTTCATGAAATTATGTTCCGGAAACGCCGCTTTACACCTTTAATCCTCGTTGCCTCTCTCTCATATTATATAATCTAATTCCTACTTTCATACAATATTCTTGTTCGCAATTCCTTTAATTTTTTTTGTCAACTGTTTGTTATTCTTATATCTGCCATATATTCTTAAGAGTTGATATTTATTAATTAGAAAACATGAAAGCATAATAGCAAAGCCATGAAAGTTAGATCAGGAGGAGGGATCTTACCGATGAGATTGTGTACCCAATCAAACATCATTCGGAGTGGCCACAAAGAACAAACCCGAGTCCGGAAACGATTCGATCGATCATTTTCGACGTGGTTAGACCCTCCTCCGTCTATGTTACTTTCGGAAACGCCCAAGTTAACCTCAAAACGACAAATGGGACAAGTATTATGAATATTCAACCAAGACACAATGCAGATTGAATGGTACAAATGCATGCATTTCAACTCTTTTCCTTCCTCTCCAACTTCGAACTCTTCCTTGCATATCGCACAAACCTTCTCTTTCGACAAATCCACTTCCGCGATTGTCACCGTCTTTACAGCCTCGATGGCGGATAAAGAGGCCGGAGGTGGACCGACCCGTTCGTTAGGCATGACATCAACGAATTCATCATCGGTGTTACCTAGATCAAGGTAGAACCGGTTACTTAACGGGGAGCTGATAAGATGGAGGGTGATCCAATCGGTATCGGTATCCCAATAAGGCCGGTTTAGCCTCATAATGTCAAGCTCATCGTGAAGATTGATCTCTCTAGAACAGAAAGGACATAAGGGACCATATAGACCATAGTTTCTGAGTCTAATGGTGCGGCTACAATGACGGCAATAGAAGTAATGGAACGTTCTTGTTCTTCTTGTTCCGTTCACAATAACTCTTGGACGATACTCAGATGTCATGTGTTAACGTGGATTTTAAATCCTTTTCCTTCTTTTTTTTTGTTGGTATGGTCTAAATATATGTATTTATACATAAATACGTGTACATGTTTTTAAGAGGAGGCAAGACGAAGCCTAGACCAATGAGTTATTCTTTTCTCTGTGTCGTATGGCCTCTGCAATGTGTTTAACTCGCGAATCTTTGGTGATTTGTCTTGTACGAATCAAAGATTCAAAAGGATGCTTGGGAATCAATTATATGACAAAGGGTGTAGGTTAAGGAAACAGGATTGTTATTGTAGCGGCCCATTATCGGCCTAGTCCAACTGAAATCTACATAAATAACATTACGATTTTACCCAAATAACATTAACTAGGTGATATGCGCAAAAAATCTATAAATAATTTTACTAAAGATGATTTTGAATTTTTTTAAAATAAAAATAATTGAATCAGTTTTATATATATGTGAATAATATAATTTAATATTTCAACTTTTTGACATAATATTTTTAATTTGCTTTCAAGTTTAAATATTTATATTATTTGATTAATTTATATGGTTCTATTAACAAACCATATAAACAAAAAAAAATTATTTATAAATATGGAAATCTATTAAAATCACACATATCGAAGTATTTTTTATTGTAACCTAAATTATAGTTTTAGTTTGTTATAATTTTCTTATGTTTTTTATATTAAAATCACAAATATCAAAGTTTTTTTTTATTGTAAACATATTTTCTGCCTAATCAAAAAAAAGTATTGTGTATATCATAAATTATATTTCATTCAATAATATTTTTTAAAACTATTGTTTTATTCATTTTTTTTAAATGTATTGTGTAATATGATGTATATCATAAATCATCACATAACCTAAAATTCGATTTTAAATAATCCAAAAATTAAAACATAATTTTATGGTTATATTAAAAGTAATAAATGGATAAAAATATATAAAGTAATTAGTCTAATCAAAAAATAAAATTTGTATTAAAATAATGAGAGAATAAGTGTGGTGGTGACACATCAGCAAAATGGCACCACTGTAAATATTTTAAAAAATAAATGTACTCTCTAAAAAATGTTTCTCAATTAATATATAAGAGATATTAATATGTATTTTGAAAAAAAATCATATAAAAGAACTACATAAAATGAAATCTACATAAAACTTGGTACAATATATTAATGTTATTGTAGGGGCCCATTATTCTTCTAAAAATCATATAAAAGGGTGTTGTAGGTTAAGGAAGATGGTTGTTATTGTAGTGGCCCATTATCGGCCTAGTCCAACTTAATCCGAATAACATAATTTTAAATTTTTAACTTCTTCTTTCTTTTAGCCTTTTACGATTTTACCCAAATCTCCGTCAAAGTCCAAACACGAATTTTCTGTTTCTTTGCCAACTAAATGTGCATGTACATAAATTGGCAATGGTGATCTCTAGAAGAGAAGAAGCCAATTAAAAAAAAAACACCACGAATGCTCAAGTTTAACTCGAAATTTATATAACTAGTTGGTTATTGTTGGTAGATTCATATATTAACTATTTATTAATACTATTATAACATCAAATCGAACAACGTGGTGTTAATGTTGATTGTTCTTTTTTTTCTTGGCATCATTATTGTTCATTACCAATCGTTCTACATTTTACTCTTCTTTAATACATTTCAGTGGATTTTATAATTTTCTTATATACATGGATCTACTGTGTCCTTTGTTGTTGTTTTTTTTTTTTTTTTAATCTTTGCACATAATTCTTTGCTATGGAGACTATAGCCTCGACCATATAATATGTTAATTTTGTGAACATAAATCAAACAATTTTTTTATATATTAACTACTCTTTTATACTTTCTGAGAGAAAGCTTCATCTTATAAGCAAACTTATTTTTTTTTGTCTTTGCACACAATTTATTTTATATATATTAACGAATCTTTTAAATTTACATACTGTAAATTATAAAAAAAAAAATTATACTTATAAATTATAACACTTAAACAAATGGATAACCACAAATTTCTGTATTTTTATTTGAAACAATATAAGTTTATTGGAAAGTTGCCTCCGCATAGCAGGAGCCATAATACTAGTTTGTATAATAAACCTTAATGATGGTAAAAGGGGAAGAGAGAGAGTGAGAGAGGGAGCGAGAGGGAGAAGGGAGCGATGGAGCGACACAGAGGAAGAATCTATTATATAAAGAATGATTGAGAGTGACACATCAGCATCCTCTCCATAACACATCAACTTTAAAAATAATATTTATTTTTTATCAATAGTTCTTAACTCTTTTTAGAAAACATCAAAATCGTAAATGATTAATACAATCCAAAAACTCTTCGTAAACAAACGCAATAGACCGCCTCTTTTTTTTTTTTAACTCACATGAGTTAATTAAAAAAACTTTCAAGTAAAGATAATACAGAATAAACTTCTCAACTATAAATTAAATGTGAAAAACCTCCATACATGTCTAAAATAAAGTTAAAACGTGAATCGTCAATATTAAATCCAATGTGATTGTAAAGTTGATATGGATGATTTTAAAATGATGTGATAATGATATTTTCTGTCTAGAAAGTTGATTGAAAAAGTCATAGACGTCAAATTTCTCGTATAACATAATTTATCTGGAGTTTTGAGAAATTATAATAATTTTTTAAGTTGTACAAGAAATTTGACATTTAATTCTTCTTTAATCAACTTTCAAGCCATAGAAAATTAGAGTTTGACAATTTTAGGGTTCATCAATTTAGAAATTTCATAAATTTGAATATTTTCTCTATTTGAAATTCGAGATAGTAAACGTCTTACTCGTTTTAAAATCTATCATATCATTTTAAGATTATCTATGTCATTTTTACAATGCAAAGCATATACATTTAATTTAACGTTGACCGTTTAGGTTTTAACGTAACTGTAGATAAAAAGGGATTTTTTACATTAATTTTATAGTTGAGTGGTTTATTTTTGATGTATATTTACCTTAGGGTTTTTTTTAAATAAAAACACATGTCATTTTTTACAACCCAAAATGCATAGCTTTAATTTAACGTTGGGATTTGTGGTTTTAACGGTATTATAAACGGATGATTTGTTTCATTAACGAATTTATAGTTGATGGGTTTTTACATTAAATTAATTATAGTTGATATATTTTTTTTTTAATTCATCTTTAGTTGAGGGTTTTTTTTTTATTAAAACCCTAATTTGTATTATTTTTTAAACTATAATTTGACATCTAAAAATTTGGAATTTTTATGTGGTAATAACGATGACACATCATTACTTACATACATGGTTCAAGAAATTGTTAACATAGCTTATATAGAATACTCCATATATATATATATATATATATATATATATATTATAAAGTAGTTAATAGCTAGAAGAGATATAAATATAGAGATATAAATATATATATATATCTTATAAAGTAGTTAATAGCTAGAAGAGATATATAAAAAAAAAATGTTTCACTTGTATTTGGATTCAAGGGATATTGATACTTAATGTGGGGGAGATTGTTGAGTGTGATGATGTATTTGTTAATCTAATTTGTTTCAATAAAATCGGTGGTCGTAGTGTTACTCTTCATTTCCTTGTTTTTACCCCATAACATAAGGTATAATCCTCCCACGATAATCATTATACCAATAATTTTGTGTATGTGTTTTACCCCATAACAAAAGGTAAAAAATCATTCTTGTTATATTTCATCTTTGTATCTGTTCGTTTTTGTAGCATCTGGAGATTAATAACAATGTTTGACTTCAAAGGTATTAGTTCGCCCATGTCAATGCCAGACGAAGCCGCCAAGAAGGTTCGCGATGACATATCAGAATTAAACAAGATGTACAATGACTTAAAAACTAAGGTTCGGTAGGCTACACAATCGATAGAAAAGGTGGAAAAGAGTTTTGAATCGCTTAGTTTACAGAATCGTGAGCATCATACTTTTTGTAGTACAAAACTAGCTTTACTCGCTATGTCAGATCTGCAAAAAACCCATCATTTTCTGATAAGTCATTGTGTTTTTGTGTGGGTTTTTCCAGCGTATTTTTGAGATTTGAGCGGAATACTCGTTTGGTTTGATGTAGATTGATGAGGAAAGAGATATAAGCAAGAGAACGACGGAGATACAAACACCGAATCATTAGCTACATAACTTCCACAGGACAACAATAACGTTGTTGGATGAGATTAGCCAGAAGTATGATATTATGTATAGCAAGTTGGAGTTGATTGTTTTATTACTACCACATTTTAAAATCTTTCACAGAATCTATATTTAAATTTATATTTGTTTTATTTATGTGAAGTAGTAAATCAAAAACAACATCAAAACGTTTTATTATATCATTATGAATTTTGAATTATATTTAATAAAAATAATAATATAATACCTCAACTAAAATAGGTTATGGATCTATCATTGTCCAAAACTTTTAATGGTCTTTATCAACAAAAAAGAGAATTTCGTAATTCAAAAAATAACTATATATTATTTCGCTCTATTTTCGTGCAAAAATATTTTAACTAATTAACTCAAACATAGCTTTACTATCACTTGTAATTTAAAAATTAAACATCTTACTTTTTTCAACCTTATCAGATATGAAACAAAAGAAAATTAAAACTTAAATCCTAAATTGCATGAATACTTAAACCATAAATCTGTTAGATAAGATGCAAATAAAATACCAAGTTGAAGGCCATGAGAGGTTTCTTCTGCACTATCTTGAGGAAGACCAAATCGCAACGGAAGCGGGTGAACAGGATCTGATGATTTCACTGGAACATGTGGTTCCACTCCCATAAGAGGAACCACATAGAATATGGGATATATTCCTCCATTACCCTAAAAGTTATCAGCTGCAATTGTTATATCATTGCTTAGGACCCGTTTGACCAAAAATACAATTGTTACATCATTGCTTCATAATTTGCTTTAAAGAACGAGTTTGTTGTAGGACTATATGAATCTATATGTATCTTATTTGCTCCTTGTCTAACAAAATCAAGGAAACAAAATTAAAACTATTTTTTTCCTTGTTTTTCCTTTATGATACCGAAGAAATAACTCAAATCATTATATTTTATCTATCTATATAATTTTCAAGAAAATTTTCCATAAACTTGGAAAATCACTATGATCGTCACTGTTAACCATCTTTTTCGCTTTATTTATTTCTTTCTTTTTTGCAAAATAAACAACTAACGAAAATCTTTTATTTTTCTCTTTTCGTAACTCGTAAGTTTGTGAATTGCTGGCTTTAAACAAGAAAAATTAATCACAGCTGAAATTAATTAAAAAAATTAAGATCTTAATATTTTGTATTGTTCTTAAAACTATAATTCGACATCTGAAAATCTGGAGTTTTTAAGTGGTAGTAATGAAGGAAAATCATAACTTACATACACGGTTCAAGAAATCGTCGTCATAGCTTAAATAGATAAATACTCCATATATATAAAGTAGTTAATAGCTAGAAAAGATATAAAAAGTAATGGTTGATTTGTATTTGGATCAAGGGACATTAGTACTTAATGTGGGGAGATTGTTGAGTGGGATGATGTCTTTGCTAGTCTTATTTGTTTCAATAAAATCTGAGGTCGTAGTGATACTCTTCAGTTCCTTGTTTTTACCCCATAGCACAAGGTATAATCCTCCCACGATAATCACTGTACCAATTATGCTGTAATGTCGGCAAGTAAAAATTAACCATTATATACATTAAATCCATCTCCAACAAAACAATCGCAATATACACGAGTTTCTGTACCTCCCCAAATGAAGTGTTTCATCTAGAACAAATGATCCAACAAGGGCTACGATCACAAGTCCTACAGGGCTAAATACCGATACAAATAACGGCCCTCTAGACTCGACGCACCATGTGTTAACCGCTACCACCATACCGGAAATCACAATTGCCTGCAAGATAATAGACCACTTAAAATATATATTTTCAAGGCCAAACCTAAATGAATCTTTTCTCATGGACTCGTATGAATGTGTTATTTATACCACCAAGACCAGCTATAAAAAAAATATATAATTTTTGTTGATGTTACGTTTAGTGAAAAAATGCAAATGACTTTCAAATAGTTTAAGACAATACTGATATTATTATTATTTTTTCTTTTTTACCGCATAAGCAACGGTTAAGAGTCTGATGTTCCATCCTAATCTCCATTCCTTCAAGTCGATGTTCCAGCAAAGAGCTACTAGCACAGCCACTACACTTCCCATCATGTTCATTAGTGTCGCGTTCCAATACGGCCCTCCAAATTGTTTGCTTATTTTAACCTATAAACCAAAAACCATACGCATTAAAGCATATATAAAAGTGAAACCATTTGATATAATTGCTTTCATGTTGTCGATAGTCCTATATATATCACAATGTAAACATTTATACAATATATACATGAGGATCGCGGAATCATTTAAGAAAATCTCAGTTAATCCAAACCAAATTACATGCCTGAGACACACCGATACATGACAATATGGTATATGGAGAAGAGAAATGAAAAAAAACTACTTGCCTGCAATAATAGCCAAAGCGAGTAGGAAAATTTACCGCCGAAAACAAGAAGAGCTCCAAGGATAGAGATGTGATGAGTAGTAGCATCATCGCGTGAGGAGTCACGTGGTTGTTTCACTAGGTCAACGTGAGTTGACCATAGATGAATATTTTTTCCTCTGTAGAATATAAAGACAAGAGCCCCACCAACGCCAAACAGTGTCCCAAAAACCTTAGCCTTACCTACGCTCGATCCAAGCCGTACACTCTCCATCCTATGGGACCCCAACAGAATGTAAACCGGATTTTTTTTGTTTTTGTTTTTCTGTTTTTTTAAGATTATAAGCATTTATAAAAATGGGGCTAAAAAATGTGATTTGTTAATTAGACTTGCCTAAGAAATGCAGCCAATATGAAAGTGATCAAGGGTGTGAGAACGGCAGCAGCAGAAGTGAATGTTGTTGATGTCAAAGCCAGACCCGTGATGGTTAGGATACTTGGTGTCACCGCACTATTCAATTATCAGGAAATTATTAAAAACCTAATGTATATTTATTCGACTATTTATCACAAAAAGATAATTAATATTATCAGAAAGTTTGACAAAGAGTCTTTCTCAAAGACATAAATTTATAGAACTTTGAGATGTAAAAGAACAACAACAACAAAAATTAAAATTCAGAAAGTTGTTTTTTGAAACATATGTTAGAGAGCTTGAATTTTTTTTTTTTTTTGTGTGACAATATTTTACATACCCGAGTAACCCCGAGAGAAGTGCTAGTAAGAGTAGACTCCATGTGAACTCTGGCCTCTTCTTCCTAATCGATCACATGGAGTCAAAAACGAGACGATTAACTAATCAAAGTAATTCAAATAAAAACATACAAATATAAAAATGATGAAAAGCAACCTTTGAAAGATGAAGGAAAGAGGAAGCATGAAAAGTGTGGCAAAGAAGAAACGATAGGCCACGAGAACTCTTGGGTTCATACCATCTTCCATCGCAAGCTTGAACAATATGTTCAATCCTGCCGAAGCTATCTGAACCACTACCATTGCCGTTATACATTTCATTTCTCTCCATATTTCACATATTCGCCCCACCATTTTTTTTATTTCTTTAACTTTTCTTCCCCACACTTCTTTTACTTATCAATTAAAAGAGAGTCTAGAGGGAAACATAGAGAGAAAGATAGCTAAGTGAGTTAGGCAATCCTTACTCCTGAGCACCCTGAGCTTTATTTATAACACCCACAAATCTCTTTCTTTCTCCTCTCCCCCATTATTATTTTTTTTTTTTTTGCTGTGGCCCACTAAATTATATAGTACTATAAATGAGTTATGTGATATAAGTAGATGCCAAATTCAGGTAAAATATGTTTCCGGAATATTATTTTAGATTTATCATATCCCACCATAGAATATAGTCTAATGTAAAGTGCTTCTAAAGTCGTGTACTCTAAATTCTAAAAACACTATAAGATAACAACTTCTTTAAACACTGTTTAGATCTCCTCTCTAATCACACAATCGGGCGGTGAATACAGAGAAAAGATTGCAAACATTTTAGGACTATGGACTTGGGATGTGAGAGGTATATACTTACAATGCAATAAACTTTTATGATGTCTTATTCAAAGAAATGAACATTTATGATGATGCTATTGCTACTTTATAGACCATCGTCTTGTGGAATTATACGCATTTTTTATTTATTTGGCTCTGTCTCTTATACACATCTAGATGTGTATAAGAGACAGGTACCTTAGTAGTGCAGATAAGAGACGTGTAAGTGGGTGATTTTATAATACGTACTTCATAACAAATAGTGTTTTTAAAAATATTTATAATTTGTTGCAAAATAGTTCACGTTTATATACAAAACCGAAATGCGTAAGGAATCCAACAACGTGTTCAGATGCTGTTGACACGTGCGGCGCATGCTTTCTGCTTGGTGGTTCTCCATTACGTACGTAAGCCAAAAATAGTGTACGAAAGCTTGTAATCCATCAAATTGTATTGTTTTCGTTAATATGAAAGTGGTGCAAATTGTAGATGGTTAATTAGTTCATGTATTAGTATGGAAAGGTATATGAAAATATGCTTCACCTTGGCCGTTGATTTTTTTTTATCTGGTTTTTTTAAGGAATCTCATCTTTATTTCTATTCACGAACACAATTCTAATAACGTACGTCAGTTTTGTGCTATACCATCAGTATACACCGTTACTTTAAAGTTACAGATGAGTTATCTCTTTGTTCTCTGACAATTTTACACTCTTGAGGTTTTCTTTAGTGGAATAAACTTTATGTACAGCTCGATGTTGTATTTCTTGTTGTTTAATTGTACGTAGTTTTAAAATATATTTCCACACAAACTTGAATGCACTTAGCAAATTAGCTTAGATTTTTTTTTTTGATATAAATGTTAATTTTATACCATTTTCTCCTTTTCGCAGACGATTACAGATATACACGAATACAGGCCCGTCCCTTCCTTAAAGCATAAGAAACATATGCTTTAAGCCACATATATATTTAATAGAATTTAAGGCCACATATTGGGTGTTTAGGTTGATGAAAGTGGTTTTGTAGAGCTTAAAATTCTTGAGTTCATTGGTGATGTCGCATTTACTTTTAAAATCTCAATCATGTGCTCACCCACAGTGGCTTTCCGTTATGTTAATGTGATCCACAATGAGAATTAACTTCTATAAATTGAATTTAATTTATTCAAATTATATGTTCTACAATTTTAAAATATTAATTTAAATTAATTAAATCAACAAATATATATAGCGTTATAATCTTTAAAAAAATTAATATGTCTGTTGTAATTAAATTTTTTTAGTTAAAGTAATTATATTTGCTAGTTAAGGTAATATATTTTTGTATGATTTTTTGCTTTAAGCCTCCAAAATTACCGGGACGGCACTGCACGAATAGCTGAAAAGGACCGAAAAGCTACTTAACAACAATAAAAACTAACTAACAGAACATGAATCGATGGAACCGAAGACAACCGATCACGAAATAGCGTACATAACCACCAAATCAGAGCTCCCTAGCACGAGAAGTCCTTGAAGTTGCCGCGAGGGACTGCCATCGGAAGCCAGCCCTCACCAAGCAGAACCTACAGCTTCGTCGAGGAAGCAAGCTTAGACTTTGCATGTTACATGAGGATACAGATAGAGATATGACAGTGCAATGAATGATTTGTAGATATGCAATAAATTATTATTCTTCAAATTGAAGAGATTACTACGAAATGTTTGGAATTTTCCAACCAACAAAAATTATAAAAGATAATTTAACAGAAAAAAAAAAAAGATTTTAAGGCCTTAGGGTTAAAAGGTAAAAGGCATCAGGTCAAACAAAAACCTCTTTCACTTTGCTATACTGTAATTTTGTGTTATGTGGTGTGTTTCTTTCTTTGTGGTGTTTAATCGAGCAAGTATAATGGGCAGGCCTGGTTCTTGGCCCATAGTATTTTACTAAAGTTGTGATATTTTAGAGCCTACATTTCAACAAATTTTGAAAATTAATACTTTTTGCATTTATTAGGGTTATATATAAGTATTACCTAAGAGACCAGTGAGTCGGGCCTAAAAATGTGTTTACCATCCCCATTAAATGACCCATCATGAAAATTGAAAAACTTTTCTATCCTTTTTTTCTTTTCTTTTCTTTTCTATCCTATTATTATTACCAATGTCTTTCACAAAGCTTTTTTGAACATTTAATATGTCTTTCACAAAGCTGGTCCAATGTTTACACAAATTAAAAAATGGTGCCATTTTCTTATGTATTTTTTTTCAGTAATGATTTTTATAAATGTGAGGCTGGAAGCAATGATTTCACTTGTCTATGCTCTAGATCGGACATGGTCTTTTAAACATTAAATGAAATGCATCAATAGGATAGAAAAGAATCTCGTCACAAAACATTTCACTGTTACGATATGGAGCTTGATTATCTCGTCAATTCTGTAAAGATAGGTCGATCAGGCATGTATTCGTTTGGCTTAGGAGTTATGAACATTTGTAAGAAAAGAAACATATGTCATGTATATATTAATATCGCGTACAAATTTTCGTTTATGATATCCACTCTAAAAAAATCATTCTTGTGTTAGACGATTATGTTATATATCTATTGTTTTTAGATATATATATATATACATATATATGTATTGGAATTAAAAGACATGTTTTGGCGCTGACTGCAAGATTCTTGTAAACAATATCAATGGTAGTATTTGCTACTTAGAAATAGAGAATTTTTTGTACTAGTATCAGGTTTTCCTCTTTCGTAAATTCTGATATTCGTTAGCTGTAATGATTCTACTTGCTTCTTTGTAATCCTTTCTTTTTAATTAATATAAGAAAACTCTTTTACAAAAAAGAAAAAGAAAAAAAAAAGAGAATTTTTACAAAGATGTCATTATGTGGGCTAACAAATTCCAAAGTGCTTCTTTTTCACATGTTTTTCGTGATTGCAACCGAGTTGTTCATTGTCTTGCGCAACAAAGGCCACCGAACAAAGTTTTTTATTCAAACTATATTTTTTCCTCAAGTTTGGTTAACCCCATTATTGTATTATTGTATGAAGACTATGTATCTTCTTGATTAATATATATATATATAAGAAAAACATGTTTTGACGATTTTGAGTATTTTGAAAAGTTTTATTGTAAATTTGCGATTTTTTGTGGATTTTACTTACTTACCAAAACATATGTTTTCCTTATTAACTTAAACTGCCGCAAATTTAAATCCCATGACCAGTTTTTCTACGTACGGTCGCTTGCAAATAATTTTCGTTGCAAATCAGTTGTTTAAAAAAAAAAAGAAATTAGTTGTTTTTTTTTTGTAACTTTTTTTTAGTTGTTTTCTACTGTGGTGAATTTGTGATTATCGCATAGGATCAATAATTTGAGACTTTTTCTGCAAACTAATGGATATGTTTTGTTGTCGCGATATGTTTATCCCATATAATTAGTGGGATGCGAAGATAAATTTGCCTATTAACTAAAATACCATGAATCTAATTTTTTTAATCGTTTGAAGTTTTGACAACGATGGACATATAGATTGGAATTTTATTATTAATAAACAATAAAAAAAATCTTGTCTAGTTGATAAAACTTTGGGAATAAAAAAGTGAGGTAGAAGAAAGGCATCAAATGCTTTTGTTATTGGGATTCGCACTGTTGCTGAATTCCACGATCTGCCAACCATCTACTCTCTCCGTTACTTTATATTTGTTGTTTTACAGATTCATTTTTGTTTCAATTTACAGTAAAACCTCTATAAATTAATAACGTTGGGACCGTGAGATTTTATAAAAAAATATTAATTTATAGTGATTATTAATTTATAGATATATTATTTGGTTGAAAAACTAATTTTGGGACTGACAAAAAATATTAATTTAGCGAGGTATTAATGAATCGAGTATTAATTTATAGAGGTTCTACTGTATTTGTTATTTTTGACACTTTTTATATAAAGTTAATAAAGTAATATTGGAATCTGGATAAAAAAAATTTCCAAGGATTCTCTTTCCAAAAAGTGACTACTTTTTTTATTTAAAATATTATTGTAGTTACATTTTTTTGTAATTAAGTGAGTTTTTTAATATGCGTGAATTATGTTAAAACAACAAACAATACGGAATGGAGGGAGTATTAATTAATTAACATTACATTTTTTTTGTCAAACTCTAATTATATTAAACTTAAATTCGGATTACACAAAAAAAAATAGAAAACTCTTGATGTCAAAAAAAAAAAAGTAGAAAACTCTTTGACAAAGAGTAAAATCTTACCGAAATTAAAGATAATACATTAAAAAGATAGATTATACAGTTTAAATTATAGATAAAAAAACTGAAAACTTCTTCAAAAAGACTTTTAAAGTGATCGTTTTAAAAACGATTTGTAGTTTTTTTGCCATTAAAGACGAGCGAACAACACTAATAGTTCGTGAGCTGAGCGTTTGAAGACATTCACTATAAAAGAGAAAGACGAGTTTAAAGATACATCGGTAAGTTGGTAATACTCTAAAACATCAGCTGCGAGTTCATAGATACGCCGATAAGTTGGCAGTACTATAAAACTCAAATCGGCAAAAATCCGACGAAGATGATCTCTCCGATGCAATGGAGGAAAGTTCAAGACAATACAAATTGAAGCATACGCCATTAAAAATAGCGGATATATTGCTTGATAAGAGGATACCCAAAAACAAATATGTTTGGCCCACGCTCAGACCCACCTTGAGAACATTGAGATTTTCCCTTGTAGAAACCGCACCGGAATAAGAGTTTGGACACGTCACATGGATGGCGTTGCTCGGCAGAGACGGCCATAGGAGAAGCTTGATCTTCTGAGAATCCACTGGAAATGCAAACCTTAACGTTGAATCGGACGGTGGAACATATGATAAGTTGACAGTACTCTAAAACTCAAATCAGCAAAATCCGACGAAGATGATCTCTCCGATGCAATGGAGGAAAGTTCAAGACAATACAAATTGAAGCATACGCCATTAAAAGTAGCGGATATATTGCTTGATAAGAGGATACCCAAAAACATAGATGTTTGGCCCAGGCTCAGACCCAACTTGAGAACATTGAGATTTTCCCTTGTAGAAATCGCACCGGAATAAGAGTTTGGACACGTCACATGGATGGCGTTGCTCAGCAGAGACGGCCATAGGAGAAGCTTGATCTTCTGAGAATCCACTGGAAATGCAAACATTAACGTTGAATCGGACGGTGGAGCATATGGTGGTGACAAGCGGTGAAAAGGTGAAACTATAAGATATACATTTTTTTCTTCTAATTAGTAAATTTCTAAAGACAAAACAATAATATATAAAATAAACAAAACCAAATGAATATATGTTCTTGGGAAGAAAGAAGGAAACCGTAGAATAGTCCTCCCCCTTTTTTCTCCCTTTTCTCTTGTGCTTTAGGCTCTGTCGGTGAAATTTGTTTCTCAGACCGGCATGTGGAAGTTTTCACAGTTCCGATGCCGGTCGGTTGGGTTGTTTATCTACTTTAGTGGTGTGTTTTCTCCTTTCTTTTCGTTCTCTAGGGATATTTTCTTGAAGACTTGGATCTAATTTTTTTAGATATGTTTTTTTGGGAATTTTCTTTTGTTTAGACCTGGGTTTAGATTCGGGTTTCTATCGTTCCTTGTTTTCTACTCTTCTAAAGAGATGGTTTAATTTTCTCAACTTGAAGTTCTCTTTTTTTCAAGTTTTCTTCTCTCTGGTGGATTGGCTATGAATGCTTCCCATCCTCTGTTTATGTCGTTCTCTTTCTGGGTGCGGTTGTGATTGGGTGGTTAGGCTTTGCTTCTTTCCAGATCTGTTGAGATTTGGGTGTTCTCTTTGGGTCTTCTATCTAGGCTGAAAAATGGCGCACATGATTGCTTTGATGCCGCATCCTGAAGTGTCTCTGCGAACCTGTTAGTGGTTATGTCTTACCGGGTTATGAAGTCTTCGGTTCCTGGTTACAAGAAGATGATGTTATCGTTCGGTGGGCTGTGGACGACAACGGTAAATCTCGTTCTTAGGTCCTTTGAAGTTGTGAAAATTTACAGATTTTGGTGTGAATTTCATTATTGGATTTTAAATTAAATGACTTTTGTTTTAGTTGGGTTTTCTTATGTTGTTCTCTTTTGTAGTTCTTTTTTCTCTCTCAATGTTTCCGGATTGTGTCTTTGAGATTTCTATTCATTTGTGAAATCGTCAGAAAAAAATGCATCTCATGTTTCTTTGAAAGTTTCAATAATATGAGATGACAAAAAAAAGAATATATGTTCTTGGTCTACCTCCCCCCCTTCAATTAGGAAGGGAATCTATATCTTATGGTCTAAATCCATTTTTCCCTTTCACATAATAATATTATTCCTTTTATGTTGGAAACAATAATGTTAGATTTAAATTTCAGTTTATCTTTTTTTTTTTTCCTCATGAAAATGGGAATGGTGGAAAGTTGACGTTTTCATAAAGTATATAATACACACTACACTACAATAAGAGACAATACTTTTTCTATTTTCTATCTTTTATTTCTCTAAAAATTCTATCATAGAAGGCTGCTGCTCTATAACAGAGAGCGCAATTTAAAAAAGCAATTCCACAAACTAAAAGAGAGGAAAATAATTGGTGTGATTTTGGGTAAACAAAAACAATTTTGGTTTCGTGAGAGATTTCTCAAACAACAAAAACTCAATAAACAAAACAAAAAAAAAGACTGCTGGTAAACAAAGGTGAAGTTTTTACTCTCTTTTTTTTTTTTTTCGTTTCTTCAATGGCGTAAAGATGATTCACTTTCTCAAAGTTTGTCTTTTTTTATCCGATCAAAAAGGTTTCGGGTTTTGCTTTGGATCTCCGAGAATTCAAGGAAGCTCGGATTTAAGATGGGGTTTTTTAAATTAGCTTAGGGGTTTGATTTCTGGGATTATTTGGATTTCGATTCCAAAGTGTTAAAGTTTGTTCCTTTTTTCTAGTTGATGTTTAGAGGTGAATGGTAGTATTAGGGTTTTTTCTTCGATTATGTGGATGGCTACACGATCTGATTCTGGGTTCCGTCACGAGGAGTCTTTGAGTTCTATGATGAGCCGTCACGCCATTAATTTCCAGTCGAGTACTTCTTCAGAGATGATTCAGATGGGTCCTTACTTGGGTCGAAGTGGTGCCTTGTTAGGGATGAACATGATCAATAATGCTGCTAATTCTGGGTTAATCCAGACTGGGAACTCTTCGAATTCATCTCTTGATTCGGTTTCTGGGCTCAAGCTAGATACTTCCTTGGCTAGTGAATGGTCAACTCAAGAACAATTCAAACTGGAGGATGGCCTTGAGAAGTGAGTAAATGTGGTTTCTTTCTATCAAGATGGTTGTTTCTTTTTGTTGGAGTTGAATATGACTGAAAGGATTTGATTGTGTTTTGCAGATATAAGGATAAGCCAAGTATCATGAAGTATGTTAAAATTGCAGCCACTTTGCCTGACAAAACCGTTCGAGATGTTGCTTTGCGTTGTAGATGGATGACGGTAAAGCTCTCTTCACCTATCTGTCATCTCTTGAGTTTTTGTTCTGACAGTCTTTTGTTAGCTTTGTAATCCATTTTGTAGTCATGCTATATGTGTGTCGAAGAAACAGTGCTAAACTTGCATTACTTATTTGTCTGTCCTAGTAGGTAGTTTTGGACTAGTCTTCACTCTTTTTAAGTTAAGTGACACTTTAATGTAGAATCTTTAGGAAAATGACACACAGGATTCAGTTTCTAAGTGTTCTGAGTTCATACAGAGATTCCTAAACTAAAGAGAATGAAATGGTTTCTATCTAGATTTTGTTTGGGGTGGACTTTGCCTTAGGATGCAAATTTAGTCTTATTGTCTCCTGATATTGTAACAAATGAGTTCTTGGGATGAGAATAGGGAGCTTAACAGTCTTTGGGGTTTTGAGCATAATCTTCTCTAATCTGCACAATGATTTCTTACATTTATCTTCTGTCTTTGTCCATTGAAATACTGAATTTGTTTTGCACAGAGAAAGAGAAGAAAAGCAGAAGAATTAAACTGTGGGAAAAGAATAAGTTGTAGCAAGGTATGTTGGCGATTCTTGCCATTTATTCAATTTGATGAATGACCACTCTTGAATAACAATTAAAAACGACTTTTTGTTTGTTTTGCTATCTGAGATCATGTTATATTGAAAGATGCTGCTAGGGAATGAGATGGAATATCTTTTATATCTTGATAAATTGAGATTCTTGTCCTAAGGTGCCTTTTCTAGAAGGCAACTTTCTAAGAGATTTATGTTTCTTCAGGACAAGCAGGGGGAATCGTCTTCGAGCATACCTTCTGTTTTGCCTGATAACATGGCTTCGTACCCTTTCTTGATGCCCTTTACGAGCTCCAGTAAACATATTACATGCGAAAGTTAGCACCTATCTTTATCTGAGAATTTTCCATCCGAATTTACCAACTCCAGCTCTTTATCGATATGCACACATTCATATCATATTTTGTTATGTCAAAAGGAGGCAATGTTTTCTTATTGCTCAGTGTATTTACAATGGTTCAAATATCGTTTCGGTATATATCTGGTCTTCTTTTGTTAGATAAATATGATCATAGGAGCTTATTGTATTTCAGCAAGACTTTTGCTCTCTTAGTAGGGTGACTAAGATAACTGCAGTCTCTAAAGTAGTTTAGTCTTGGAAGAAGCCTTTACACATAGGAATAGTGAAGTTGGTGAATTTTCTTAACTTCATTCTCCTTCTCTAGGGTGCATTCTTGTCAAGCTGAATGTATCATCCATAAAAATTTCCAGCATTTTTCCCATCATCTGGTATAGGAGTATAATGCCTACTGTATGTTTTATTTTATAGTGAAATTTTACTTTGAAGATGATCCCTTTAAGCTCTCTTTCATGTGGAGTTTAGTTGAAGTCGCAGTAATCTTTACTCTTGCCCTTTTTTACTGATTCTTTTGTTTTTTTCTGACTCAGATTTAAGTGGCCATGCAATAAGTCTCTTAGAACAGAATGTAAGAGCTTTTAGTCAAATTAGAGCTAATCTCTCCTCATATAAGGTAAGTAATAGATTATCTGGTTTAAAAGAATGCAAATGCGTTCTTGCTAACACAGCTCCGTCCTGGTGATTACGAACATGTACAGGATAACATAGATCTCTTTTGTCAGACAAGGAACAACCTTCGCACCATCCAAAACGAGTAAGCTTGATACTTTTAATAACATATCCTATAAAGCGAGTGGAGCTTTGTCGACTGATGTCTTAATTTGGCAGCATGAATAATATGCCCGGCTTGATGAGCCAGATGCCACCATTGCCGGTTGCAATCAATGACGATCTCTCGGCTTTGGTAAGTTTTAAAAGCCCGTTGCTTTTAGATATCGCATGTACACATTACTCGTTCATGTTTGACTCCTACTTAGAACCTCAGATCTCTGGTTTAAGGGACTCGAACATAGAATTATTGTGCTTCTAACTAGCTGAGTTTCTTAGCTTGCACTTGTTTTAATGTTTTGGTTTGAAGATGACTCTATTTAAAGGAGCATAAGAATAGTAGCTTCACAGTAGTTAGTTTCATCACTTGTTCTCTTTGGCGATAGCAATGACTTTGGCTTTCTTGATTTGTACCAGGCGATGCCATTCAACACAATGCAAAATGGCGGTTTCCATATGAAGCAGGAGCCTTTGGGATGACTTAGGGGAATCATCTGGTTTCCCTTGATTACCTGTAAATTGTCTTAAAGAAGCTGGAGGAAGAAAAAAGATCTCATCATCACATGTTGCGAAGTTTGTAGAAATGTGATTCTTTTCGTAACACCAAAGATCTTTATCGCCATGCCGGATGTTGAAAACAGGGCATAATATTAAGAAACGAGTAGAGTCTTGGTCCTGTGGCTCCAAAACTCAAAAACCCTCTTGACAAGGTCTATAGATTGATCCAACTTAGTTCAATGTTCTTAGAAGCGATGTGTATAAAATGATGATTCTATTGGGAGATAGAAGAGTGTGTTGAGATTTGTTTCTGTAATCTTTTGATCTTTTGGTGTGTTATTTTAGTACCCATTTCTTCTTAACATATTAAAAAGACCTTTTTTATAGTATCCATATTAAACAAACAATCTGAAACCTTCAATTTTTGTATATACGGGACACATAAAATGTTTAAAAACAAGAACAAGAAAAATACAAGAATATCCATGGCGACGACTTCAATTAATATAAAAATGATGGGACCAAATTAGGAAAAGCAAGAGTTGATTAGAGACGGAGAGGAAAACACTACATCATCCAATTTAATCGGTTTTGGGAAGATGAAACATGATCATCTCCTCCTCTAGATGATGGATCATCAAAGTTGAAGCTTCTTATGGATCGATTGTTGTTGCTGCCATTTTGTTGAAAATAGGAATGAGGATGAGAGAGGTTGTCGCTGGAATCGAGTAACAAGAATGGAGAAGTTGAGGCAGTGGAAGCCATGGCTGTTGCTCCGACCGGAAGTGGATGGTTATGTGTTCCTTCGTAGGTTGTTATCAATATCGACATGTCTTCTAAACACCTTTGCACCTTCACAATGCATGCAACAACTCATAAATAAATCAACTTGCATATTTTACGTTGTTTTTGCAAATAACATGATAGAATTTGGTTATCTAGTGCGTATTTTCCAAATTATAATACCCTAGAATGTGAAGGTATGTGTGCATTTGCAATATTCTCGCAGAGCTTACCTGTTTCCTAACGGGACATCCTGGAGCCACGGTGCATCGGTAATAAGCTCGTGGACATGGATTCCCTTTCGCTGTTTTCTGACCGTACTTTCTCCATTGGCATCCATCATTCATCTACACATATTCACATATATACAATTTTCTAAAATTTCATGTACCAATCTCTCCTAGTTGAGTCTATAAGATCGGATATATAAAAGAAACTCACCGTTGCGGTCTCACATCTCGCTCTTACAGACACCCTGGCCTTTCTATTCCCCTGAGAAGACGATATGACACGTGGTGCATTCGTATCTAAGCTGCTACTATTGTATCTTTGCTGATGATGAGACTCAGCTTCCTTGGTCTCTTCTTGTTTCTGCTTCTTCTGTAAAGAAAGGGAAAGCCCTAATTCCCTTTCCACGGATTTAGATCTCACAGCTCCTCTTTTTCGAGATTTATCCACACACCAGCCGCCTTGTGCGCCAAGGAACGTTTCAAGATCCTTAGGTTATAAAGACATCAATTAAGTTTCATGTTAATTATCACAACCATATGGAGCTAAGTGTATGAAGACGACACAAGATTTTTCTCACCATCTTGTTCGTTTGATCGATAACCGGGAGTTTCATCTCCAGATGACGATAATCTTGAAGGGTTTTCTCTACAAGTTTCCTCAACCTCGTATTCTCTTCTTTCACATGTTCCATCTCGATCTGCATCTGCAAGAGCTGATCTCCATCCATGGATGTTAACATATTTGCACACAAAATGTTTTGTTGTATATATTTTAGACGTATCGTAGGTACCTCTTCACGTTCGTTTTCTTCTTTTTGGGTTCTTGAACCTAAACAAGATTCGTCGACTTCGTCTTCTTTCACCATTTGTTCATCTTCATCATCACTAGCATCATCATCTTCTTCTGATTCTTCTTTCTTCTCACAGCTGTGTTTTGATCTTTCTACATGTTTCTCTTTCTCGAGCTTGAGAGAAAGATCGATGCCCATCATGGAGAGATGCAAATCAAACCTCTGTATCTGTTTGTTAGATTTGGATTTTGAAGGGCTAAAGTCAAATCCCATTTTCTGATCAGAAGTTAGTTTATACTATTTGTATTATTCACTCTAGTACGCATCTAAAGCTAGCTTTGACTTTCTTTAAATAATCAGTTTATCTTTAAGATAAAAAACCAATCCATGTTAATTAATAAAACGTTTAATGACCGGAGTTACTATAGAATCATGGATAAATTAGTTGCATTTCTTTAACAATTTTATAGCATTTTTGTTTTGTTTTTTTGTAATGTCAATGTTCGGGCATTAGGCTCCGGGAAATTTCCCATCACATGTATATATAGTACCATGTGAAATACAGAAGACCATTGACGTGTATAATTTCTTTTTCAATTGGGGTCATTGATGTGTTTAATGGTTCGGTAGTGTTATAAAGATCGAATACGATCAACCAAAAAAAAAAGTGTTTAGATCAAAACGTACCATAGTTTGTTTTTTTTCTTCTCAATTCATCATCAGAGATCTAAAAATCAAAGCATCCGAAAATGTATAATGAGTTGTATTATTTAAAAACGGTCTATATTCTTCCTATTGAAGTTTTTTTTTTTTGAAATTTTCAACAGATATTTTCTTAAAGTCAAATTTTGGTGTTTTGGAAAAGAAAAGAAAAATGGTTAACTATAGTATTGCGCGCAGCCCTCATGCTACATATACGCGGTAGGGGAGTGAGGATATTAATTACGAATTTACGAGCCATTCTATGGACTTATTTAATTAGTTCGTATAAAAAACAAGCCATTCTATATGTGACATCATTATTATTTTATTATTATGCTAATTCCTAACGTGAAATTTAAATTAATTACCATTTAATAAATTCGTACGAAAAACCCAGAACAAGATACTTGCATTGGGGTCGGATCTTATAATAGTCAACTAGAAGACTTACAATTTTTATTTTATTTTCATATTATCTTTTCTCACACTCATTATTTTTCTTACCAAAAAGTTTTAGGCTTAAACTAGTCCATGATTTTTGTGGACAATATATAACAAGTTATAGTCATCTCTCTAGCGCCGAATAAAACTCGTGACTTTGTTATAAACTCAATTTATGAATAACTATGTATTGGTTATTTACTTGACATTTCAATCCTAGCATAGTGTCCACATGACACTTTTAATTTAACTATTAAACTTCCTAGTCTACAGTTTTCATAACCAGAATGTACTTGTAAATGGAACCTTTTTTTTTTAAGAGAATATAATTTGTATAGCCAAACACACACAGTGTTGCAATATGAATAATCAAGTGATGCATGAACATTTCAGCATAACAATATGATGCTCTCCATCCATGTAATTTATAAGCGGGGAAATCAGTTAGTAATGCATGTGTCAAAACAAAAATATGCATGTGTGTTTTATTATCTTTACCAAAAAAGAACTTTTTGTTGATAAAAGATACAGAAATATTATAATACAGTATGATAATTAAAGATTATGAACATTTTCGCAGTGGAAGCGTGGGACAAGAGATCGAGTAAGCGGCGCCGCAGCCATATCTTCCGTTGGAATTTTATATAAAATAATCACAAGCAAGGAAAAGGTCAAATGCATTTCCCTTTGTCCCTTTGTATGCATATTCTCTGTCTTTGTTTCCTTAAGTCAACAACCTTTTAACTAAAATCACATCTTCGTCTTTTAAAACATCTCCATTGGTGTATCTGAAAAATAAAAATAAAATAAAAATAAGAGAAAAAAGAAAGAAATTAAATATGTTTTTTAGATTTCTCATTTAAGAAATGATTCTGAAAGTTTCTTACACTTGTCTATTTATTATTAACTCTTTCTTCGATATTTTAAATATTAATTAGATAAATAATGTATATTAATAATATAATGGTAAGAGACGATGAAATATGCTTTTACCGATGTAGTCTTACATTCTAACAGGGCGCGATTCACATTTTCTTTATTTCTAGTGTTAAGAGAGTATTGTAATATTATTGAAAATTACTTAGGATCTAGCTCTAGATCTAGGTCAACGTACGTATGTATCACTCTGAGAACCCAGGCTACAATCTCCCAAAAATTACTTCAAGCTACATACCCAATTGTTGTGGAAGCCCTTAGTCATGCAAATTGGTGATTTTGAAAATCACTCTGCGAACCCAGGCTACGTGCCGTATAGTAATTCATACCCATACCCAATTGTTGTGGAAGCCCTAAGTCATGCAAAAGGCATCCTTGTTTAACAAGGCAACCAAGCCTACCAGTACCACCACCCAAATGATCGGATCCGCAGCCAAATTGCTCAAAGATTACTTCAAGCTACATATATGCTTTCAAACTTGTTGTCATCTCAACTCGTTGTTCTCGCACTACAAGAAAACATTGCATATTCTGACGGAAATTTTGACGGATGCTTGTCCGTCAGAAATTTATGACAGAATTCAGACGGGATTCTGATGGATTTTAGTTCCGTCAGAAATCCGTCAGAAATTTCCGATGGATAAATATTCGTCGGAAATTTCCGACGGATTTCCGACGAATTTTCGACGGAATACAACATCTGTCAGAAATCCGTCAGAAAAATATATATTTAATTGTTTAAAGGAAACACGTTTCAGCCATGTAACATGTTTTTCTTAAATCCGTCAAAATTCCGTCGGAAATTTTCGACGGAATTGGAGTTTAGAGTTTAAAATAACAAAATATTGGATTCCTACTAATCTTTTTTTGATATCATAAACAATTTCAAAGTACTCTCACATATTAAACTTATTTTTCTTATTTTAATTAAGATTTTATGATTTGATATTTTTTAGTTTAAGTTATAGTATAATTAAGTTATAGTATGTTTTTGTTTAAGTGTTGTAGATAGTTTGAGATTTTGGAAAATTTGATATATATTGATGTAGATAATACGAATTACTAAGATAATAACTATACACTCATGATTGAAATATTAAAAGAAAGATAATAACAATAATTAAAATTGGTTTTTACACCCTAAAACCCAAATCCGTCATAAATCCGTCTGAAATTTATGACGGAATTCTGACGGACAGCGGATAAGTCATTGATTTATTGGCCAATTAAAACGCTTGCAAAGTATTCAGATCCGTCGGAAATTTCTGACGGATTTCCGACAGAATTGGAGTTTAGAGTTTAAAATAACAAAATATTGGGTACCTACTAATTTTTGTTTCATATCATAAACAATTTCGAAGTAATCTCAGCATTAAACTTATTTTCTGATTTTAATTAAGATTTAATGATTTGATATTTTTTTAGTTTAAGTTATAGTACAAGTTATAATATGTTTTTCTTTAAGTGTTGTAGATAGATTGAGATTTTGGAAAATTTGATATATATTGATGTAGATAATAAGAATTATTAAGATAATTATACAATCATGATTGAAATATTAAAAGGAAGATAATAACACTAATTAAAATTAGTTTTTACACTCTAAAACCCAAATCCGTCAGAAATTTGTCGGAAATTTATGACGGAATTCTGACGGATTATTCAGATCCGTCGGAAATCCGTTAAAAATTTCAGACGGAATTCAGACGGAATTGGAGTTTAGAGTTTAAAATAAATAAAAATATTAGGTTCCTACTAATCTTTGTTTGATATCATAAACAATTTTGAAGTAATCTCAGTATTTAACTTATTTTTCTGGTTTTAGTTAAGATTTAATGATTTGATATTTTTTTAGTTTAAGTTGAAGTACAAGATATAGTATGTTTATGTTTAAGTGTTGTAGATAGTTTGAGATTTTGGAAAATTTGATATATATTGATGTAGATAATACGAATTACTAAGATAATAACTATACACTCATGATTGAAATATTAAAAGGAAGATAATAACACTAATTAAAATTAGTTTTTACACCCTAAAACCCAAATCCGTCAGAAATCCGTCTGAAATTTATGACGGTATTCTGACGGACAGCGGATAAGTCATTGATTTATTGGCCAATTAAAACGCTTACAAAATATTCAGATCCGTCAGAAATCCGTCGGAAATTTCTGACGGATTTCCGACGGATTTAATTATTTTGCCCGCGAGAATTTTCGAAAAGGCGCGAAATAATGGGTTTCCGAAAATTTGGAAAAATCAAAAGTCAAATTATGACGGATTTCTGACGGATATACCCGTCAGAATTTTTTCTTTAAAAAGCCCACACAAGATTTTTTTTCTTCTCATTCTCAAACCCTAAAATTTTTCTTCAAATCTCATCTCTTCTTCTCTCACCAAACCACCCTTTGCCAAATCCGAAAATATGTAAGTTTTTCATCTTTGTTAGTTATTTGTTTAGATTGTTAGCTTGTTTAAATTTTTTGTGTTTTTTTAATGTTAAAATTGTGTTAGAAATTGTTATTTTGATGATTGTTAGATTGTGGATTGTTAGGTTGTTTGATTTAGGATTGTTATAATTAAGATTGTTTGGTTTTTGATTGTTAGATTTAGGATTGTGTTAGAATTATTAGATTTAAGGTGTTTGGATTATATTTTCTCAATAAATTTATTATTATCAAATTTATTACAATTGTTAATTTAAAATTCTTTTTAATTTTTGAAATATTTATAGTTCTTTGATTTAGTAAATTATAATATTTACATATATAATATTATTTATAATATTTGTTATATAAAACGTTTTTTATATATTAATTTTAAGAAAATTAGATAATAATATTATATAATCATATTTATAAAAATTTCTTTCTAATATATTATTTTAAAACATTATTATTTATAATATTTCTCATATAAAACGTTTTTTATATATTAATTTTACGAAAATTATATAATAATATTATATAATCATATTAATAAAAATTTCTTTCTTATATATTATTTTAAAACATTTGCATAATAATTTTTATAAAAAAGTTTTTCTTTTATAGCATTTTAAAACAATTACATTTTAATATTTATAAAAATAATTTCCATGTAATTGTATTGAAAATAACTACAATAAATTTTTAAAAAACTTTTTTCCAATTATAATTTAAATAAAATAATTATAATTTTTTTTATATAAATTAGTTTTTCCGTCGGAAAATGTCTGTTGGAAATCCCGTCGGAATAATATCCGTCGAAAAAAATGTCCGTCAGAAATTTCTAACGGGCTTTGGTCCATCAAAAATTTCCGTCGGAAATCCGTCGGAAAATATCTGTCGATAATCCGTCGGAAAATATATGTCGGAAATCCCGTCGAAATAATATCCATCAGAAAACCGTCGAAAAATATCAATCGAAAAGCCGTCGAAAAATGTCCGTCACAAATCCGTCAGAAATTTTTGACAGGATTTGATCCGTCAGAAATTTCCGACGAATTTTCATTTTGCGACGACCTATATCTGAAATCCGTCGAAAACGATCATTTCTAACTGATTTCTGACGGATTCTTCCGTCTGTAATCGGCTATTTTCTTGTATTGTCGTCTTTATTCCCAACATCGCTTTAAACTTAATTAAGGAGACATGTAGACAATTTTAGAACGTCCATAAGATCAAGGGAGATATTGTGGATATATTCTTATGAAAGCCATATTGATTCTTCAAATTTAATCTGTCACCACACATTATTAGATACTTTGATCAATGTTGGAGGAGATATCAATTATTATTAGATATCAGTATATCACATTTCGAAGCAAACACACCAATTCGACCGTTGTATGTATCATTTCAGCTTCGTAAACAAAATGGTTAAAAATACGGTAAAAATTCTAATAATTGGTGAAAAAATTTCAAAATCACCAATTTCAAGCGCTTAGAAAATTACACAGAACTCGTGAATTTCACAATCAAATGTGACGACGATTTACGATGAACACACCAGGAATATTCCTGATAACTACGTGCTTTATTATATGGTGGCTCTGATTCTCGTGGTCAGGCCTAATCGTGAATCATAATGGGCCTTAAAAAGGCTTTGAAAATAATGGGCGCGTCAGTCTTACGCACTCAAAAGTACGCGTGGAGGTTAAGTCTCCACCACACGTGGCGTGAGGAAAGAGAAACTCTCCGAATCCAGAGCTTGGTGGAGCCGTGGAGGCGCTTCCACGCGAATCTCGCATCCCCACTCGCTCTCCTCTTCCTCGTCCCTCTACCGTTTCGTTATCTCTCTCGCTCGATCGAATCTCCTCCTCTCAACACGCTGTTTTTGAGACCCTGAGTATTCAATCCCTAGAGGTGAAGTCTCTGTTCCCTGTTCTTCGTTTCTACTCTCTTCGAATGATTAGCGATCGATCTGGGTGTTTTTGGACGAAATTTTCTAGGTTTGTGTTAGATTATCGAGATGTTGATATAATTATTCTGATTTTGGATTCGAAACTTTTGAGAGTCGCTGGGAATTTTAATTTCTGTGTAGTCGTGATTTCTGAGTTATGACCTTTCCGATTTCAATTCGGATTCGGATTTTGATTCACGAGTGGTTGAAACTTTGTTGAATTGTTTATCTTGTAACTCCCTCTGAGGGCATTCTTAAATTTTGATATCTGGGGAATTAAGGATCGAATTATCGAGAAGATTTTTTTTTTTTTTGCGGGGGCTTACATTTTTATATGAATTTCTCTGGATCTGAGATGTGTGAAAGTTATTTTCTCCATGTGGATTAGATTCATGGCATGATTTTAATAATTGATTCACTGTCATGTCGCTTGAATGTTGGGTGAAGCACGTTTCTTTTGGTCGTCCTGTAACACGTTGGCACAACTTTGGTTTTATTTATTTATCTCACGTTCTGTGATCTACTAGACTTCTATTTGATTAGATGCGACTTGGTTTCTCCAGTTATTCTTGGTCTATACATCGATTCTCCATCAAGACTTTTGGATTTGGTTGCGTAAGAGTCTAGTCATTGTGTTATCTTGGAGAGTTTGAATCACTTTCTAGGCTTCCAAAGTTGTGAGAGGTATATTGCTTAGTTTGTTTGATCTCTTTTTTCGGTTTGATCTCAGTTTCATTAGATTGCATTTGTATTACCATGGATGATTTGTTTCATCATGCAATTCCAATGATATATGAATAGGTTTATATTGTTACTACTGTTAACCTTAATGCCTGTTTTTATTTTTTAGCTGTGATTCTGTAAAGTGTATGTCTTTTCTTTGCTATTGATGAGAGATTGTAAAGTATCTGTTACATGTAGAATTGTAGATGCACATGTAGTGTAGATGGCTACATGTGAGAAGAATCATTATTACATAATCCCTAGATCAGAGTGTGGGATACCGCTACTATGCATGTTATCTGCAGTTTCCAGGAGTAGACATCTGCTTGCGAACTTTTATACTATTTGCTTTTGCTAATCGAATGTATACTTGTACAGGTGTGATTTTGAGATTATGGCCAAAGCTAGACGGACAGGACGCAGTGTTCACTCGCGACGGGTCAGAGCACGACCATACAAATTTCCATCTTCTAAGCGACTCGTGGCAAGGAACATGTTTTCTGAAGATTGTCCAAAGTGTCTAGAGAAGAGGGACTGGGAGAATGTACTATGTTCGGTCTGCATGGAGTGTCCTCACAACGCTGTTCTTCTCCTCTGCTCATCTCATGACAAGGGTTGTCGTCCTTACATGTGTGGAACCAGTTTCCGGTATTCCAACTGCTTAGATCAGTACAAGAAAGCGTCAGCTAAACTAAAGTCATCGAGTCGTCCACCGATCAATAAGTCTGAGCTTGGAAATCTCACGTGCCCACTTTGTAGAGGCCAGGTGAAAGGCTGGACGATCGTACAGCCCGCGCGGGACTATCTGAATCTCAAGAGGAGGATCTGTATGCAGGAGAACTGTGTCTTTGCTGGAACATTCAAAGAGCTGAGGAAACACATGAAAACGGACCACCCTTGTGCGCGTCCGCGTGAAGTGGATCCTGATGTGGAGCAGAACTGGAGAAGGCTTGAGATAGAGCATGACCGGGACGATGTTACCAGCACGATCAGGTCGGCAATGCCTGGTTCGATGGTGTTTGGGGATTACGTTATAGAAAGGAACAACGCCCACGGTTCAGATTCAGATGAGGGTGATGATGGCGGGATCGATGTTGGACTTGCTAGGAATCTTGTGAATGTTTTCCTTATGTTGCATGCTGTTGACGCATTAGGGAATAATCAGACAAGACGCTCTGATCCAGATTCGAATGACTTGACAACCAACCGTGGAAGAAGTGAGACGAGTTTCTCTGGCGAGGAGGAGGAGGACGAGGAGGAAGAGAGGCATAGTAACTCTTTGGCAAGTCGGATGAGGCGACAAGGACGGATTCTGCTGGGACGATCAGGTAGGAGACGTAGAAATAGAGAAGCTAACAACAGCCCAGGTGCTCCTAGATGAGAAAAGATTACACAAAACTCCACAAAACATAAACCCTTTGTCTGATTCCGGGTTTCAGGTAAGTTTTCTGGTATGGTTAGGTACAAAATGTATGTAGTTTCCACAAGTTCAAAACAAAAAAGGCTTTTGACCTGTGAACTTCTGCTTTCAGCGATTAGAGAATTTGACTCAAATTTGTTTTCATGGGCTCTTGATGGTCAAAAGAAGCAGGTTTGTGTTTTACTCGTTTTTTTTTTTTACTGTATTCTGATGTAACTTTCTGGTAGAAATTTACATATATATCCTTGTGAATAAGCATGTTGAATGATGATGACCAATACCCATGAAGTCAACAATGTAACTTTTTATTTTACCTTTGGTTACTCGTTTTTGTTTTATAAATTCAATGTGCCGGTTAATTTTACTGAAATCTGTTTGTTTTTGTTTGTTGGTTTCGAATTATCCACAGACTTGTGAAACCGCCAACACTCGCATAGATCTTATGATTGCTTTCTTTGACTTGTATTGATCTCATTTTTGTGTTATGTGTATTATTTATTTTTGGATGTCAATAAATAAAAGTGGTGGGGGCCTTACTGTTACCATCCTTTCTCTCTTCTTTTTTTAACTCGTCGCTATCGAGTTTTGTCTTGTCCCCATTTTTTGGGCAAATTACAGAATCAATAAATGGAGGAGAAGGTGACTGTAATTGTGAACAAATTGACAAAAAAAAAAAAAAAATTAAAGTAGATTTGGGTTTGGCATTGGGCAAAAAGTGGCGTCCACCAAAAAAAAAAAAAAGAAGAAATTGGAAATGAGAGAGATATAAACAAATGGTCTAGACAAGAAATGGGTTACTACGTTTAATGTTTAAGAAATGAGTCTCACTTCTCCATGTTGTTCAAGAAACAAAAATTTATCTATTTCATTATACGTTTCGAATCTAAAAGATCTCTTTCCGAAAGCGTTATCAAGAAGATAGAGAGAGAGAGAGAGACAAAAGAAGGTCATTCAATTGATTATTACCCAAAAAAGGAGGGAAAAAAACATTTTGGCTTTTTAAAAGTTTGAGGTAGAATAAAGTTATACACTTTTATGGATGTCGGGTAACTTTGAGAAAATATAGCATTATTTTTTTAATTTTTTTTTTTTCATGATTAAGCGTTATCGTTTAATCTTAGTATATTAGAAGTTTATCTATTCCATGATTTTTTGTTTTCACGTACAAACGTTCTTCTTATAAAGGAATACTTGCAATGCAGATATGCATGAGAAAAATGATAACAGTTTGTGTACTTTTATCATGTCGCGTCATGTGACACAACCCACCTAAATGAACCGACCCATGTGATTGACACCACCAAATATACACGATATCCAACTACAGTTCGACACCAAAAGTAAATCGATAGACCACACTTTACTTTAAAAATGGATAACAGAAATGGGTTTGTTTAATCGGTGAATATAATTCACTTTCAGTTCGAATGTTATTTGTTTGATTATAGATGATCTTCACATGTAAATACGTACGTCTTGATTGGATTTTATCGGCCATTTTCAGAACAGCAAAACAAAATTCATTTTTCAGAAGTATTTTTTTATGTATACTTTTATAGTGGTTAAAACGAAACCAGGAATTTATTTTGTTATTTCTCGAAGGTTTTCCTTTTTGGCAAAATAATGTCACGAACACAATGATATCAGTTCTATATAATTAATAATTCATCTATAAAATCGAACTATATCAGTAACAACCATTTATTCACTGGAAGCCTATTTTCTATATGAATATTACACTGTATCATTTTTTTCCGCTTAAATTGTTGTAGGTTTGAATTTGATTGGTGACATTGTATTGATGCATTACAATTATATTACTTTTTGTGTATTTTGTGTTGTATCTCACTAATACGGTAAAAAAAGATAAATTAAGTGTCGTTAGCTTAATTAAAAAAGTACTCTAAGCAAACTTAAAAATCATAAGATCGAATGATTTTTTGTACAAAACTAATATTACATACAGTAGAACCTCTATAAATTAATATTCGATAAATTAATAATTACTATAAATTAATAAATTTTGCCGGTTCCGAGTCGGGCTAGTATAAAAATTAGCAAAATTCGATAAGATAATAAGATAATACTTTTTTTGAAACTTCTATGTAAATTTATGGTCCCAATAATCAGATAAATTAATAATTATACATCTAGACATATATAAATAATGTAATGTAGTAAAATATGATTGTATTGTTGTTATAAGTTTATAAATGTTGTTGGACTAACCTTTAAAATTTATTGATATAACATTTATGAATAAATTTTTCATTGTCAAAAATATTTTTCTATTGTTTTTTGTGAACATTTGATACTCGAACCAAAAACTCTCTCTATAAATTAATAAATTTTTTAAGTTTCAATATTATTAATTTATAGAGGTTTTACTGTATTGTGATTTCAGATCTAGATGAGTACGGATTTCGGTACAGATAACCTCTTACCAATTAAAAAAAATAGGTAAATAATTAGCATACAAAAAATCTCGTAAAAATCTTAATTTCTACTTTATCATTTTCTCTTAGCAATCAAAAATATTATAGGCAAAGCTTAAAGATCACAAGATCGAATGATGTTTGGTATAAAACTAAAATTATATATTGTGGTTTCGGATCTAGATGATTACTGATTTCGTTCCATATAATCTCCGACCAATTTTTTAAAAAATAAATAAAGAATTAGCAAAAAAAAACTCGTAAATCTTAATTTCTATTTTATCGTTTTCTCTTACCAATCAAAATTATAACTGAATTAATTGGCTTTTTTCGTATCGCCATCTCTTACTGTTATCCTATGTCTAGTAATGAGATCATATCTAATCGACTTATATCAAAAACTTGAAAAGAACAAGAAAAAAAAATGGAAATCATTTGAAAAAGAAAGAAAAAAAAACTAGAGTGGTCCAATGAGTGTAATAAATATATCAAGTAACAAAATATGAAATAATAATATAGTAATATTTAAGATTTATGTCGTGACGATGTGACATGACCTAAAAAGCTGATTATAAAAGAAGGAGAAGAAGGAAATCATGGAAGTGAGTGAAGAGGGGTCTGGTGAGAGAGACTGATGCCTGACTCCTAACCATTTCAAACTTTGGCACTGAAAATCATGGCGTTTTTAATTTCATCATTTCTTCTTTTAATTTTAGTTTTTTCGTGTAAACGAAACGACACCCACTTCTTCTGCTCTGAAAATGACTTTTCTTCTCTCCTCTCTCTCTATACATTTACATCGTTGTTGTTGTATCATTATAATTCTCACACTCATTTCGCTTTTACATGAATGGCTGAACATTTTCTTGAGTTTGTTCCTCCCATTTTATAGCACACGGTCCCTCCATTTTTTTACAACTCTGCCCCCAAGAAAACTATAACTCTTAAAAAAACCGTTGGTCTACAATTCCATTAGTTCGGCTGTCCATTTTGAATAATTGATCGCTAATTAGGGGTGGAAAATTTATCGCTGATCCGTCATGCGATCAAATATGCTCCGAAAATTTGAATATCTTAGGTGTCCGAATCCGAATCTAGGTAATAAAATTATAGATTTAGATCCTTATAATAATAAAAATTGTGAGGCGAATATCCGGATCTAGGATGATTTACATATTTCATAATTAATTTATTAAAACAACGTATATTTTACTAAAATAGTATACAATTTAGTTACTTGATTATATTTTACTAAAATAGTAAACAACATGATCTTCGAACCTTGGTTGGCGTAGAGGCCATATAAAGACGGCCCTGACCGTGGATCGCAAATTTTTTTTATCACATACAAACACATACTTATAATATGAAGCTATAAACAGTGCTTAAAACATTGTTAAAAAGCAAAGGCATAGCCTAAATAGTTGAATCTGAACTAGTGCTTCATTTTTTTTTTTTTTGGAGAACCAAAATTAACAATCAACTATTCAACTCTGAATATTCTTTCACCAACCCTGGTTTTCTAGGTTTGCTCAGTCAATAGTCATTACAACAGTCACAAAAACCTATTCCGTTTCATAGGAAAAAAATATATAAATACGGCCAAATTCTTATATTAATTAAAATGCACTCCTGGTTTTCACTGTAAATGTTAATTATATAGTAAAATAAAGCTTATGGAAACGTATTTCGAAAATGTATATTGTCCTAAGAAGTTGAAAATAATTTAATTGAACTTAATACATACTCATTCGTTATATATCAAAAAATATCAGTTCAATAAATTTGTATGCATGCATACTTGTCGATTATAAAATAACATTCAAATAATCTAGTGATCGGAAAATGTAACGAATTTATGTTTCTTAAGAATATAATAGCGTATAGTATACTAAACAAACATAATTAGAAAATGAATTATTATAATTTATTTTAATAAGTTTGCATATTCATATTGTAGCTCAAAAACAAAGTTTCTATGGTAAAAATTACATGTCTTTATAAAATTTCGATTCTACTAATTATTTGATATTTTGAACACATTTTTCATAAATCAAATGTCTTGATAAATGTAAATTATTGTTCGTAATTTTTTTGATCATATTTATTATGGAAAAACTCTGGATGATAAGTGGAGATCCAACGCTGCAGAGTAAATAAACATATACCACAAAAGGATGATCATAGTTATTAGACATATTTATGTGGTATTTTTCGATGAATTTCTGATGTTTAAGTAAAAATAAATTGATTTAGATAAAAGACAAAAACAAATTGAATAATCTTAGATGCAATTGTTTATATGATTTAATGAGTTGTTTTTTGACATTTAGGTGTTTTTCTCCTTAAATTTGACTGGATTTCATTTTGAGTATTATAGCTTGTAGGTTTGGTGCGGTTAGCGCTTTTAGTACTACAAAAACAAACGTATATGACTTGGTCGCGATAATAATGGCTTATATACCATCTCAAACGCGGTGAGCTAGTTTTCCTACTACTATTATTGATTTCAACGTCTTTCGGAAAACGTTTATGCAAATGTTTGGAACTCAATACTGTTTCTTATTAATTGTTTTGTAATAATATTATAGTATATATATATTAGACTTAGCATTGGATATAAGAGTTTCGCTGAAAAAACTTATTAATTTCAATGCTGAACATATACTATCTGGCAAACAATTTTTCGCAAGTACAACATCTAAAACAATCGACCAAAGTCCACACATAAAGTTTGCACACGGTAGAATCGAACTCGGAATTGTAAAGAGTTATCTTTGATTTTGAATCTAATATATCAATGTACCACCATAATAAAGATACACGGAGCAATATTATATTTCAAATGCTTTGGATCATACTCATATACGTCCAGTATTGCTAATTAGTCGGTAAGAAGAAGAACGACGTTTAGACCAAAAAAGAAAAAAGAAAAAAGAAAAAGAACGACGTTTAAAACAAAAAAAGAAGAACGATGATTGGTGTGTTATAATGATTATAAGTCATATAGTACATTTAAATACCATAGAGAGTGAGACATAATTATAACTTTATGGAAATGATTTATTAGTATTCAAGAAACCCACATGGCAACCATGCAAGCGTTTAATTCGTAATTATGACTCGCACCAAATAAATATCTCGTCCGTTTTTGATACTATCTTAATAAAGTGTTTTTTTTGCTAAATACTATCTTAATAAAGTTCTAATAACTACGATTTTATAATTTTAAACCAGTTAAACCTAAATTTTATTTATATTTTCTTTTATAATTTTTTGGATAAAAGTGCGAAAACTGGTGTCTAAACTAAATGAGTGACCGCCTTTCTCAATACACCTAGAAAAATACGAGACAAGCAAGAATGAGTTTTCTTTTTTCTCAATCTCACAATTTCCAAGCGCGCAGTACACAAACGCAGACAAGTTGACACAAAATGCTCGAGACTACGTTTATTTTCTAGATTATGGAAATTCAGTTCTACCGGTTTGGATTTCTAAACCGTTATAAGAATTGAGGCTGTTGAAAAAAAAAACGCGAAAACTAAGAAGACATAATTATTTTCCTTAAAATTTTAAGTATTGTTTAATATTTAATTAAAAACAATCCAACCACTAAATAAAAAATATTACATAATGTTATGTTATGATCCTTTCATCGTTGGTGCTTCTCGAGTCGAGCTAGTAATTCTTGGTGTTATTCTAACCTTTTTGTTGTTTCCAAAACTTTCCATTATCATAGTTGTCCTTCGATTATTTGTTTGTTTCGTGTAAATTTTGGAATTTCAACAAGGTGTTCTTCATAATAAAAATATAAACCACCATCACATTAAGAATTTATCACCAAAAATCTCTTATTTTCTATTATAAATTTTTTTACTTTTACTTATTTATTTATTTATTTTGATGTTTATAGTATTGATTTTTATAACTAAAAATTAGGGTGGGGCAAAAAAAAAAAAAAACTAGGGTGATGCCTATGGTTCCTTTTTTGTTACCTTCTCATACAGTCTACAGGTTCAAATTCCTGGGTTTTTTTTCTTTGCCCAAATGAGAAGTTAATTATGACCCTAAAGTTTAATCGATAAATATTTTACGAGTATATATGATATTATTAGGTGTTTAAGTACATTACACATCAAAATCTTAGGGTCAAAAGATATCTTATGATCTTTTGTCTCTATGTGAAAAGATATGATTTCTTGTTTGTTCACATTGAGACCAAAAAGGCAAAAACACACAAAATCGAGATAAAATCTAAAATCAATCAAATTAAAATTTACCATTCCATATACGTCTACAAACTAAAGTCTACACAAACGTGAGGTATGGATAGAAAATAGTCTACCTGAGAATCTTGAACGCACGATTTGACATCATCACTTTTCCTTCGCATTTAATGCAAATACTTGTGTGTTTTTTTTAAAAAAATGTAAATTTTTTTCTGCAACAAGGGTAAGAAAAGAAAAAAAAAGAAGCAAATATGGTCCCTTCTTCTTTAACTAATGCTCAATAAATAAGGAAAAAAATACATCGATTTTTTTTTTTTGGTTAAAGGTAACGAGTTATAACCCGTTTATATATTACACTAACCAAAGTTACAATACCCAGCAACCAGCAACAGACCCAACCACATATTTCAAATTACAATTCTCTTCTCTTCTTCGGTTTTTGTTTGAGCAAAAAAAAAAAACAAACCAAGAATTAAAAGAAAAAAAAACCCCAAAGAATATCAAAAGATCATCTTCATTTTCAATCAAAGAATTAAAAAAAAGGAAGAATATTTGTTTCTTTTGTCTCTCTTTTCATTAAGGTCTATGACGATGCTCTATCACTCGCTTTTTCACCTTCAGTAGTCGCCGAAGACACATAGCTCACGGCAAGAGAGGTACTCTCATCGGTACAATGCGGCTGAGGAGGATGAAGAGGAGGAGCCGAAGCAGCAACCGCTTGAAAGTGTTGCTTACAATTATGGCAAGTGATTTGCATCAACGTTGCACTAATCCTCCTACCTGCTTCTTCTCTAAAAAGCTGAGCTTTATGAAGCTCGGCTTTCGCATGTTGCCTTATTCTCTTGGCTTCAGCAAACTCCAATTCCGCAATCTCTATCTGCCTCTTCGCTTCTCTTCTCGCCTCTTCTCTTTCTCCCAATAGAAAGCTCGTCTCTCCTTTCTCGTAGCTTGACATTGTCGTCTCCATCCCTATAGACAGACTAAGGCTGGTCTCATCAGCGCTATTCCGCGATGGAAGTAGCTGAAGCTCGACGCTACTACCAGTAGTAGCGCACGAGCCAACGAAAGGATAGAGCAAATCTGATGGTCGTAGATCAGACGGTGGGGATTGTCTTAGCAAAGGACGTCCAGGCAATATAGGACCAATGGAGAGGTCTGCGTTTTCGACGGTGGAAGCAGTTTGAGTAGCCTTTGCGGTATGTTCTTGCTGCTGCTGTAAACGGTGGCTGGAGGGTTGGGATCGGCGCATGGTGCAATTGTCTTGGTGCTCTATGAAACTCTCCACTCTGAATCAAGAAGAGTGTATATATATATATAGTTAAACTTAAAATGAAAAACACAAAGGAATATAAAAATAATTATAAGTTAGTGGAGTTAGGTATCTTTTGGATTAATATATATATATGATGTATGAGATGCAAGACTTCGAGTTTTGGAATGGTATATACTTAACAATGTACTTAACAAAGTGCGATAATGATATCTGTCATGGGGTCAACGTGAGTTCAAATAGATAATCAAAACATAGTTCCTAATTATTAAATTAATTAAAGATATTTTAGACAAACAGTCCAAACAAACCTCAGCTTCCATTTAGTAAGCTTTGTTTCAAGATCAGTGTGCATTTTATCTATAAACCAAAACATGTACACGCTATACTAGAAAAAACATTCTTTGATTTAGTTTAAGGATTCCAATATATATATATATATATATATATATATATATATATATATATCTCATAAATATTTAAATGAAAATCATATAATATCAGTATTTGCCACTAGCTAGGGTTTCTTACCTGGAGAAAACGCGGCCGCAGTCGCAGGAATGGCCGCGAGTGCCACACGTTTTGAGATGAGCTTTGTAATCAGATTGAACAGCGTAGCCTTTGGAGCATCTCTCGCAGATCCACTGCTTGTGGTTACTGTGTTTCCTTCGAAAGTGTTTCTTGATCCCCACGAGATCCCCGAGGGCATGGCAAGGGTTGTGGTGGAGACACGTCGGCTCCGGACAGACGTAGACTCTCTTCTTCACTTCCTCGTTTGTCTCTCTTTTAAGAAGCTTCCATGGAACTTTGTGACGTCTCCTATGCATCTGTAGATTCTGGTCTCTCTGAAACCCTTGGTTACAGATCTCACACACGTACCGATCCGATTCAAGTAACGTTCTTGGAGATAAAGATACCACCTCCGCCTCCGGATCTGCCGCCGCCGGAAAAAAAAATGATATGATTACTTTCGCATATTGATCGAAATATCCCTTTTAGAAAGAAAAAAATCAAAACTTTAACCGAATTATAACCAAAGTCAATTCATTTTTGGAATTCACTGAAAACCCCATTCGAAAAAAACAAATGAAAACTTGGATATTCGGTGTTAAATCCAAAAAACAAAAAAAATTGAACAGAATTGATAAATACCTGGTGTCCCGGCGGGTCGCCGTTTTCTCTTCTGGATCACGGCGGCTCCATTACCGTCGGGAAGAAGATCGGAGGAAGATGAAGACGGAGGAGGATTCCGATGATGGTTGATGTTCTTGGTGTTATTGCTTCTCTCGTAGTCTATCATCGGATGAGTTTTTCTTTAATCTCTCTTTTTGTTTTTTTAACTGAAGACAGTGTTGGTCTGTAGTGGAAGTGTATTGAGAAGAGGGTACTGTGTCTGTGACTAACGAAAAATAAGAACAAAATTGAGGAATCTTTTGTTTTTGGTGTAGAGAAAGAAGGGGAGAAGGAGAGATTGTTTTAATTTTTTTTGGTTTCCTTATTTATTATTTGGTGGAGAGAGTATTGTGTTTTACATCTTTACTAATATAAGAAGAAAAGTAGGATGAGTTAAGAGAGAGAAACAAAGGGCTTTGTTTTTCTGAAATCATCTTTTTTTATCACATAAAGGGAAAAGCTTTTCTATTCCCTTTACTCTCCATCTTTTTATAATTTTCTGAGAAAAACAAAAAAAAGAAAAGAAAAGAAGAAAGATGAAAACTTTCAACTTTTTGTTAATTGTTTCATTGACCTCTCACCTTAGATGGAGAAATTCATTGTATGGTCTTTTGTGCTTCAATCTTCTTCAGAGTAGTTATGAACCTCTCTCCTCCTCTCTCTCTCTCCTCCTCTCTCTCTGCTCTATCTGTACACTGTTTATTAACAAACACAAAACATATATATGCAGAGAGAGATGTTGTATACATATAAAGAGAGTGGGACAAGGAGCTTGGAGCCCACATTAGCATCTGGACAAGAAACATAAAAACATCCCCTTCCACAACAAAACAATTACAAGTCATTATTATTTCATATCATACAATATTCGCTCAGATTGAGTTAGTTTTTTTTTTCCAAGATAAATAATAAAAGGATTAGTGAAAAGTCAAAAAATGGGAATCTTGGAAATTTGATGTTAGAGTACATATGTTTTTTAATGGTGACAAATGTATGTGTAGCCTTTAGGGCTGGTTTATATATGAAAGAGGGACATAAGAATATTTGTTTGAAAAATAAGACACATGCATATACCCAACTCATGTTTCCGAATATATACAAATATACAATGTGATGCCATCAACTCACATATATTTTATATGCCTTTTTAGTTTTTATATAAGAAGTAGATTATAATCAAATATAAGTAATGTGTCCACAAGTGAGACTCGAATCAGAACATTGCAGTGGAATTTTTCTTACAAGAAACTCTCTTCTGGTTACACAAACACACATCCTACAGTCAGATCTGGTTTTCGAGTGACAGCTGACCAATTTTATTATCTAACACATCTCTCAAACAAAAAGAAAAATTATAAATCTGGAATATGTTCGAAGGAATTTTTCTTTATAAAAAACATGTCTATAAAGTGTAAGTGTATCTGTGTGTGTGTGTGTGTTTTGTAGGTATAAATAACATATATGTATATTAAAGTCCACCATCTCATTAAAGGGCATTTGTCTAACCAAGTGGAACTGTAAAAAAAAACAGAAGTAAATCAATTTTTTAAAAGTTTGTTTTTTCATTTAAAAAAATTAAAAAGAGAAACAAAAAGAAGATGATACTTTAATAGGAAGAGAAAGGAGAGTGTTGAGTTGGAAAGAATGGGTGGGAGGATGGGGGAGATGGATTCTCATCACATGCAATGCTTTTTTTTTTGTAAGTTGGATATATATCAATAATCAATCCTTCACAATCACATTCTTCCTTAAGATATTAGTATATAATAATCACCTCTTTTCTTTATTCAAATAGTATATTCACTATATAACCAAATAATTTGTTGACAACAAAATAAAACCAAATAATTTATTTGCAAAAACGAGAGATGGAAAAATCATAAATAAATTAAATTATTTATCGCTCATTTTTTTAATTTATAAATAACACTTTTTTTGTTCCAAAAAAAAAATTAACACACTTTTAACTTCGCTGTCAAAAAAAAAAAAATTTTAACTTCTTTTTGTTTTTGCTTAATCACACTTTTAACTTGATATCACGCTATTCGTCTAAATTACATTTACAAAATATACCATTTATCTATGTTTTGTGACTTTTGTCCCGGCATTTTTTTGCAATTATAAAAGTTTCTCATATGGTCCTCTAGCAAACTTACCCCTTATTTAAGTTACTAATTTGCTACTTTATTTGACTGCAATAAGTCAGCTCACTCCCGCAATTACTTGTTTTTAGCTGTTGACTTGTAGTAGTATCATCTTTTTGTTTTTTGTTAGCAGTTTTTTTTAGTAATACTGCTAATTATATACTATATCAAAAACAAAATAACACCCAAAAATCCTTTAGTGGAGCTGTGTGCACTGAAACCTGAGGCATTTGTCTCGCTCGCTATTGTTGCCATCTGAAAGTTGCAACTTGAAAAGTTAATTGGCATTTTTTAGATTTCACTGAAACCCAAAACGGAGGACAGTAATGACTTTACGTCGCTCTATACTACAGAGCGTGTTCATGTTTTTTTAGTGCATGTTCATGTTACGCGAGTGCTTAAAATTTCCCAACCCAAAAAAATTAAAACTAGTTTCAATGATTATTATTCTGAATTCTTCAACCACCCAAAAGATTTGATAATCTATAGAGTAATGTATAAACTAAATCTCCATAAGTTTGTTGTTGATACCGAAATCCAGTTATCGTAAATAAATGAAAAAGATGGGTTCGGGAACTTTCTTATACGAAATATTGAAATCGGAGATTACAAAAGAAATCGTCGAAAAAACTTAGCAAAAAATACTTAGTCGAAAATCGTCGAAAAGACTTAGTCAAAAATGGTAGAAAATACTTAGTCGAAAATCGTCGAAAAGACTTAGCCAAAAATCGTCGAAAAGACTTAGTAAAAAATCGTCGAAAAGACTTAGTCGAAAATCGTCGAAAAGACTTAGTCGAAAATCGTCGAAAAGACTTAGCCAAAAATCGTCGAAAAGACTTAGCCAAAAATCGTCGAAAAGACTTAGTCGAAAATTGTCGAAAAGACTTAGCCAAATGAGAAAGTATCGTATAAATCGTAAATCGAGAATTTTGGGGGTTCTCTCTGGAATTTGGGATCCTCATTTCTTCATCCTAGTGCGGTATTTATAGGAAAATGTTATTTGCGGTTTTTGACGGGAATGGGCCTCACGGGTTTGGTTTCTAGGCTTTTGGCAGAAATAACGGTTTGGATCGGGCCAAAGTTATGGGCTTCAAGCCCAGTACCAACAGTAAGTCCCCCCCCAGTCCGTTAAAATATAAAAGTTTATTTGAATTTTAACGGATTCTTCGAGTTTGTTGGTTCGGCACAAATCGGGGTTCGGCTTCATCAAAGGATCTCACAACGTTCCGCGGGCTTGCCGATGTTTCTGTATGCTTATCGAAAATCTTGGGCACGGATCCCGAGTCAAAACCACGTGGGTTGAGCTTGTGTCGCTTCTTCTCCGATCGACATTGATCATGCGGCGAGTCGGTGTGGTGGCGAGTCGTCGAGTTGTGCGAGTCGGCAAGTCGTCGAGTTGCGCGAGTCGGCAAGTCGTCGAGTTGCGCGAGTCGGCAAGTCGTCGAGTTGCGCGAGTCGGCAAGTCGTCGAGCCGGCGATTCCTCGAGATGGCGCATGACCTCGGCGTTGTATCAAGATCTTGCCGTGAAGTCTCCGAGTCGGGTGAGGTCTCGCAGGGTCGGCATGTCGCCTCTGAGGAGAGAAGAGGGACGCCGGGTCACCGAGAAGAGAAGAGTCGGAGGCTACGTCGGGTGGAGTCTTCGGGTTCTCGTGCGTGCTTCGTCGAGCGGTCATCGGGTGGTCGCCCGGGTGGTCGCCGAGACGTCGCCGGGTGGTCGTCGAGACATCGCCGGGTGGTTGCCGAGGCGTCGCCGGGTCGTCGCCGGGTTGTCGCCGAGTGAGAGCTTCGACTCGCGGGTTAGCATGTCTCGGAACTCGCGGGTCGGCGTGTGGAAGCTCGCCGAGTCCCTTCGCCAGACTGGTTTTTGCCGAGCCGCGGGGTATTCGCCGGGTCGCTTTGTCAGACTGCTTTTCGTCGGAATATCTTTTAAAATTGAAAATGTGATTTGCGAGACGCTCGGTTCTCGATTTTTACTAAGACTCGGCTTGGCGTATGTATATATATATTTATCGCTGGGTCGAAATCGTAACGTGCGAGGTGCTCGACTTATTTGCACGTTGCGATTTCTTCGTGCGGACCGGAGTCCTGCTTTATTGATCCTGGGTGCGAGACTTGGGCTCGGCTTATCCCGTTTGGTTTGTGCGAGGCTTGGCTCGGCGTATATTTTTTTTATTCCGAGGTCGAAATCGCATCATGCGAGGTGTTTGACTTATTCGTTCGTTTCGACCTCTTCATGCGGAACGGAGTCCGGCTTTATTGATCTTGGGTGCGAGACTTGGGCTCGGCTTATCCTGTTTGATTTTGTGCGAGGCATGGCTCGGCGTATATATTTTTTTTATTCCGAGGTCGAAATCGCAACGTGCGAGGTGTTCGGCTTATTCGTCCGTTTCGACCTCTTCATGCGGACCGGAGTCCGGCTTTGTCGATCCTGGGCGCGAGACTTGGCTCGGCTTATCCCGTTTAATTTGTGCGAGACTGGGCTCAGCTTTTAAAACCGACAAGCTAAGTTTTTTAGGCTTATGCATCGAAGGGGTGGATTATTTCACCACTGCATTCGTGCGGAACGCGTTTCGAAATTGATCACCTGGCCAGGGTGTCAATGAGTTTGGGCAGCCGGACTGCGTGTCGAATCGGAAGAGTTGACGGTAAAAATATAAATTTTTATTAAGTATAGGTGGACCTCCGAAAAGGCTGCTTATGTACCCTTAAACAGGGATCAAGCCGATCGTAGTTCGCCATACAAAGTAGCAATTTTTTTTTTGCGATTTTTTGTGCGATTTTTTTTTGGTTTTTTTGTGCGATTTTTTGTGCGATTTTTTTTTTGCAATTTGTTTTCGATTTTTTTGCGATTATTTTTTGCGATTTTTTTTTGCAATGTTTCTTGTGATTTTTTTTTTTCGATCTTTTTTCTTTGCGTGTTAGAAGGATGGAGAATCTCTTTCAGGTCGTTAATCTTCAACCGTTACTGGAGTCAGCACTTCTGATGTGCCGTAAGTTGGCATCGCCGATAATGATGAGATTGGCATTTCTGACCCGGTGGGGGTTGGCCTTGCTGATGTTCCGAAGATCATCGTTCCCGAGGCAGTGGCGGTTGTCGCGGCCGAAGTCGAAGATGTTGGTTTTGTGGACGCGGGAGTCGTTCCTTCCTCATCGATGATCATGTTTTTTTTTCTTGGTTTTTTTTTTAAAGTGTAGAAATGTTTCTTTCCCCATAGACGGCGCCAAATGTTGATATCGAAATCCAGTTATCGGTAATAAATGAAAAAGATGGGTTCGAGAACTTTCTTATACGAAATATTGAAATCGGAGATTACAAAAAAAATCGTCGAAAAGATTTAGCCAAAAATACTTAGTCGAAAATCGTCGAAAAGACTTAGTCAAAAATCGTCGAAAAGACTTAGTCGAAAATCGTTGAAAAGTCTTAGCCAAAAATCGTCGAAAAGACTTAGTCGAAAAGACTTAGTAAAAAATCGTCGAAAAGACTTAGTCAAAAATCGTCGAAAAGACTTAGTCGAAAATCGTCGAAAAGTCTTAGCCAAAAATCGTCGAAAAGACTTAGACAAAAATCGTCGAAAAGACTTAGTCGAAAATCGTCGAAAAGACTTAGCCAAATGAGGAAGTATCGTATAAATCGTAAATCGAGAATTTTAGGGATTCTCTCTGGAATTTGGGATCCTCATTTCCTCATCCTAGTGCGGTATTTATATGAAAATGTTATTTGCGGTTTTTGACGGGAATATGCCTCACGGGTCTCATTTCTAGGCTTTTGACAGAAATAACGGTTTGGATCGGACCAAAGTTATGGGTTTCAAGCGCAGTACCAATATTTGTGATCCCTGCAAAACTATATATATATATATTTTATTTTTTTTGTCTAATGCTGCAAAATTTAAAACTATTTATTTAGACAGTAAATTTGATTGATAACTTTGGACCACAATGGTAAAAAATGTACCGGGTTAATGATTACTAATAAAAAAAACTGAAAAAAATTATCAGAAACAAAAACATTCAATGAAAAACGTTCACTATATGTTACTTATTCTAACTATACATCTTTCCTTTATTTATCGCTAATTTATCAGTAATTTTTTTTCCGTTTTATTTATGTCACCAATAAAATTTATGAATCAACACTTATGCAAAAGAAAGTTGTCACTATACTAGGTAATTTAATAAAATCGTAGCTGAGGTATTCTACGAGATTGAGTGATATTGATGTGATAATGAAAAGCAAGATTTAGGGGGTAAGATTAGATGCGAGATTCGTTTTAGAAAAAGAGAAGTACGAATAAAGGAGAGGAGTACAAGAAAACAAACCCAAAAAAAGTATTAAATTAATTAGGTTTAATTAAGGGGGAGAGAATAGTGATGACAACATGGGAATTGGACCCTTTGGCTTTTTGCTTTCCAAGCAGTAATGATGAAGAAGTGAAAATTTCTATTGACAACGCACAAAGACTTTAATTAAAAATAAAATAGTTATAGTTTGTTTGTATATAATTTATAGAGAGAAAAAAGTGACTTTGTCTCTATGTCATAATCTTCATAGAAAGCATTGCCAAATCTTATGGCCACATGGACGGTGTAAACCTTTACCCTACTCGCTACTCTCTCTATTGCCTTTACATTTTCTTCATTATTACATCTCTTATGTGTAGCTTTTGTATAAACTGTCATCATTATGGTTTTGTTCATTTGTTCATAAAATAGGCTGAGCCTATTAATGCTCACGGATCTATACATACATGAACATGAACCCTACTTTTATTTTCCTTTGTCGAGAAATTAGAATGCTTTGTGATCGATGTTAAGTTGCAACTGGTTACGACAATCAATTGGTGCCAAAAAGACGAGTGTCTACTGTCTAGTTAAGTGGCTCGGTCTTGGACGAGGCGACGAGTCTTTGTCTGCTTTTAAAGACTCGTCGATATAATATGATAAATAATTAATATAGAGAAATGGTGAACAAAAAAAAAATTAATATAGAGAAATACTTCAAATACTATTTTATGTTATGTTTTAATAAAAAACCACAACTTAAAAAAAAAACTACCGATTATCAAGTATTTCTGTAGAAAATCTTTTTTAAGCTTTGTTATAGTTCTTCAGAATATTTATGTCTTAAGTCCTTTTAAAATGTTTTCTAAACGATCGTGTGGTATTTTTAATATATTAAGTCAATATAAAACATACAAATATGTATTTAAGATTAATCCTCCAATGATAAACATGTAGGCTTTTTAAATAGGGCAATTTTCTTAAAGAAAACAAAATAAACTTTAATTTTTAAAAATACCCCTAAAAACTCGTTTGTTCATAAATAACTTTCATTAAAGTTAGGAAACCTTTCCTAAATGTGTCTAATGTCTTTTTTACGGTTTCCTAAATTTTCATTAAAGTTAGGAAAACCTTACTAAATATGTCTAACAGCTTCCTAAATTGAGTTATGACAACCTTCCTAAATGTGTGTAACACCTTCCTAATAATGTTAAAAGTGATTAACAAATTTTTTAGGTCTATTATTGAACTGAAAACTTAAAATGAAGCTGTTTGAGGTAATTTCTCTTTTAAATATTACTCTACAAAAGGTGTTGTATTTGATGTAGACCGGAAAGTAGTTTTACATTAAGAGTAATATTTGTTAGCATGTATATTAGATAAAATAAACAGTTTTCCAATCAAAACGGTTTATTTTAGGGATTGAATTCTGGATTTGTTCAGAGAATTCATTACTATCTTAATCATGAGTCGGGATATTTATTTGGAATTTAGAATTAGGAATATCAGGGACATCAGGATTATGAGGTATACTTGTGTATTCATGTTTTGATAAGTTTAAACAATATTTATTTGGATTTTGGAAGTAATATCATGGACATCAGGATTGTGAGGTAGTATATTTCTATATTCGTGTCTTGATAAGTGTAAACAGTAGAATTTGAAATTTGGAAAGGTTTGAACATGAGATTTTTGTTTTTCTTTTCAGAAGGAGATTCTATTGGAACAACAAGTTCTTTCTGATTTCTCAATTCTATCAAGTTTCACGTCGAAAGATTAAATAATAATGATCTAATATATAAGTAATGTCAAATTCTGATTAATATGAGACCTTTTGGAACAAGCTCAAAGACAAATCCGTGCGGCCTTTACCATCTGGACCCAAAGCGGAAAATATCATACTAATAAGAGAGTTGGACATGTATTTGAAAAGCCCAACAATTAGTATCAGAGTCAAGGTTCTGAAAGGTAGACCTGGAGAAGTGGGTTGAGCTGCATGTTCGTTGTGGGAGGAGAGCCCTCAAGGTAACCTTGCGATTAAGGATGCCGGTACAAGAGTTCCATTAATGAGTACGGCGTTACAAGATGGGTGCCAAGTTTCGCAGGAGGTTGGAGGCCAAAGATTCGTGTGGTCTTTGGCTTGAAGGGAGGATTATTGAGATATCAATCCAAGTCCCACATCTGATTAATATGAAGTCTTTTGGGAAGAGTCCAAAAACAAATCCGTGCGGATTTTGCTATGGAATCCAAAACGGACAATATCATGAGAGAATAGAACATGGGTTTGAAAAACACAACAACTTGCTTATTGCACTACGAATTGTGTTTGAAAAATTATTTTGGAAGATGATATTTGTGATAAGGGAAAATGGGCATTTAAATGCCCAACTTTCATGTTTCATCCATTTAAAGCATTATTTTTTGCGTGATTCGTTTAAATAACAAACTTTTTCATTGACCGATTTTTAAATCACGAACTTATGTTGACTCGACCATATTAGGCACGACGTTAACTTCACTAACGGATCGACTAAACGCCGTTTAATCTCCGTCTGGTAGTGAAATTAACGTCGTGCCCAATATGGCTTAGTCAACATAAGTTCGCGATTTAAAGATCGGTCAACGAAAAAGATAGTTATTTAAACGAATCACGTGAAAAGTGGTGCTTTGAATGGCTGAAATTTGAAAGTTGGGCATTTAAATGGCATTTTTTTGATAACTTTTATTTCTGATGAAAGAGTATCTCAAACTCAGAGTTTTGCCAATGTGAAAGAATAATGATCTCAAGGTTTTTGAAGCATGTGAGTAGCAATAAAACTCATGAATTGATGATGAAAGAGCATCTTAAACTCAGCCTATTTAGGTTCTTGAGGTAATATACGATTTGTTTAGCAATGTAATTTTTCAAACAAAACTCAAATACTTCAAGCTGGTGAGGTAGCTACAGTTCTCTCCCACAGCTTGAAACTCTAATGTTCCAGTGGAACTGTAATCATGAGCGATGAATAATCAGTGTTTTAAGATTCTTTCATTTACTGGACGCTAACTGAAATGAATACTTTTGTTATGCTAGCAAAGTGAGGTAGAACAAATTTCTCAATTTTTGTATGTAGATTTAGGGATTCGTAAGATTTGCAGATTGTTAAATAATAATTACATGTGGTTAAATTGATATTTTAAAGGCCAAACCCTTTTTTTTTGGTAATGTAAATTTAATTTATGTTTGAATATCTTCTAAAATTAGTTTTGATTTGCTTGGGTTAGCAATTACGTAATATTACATAATACGAAGAAATTGAAATGATCGCCGGGAAAATGTCATTTAAATGTCAAACTTTTAAATTTGGGCCATTATAAGCACCACGTTTCACGTGAACGGTTTAAATAACAAATTTTTACATTAACTATTTTTTAAATCGTGAACTTATGTTGACTTAGCCATATTGGGCACGGCGTTAACTTCACTACCAGACGGAGATTAAACTGTTTTTGAAAAAAATATATATATATATATTTCTACAAATAGTTCTCAAACCAATTGAAAAAAATAATTGTACTTTATATACGTTTTTGGAAATAACTGTAAAACTATTCTTGAACCATGGTTCTATTTTCTGAAAAGATTTTAAAAGACCTTAAACGCTTGCACTTGTAGATCTTATGGGAAATAAAAGGTCCAACCAATGTATTATGTAAGATCTGGATCCTAAAGAGATAGTTTCGGATCTGACACATCATCTAATCTTAAACGAGTTAGGATTTGAAAGAGACCTATAACAACAGGAAGATCCAAAACAGTAAACAAATAAAAGAACGGGGGGTTGGGGTGGGGAGGGGTTCTTAAATAACATATTTTCATCGCTCCAAATAGTAAGTATTGAACATTTTGTTTTGTTGAATACTATTGAGTCTGTACGTAAATATCAGAATTTTGTTTCCTATATAAAGCATTTAGTAAGTATAATTAAGGAGAATATGTGATCGGTGCTTGTACAACATTGTGGAATATGTTTTAGTTTTTTTGGCAGCACATTTATAAATTGTTAATAGTTTTGTTTTGCTTAATTAATATAAGATCTGGTCGGGGACTTATTATGAGAAAGTACTAGTCTTTAAAAAGTTCGAAACTTATGGTACATCCTTAAAGTCTTTGCTTTGGCCATACCATTTTATGATTGATAGCGATTTCTCATCGGCCTTATTGCTTTCTTTACAAACATTTCATATCAAAACAAGTCAACAGACACATATACACATAGATAAATATCATTAGCTTTCCTTAATCAAAACAAAAACAAAAATTTAAGCATGCTTTTCAAGTGAATATACTTAAATAATTTGAAAATCTAAGTGTCTAACTAAGAGGTTATTTATATAAAAACGTTACATGTATTTTATATCAGCGATACAAGTTGTGCTGATAAAGGCCTTTCACATTGATAAATTCTAATATAGATGATAAAAGAATAGGAAAAATGTCATTTAAATGTCCAACTTTTAAATTTCAGTCATTAAAAGCATCATTTTTCGTATGATTTATTTAAAAACCAAATTTTTTTGTTGACCGATTTTTAAATCACGAATTTATGTTGACTCGGTCATATTAGACAGGTCGTTAACTTCACTAACGGATCGACTAATGCCGTTTAATCTCCGTCTGGAAGTAAAGTTAACGTCGTGTCCAATATGGTTAAGTCAATATAAGTTCGCGATTTAAAAAATAGTCAACGTAAAACTTTGCTATTTAAATCGATCACGCGAAACGTGGTGCTTATAATGGCCGAAATTTAAAAGTTTGACATTTAAAAGGCATTTTTCTACTGACGGGTAACTTTTATTTTTGATGAAAAAGTATCTCAAACTCAAATTTTTGCGATGTGAAAGATTAATGATCTCAAGGTTTTTGAGACATGTGATTAGCAATAAAACTCATGTATTGCTGATGAAAGAACATCTTAAACTCAACCTAATGAAGTTTGAGGTAATATACAATTTGTTTAACAATGTAATTTTTCAAACAAAACTCAAATACTTCAAGCTGGTGAGGTTACTACTTACTACAGTTCTCCCCCACAACTTGAAACTCTAATCATGAGTGGTGAATGATCAATGTTTTAAGACTTTTCCATTTACTGAAAGCTAACCGAAATGAATACTTGTTAGAACAGCACCAACGAGATAGAACAAGTTTACCCGAAGTTTTTCAACCTATGTATGTAGATTTAGGGGTTCGTAAGATTATTAAATAGTCATGACATGCAGTTATATTGATGTTTTAAAGGCTAAACCCTTTTTTGTAATGTAAATTTAATTTATGTTTGAATATATTCTAAAATTAGTTTTTGTTTACTTGAGTTAGCAATTACAAAATATTACGTAATCAGAAGAAATTGATCGGTTTTGACGGGTAAAATGCCTTTTAAATATCAAACTTTTAAATTTTGGCCATTATAAACATCACGTTTCGTGTGAACGATTTAAATAACAAAGTTTTACTTTGACTATTTGTTAAATCGTGAACTTATGTTGACTTAGCCATATTGGACACGACGTTAACTTCACTTCCAGACGGAGATTAAACGGCGTTAGTCGATCTGTTAGTGAAGTTAACGTCGTGCCTAAAATGACCGAGTCAATATAAATTCGTAATTTCTAAATCGGTCAATAAAAAAAATTAATATTTTAATAAATCATGCGAAAGATGATGCTTTGAATTGAAAGTTGGGCATTTAAATGACATTTTTCTAATAAAACAATATACTAAAAGTAGGATGATAAATTTTTTTAATATGTGGACGTGCTCTTCGAACAAATCCAAGATTGATTCATCTAAAGGAAATACTAGGCTGGCCTGATACAGAAAACTCAAAGTCACAGGCCCATTTACCCATGATACCCTTTTATCTTATGATTATATAATTTATCTTTACATCAAATTAAAGACACCATACTTATTCATTAAATCTGGGACAAAGACCCATTAAAAACAAAACAAAACAAAACAATTCACTATCAACTAAGAGCAAACTTTATTTTTGTCTCTAAATTATATTTTTAAAATAAAACTATCTCTAAAGATACTTTATCTCCTACTCTAGGGTTCTCTATTTTTTACAGTAAAACTTTTTATTTATAAAATAATCATTTAATTTTAATATATTTTTATTTTATATCTAAACAAAAACTATATGTTTTAATTTTAAATTTAAATGAAATTATACTAATAATAACTAATTATACAATTAACTAAAATTTTAAAATGGAAATTAAAATATAGTAAATTAAAAATATCATGACAAAAGATAAATTATAAATACATAATTAATACCAAAATAATTTCCTTTTAAAAAATTAACATGACTTATTCTAGTGATCTAACAATATGACTTAACATTAAAAAAAAATTAACATGACTTTTTTCTATTTATGTGTTGTAATAAAATTTTATTTCCGTGGTAAATATTTAATTTTAATAAAATCATAATTTTATTTAATTTTTGTTAAAAGATAAAATAAATGAGTAAAATTTGTATATTTGTAAATTAAAATATTTCATAAGAAATTATTAAATACATTTAAAAAGAATATAATTAGAATATTATTTTTTAGAGTAAAAAATAGAGGTAACAATTGGAGATCCGCACATGTATTGGTACATAAAAACAAATAGAAAAGAAAAAAAAACATTGGTGAAATGAATTGTAGTTTTTTTTTGGTTAAACACCAATAAATAAAAAAAATAAATGAATAAATGAATTATAGAGTTGAAAGAAAATGATAAATGTCAAAATGATAGATGACATATTGACATGTGGCAATTTTTAAAGCTTATGTTTAGAAGAAATTGTACTCTATTATATAAAAATAGAGAAAATGGTATTTTAAACCCTCAAACTAAGACTTACTAACACTTTAAAGTTTCAGAAAATTGCACGCTTATTTTAAACCATCAAAGTAAAAAAAAACTCACATATTTAACAGTTAAAGTAGCTCCCAAGTTTGCGCCGTCGAATAACTGAACGGAATAGTTAACTTCGTGACAAAATAGTTAACTCTATGACGGAATAATAAACAATCGTTAATCTAATAAAAACGTGTTTATTATTTTATTATTGTTTTTTAATTCTCCTTATTAAAAGAAACAAAAAAACTTTTTAAAATAACAGAAACAATATAACATAATTTTTTTTTGTTAAATGCCAATAAATAAATAAATAAATGAATTATAGAGTTGAAAGAAAATGATAAATGTCAAAATGATAGATGACATATTGACAAGTGGCAATTTTTTAAAGCTTATGTTTGGAAGAAACTGTACTCTATTATATAAAACAAATGTATCATGCAACCCTTGGGATGTCAATTATGGCCAAAACCCGCGGGCCGGCCCGATCCTATCCTGAAAAATATGGGTTCGAGTTTTGATATTTAAGCCCAAAAAATCAGACCTTTCGGGCTAAACCCATTTGGACTAATAGTTTTTTGGACTTAAGCCCGACCGGGCTCGGACTTACCCGAAAAACTCGACTTTTTATTAATGAAAAAACTCTAATTTTCTAGTTCTTCCTATTATCATATAAATCTCATTTATTAATGGAAAAACCCTAATTTTTTAGTTCTTCCTATAAATCCCAAACCCAAACTAAACTAATTTTGAGAGGCACGCCTACTTCCAACTTCTGTCGTCGTTTTCAATATTGTAAGTCAATGTCTTTTTTATATTATGTTAAAACCTAACAATTTTTTTTTACTTAGCAAGTGCAGAAGAAAATTTCAATCTTGAAGATTCTCATCTCGACTCTACCATTTATACTATTTAAATTACGTATTTATTTATTTATTTTATATAAGGATTTATTTGGATTTACTAAGTTAAATTTGTGCTTTTAACTTAAATTGGATTTGATAAAGCTATATTTACGATTCTTTCAATTTCGATTTAATTTTAATAAATATTTTTGCTTTTAGTTTATTTTGTATTTAAAATTCATTTTCTTTTTTAAAAAAGCCCGAAAAAGCCCAAAAAACCTGATAACCCTGTTAGGGCCGGGTCGGGCTTTAGAATTTAGACTTGATATATTTTCGAGTCTGCCCGGACCAGACTTAAATACATGCGGGCTTTACGGGTTTCGGACCGGAACGGGCCGGGTCAGCCCATGCCTATGTAACCCATTTAATAACATGCAAAAAAAAAACGGGTTTGCCTGCTATCCGTTTAATTTTTCCAAATGTTAAGCAAAAACGATGTTGTTTTCTTTTAGTAAAGAAGTTTTTTTTAACATCATCTTACTTTATTCGTCTTCTTCTTCCCCAATTTCAGATAACGATCTTGTCTCTTCTCAATGTGGGTTTCACACTTTTTGCCAATGAAGTTCGTTTATCTCTCTATTTTTTTCGTTTTTCTTCTTCTTTGCTACATAATACATGGCACCAGCAGAGAAAAAAGCTTCTTTATGACCAGTCTTTTCTCCTAAGCAATCGTTGCATGCATGAAGTTGTTGCCTTTTTTTTTCTTTCTAATATATTTAACTTACTTTGCTCATATTTTGTCTTTATTTTATTTATATTATCAACTTTTTATTTATTGTAATTTTGTTCCAATATTTATAAAGTATTGACTGAGTTGTATTCACAATAAATTATTTTTAAATCCACCAGTATACTTTATATAGTATTAAAGTGATAAATATTAAGAATTACTTGTTGCATTTGAGCTAGAATTGGACCATGTAGCCCAATCCTGCTTTTGCAAAGTGGTCAAAACTCACTTGGGTCGTCTTATGTCGTCCGAACTAAGCCATGTTACAATCTCACATTCCTCACTTCACCATGGCAGCGTGTTCAGCTATAAGTTGGTGAAAATCCCGAATGGTCAATATATATCCAACTATATTGAGACCTCTAAACCGATATCCATGATCCATCCACCAATTCCCTTATACATAACTGTTACTGATTTGCACAACAAGAGAACACTAAAGATTATATAACATATGTTCTGTATTATGTATCTCCCTACGAAACATAATTTACATTATTGTTATTAGCATAGCATAATCATACAAATCACGTATATGTATTGTTTTCTACCTCATCATATACTATTCAGATTTGAGTACCATGGTTGTAAAGGAATACTTGGGTATCATAAGTTTGGCTAACTTTCTCCGGAGAATGCCATGTCAGCATTTAAGTATTTGACACGAGTTATAAAACTAATTGTAGAAAATTAAGAAAACTTCACAAAACTAAATTATAAATGACACTTCATCCTTTTGCTTTTGGCTTGCCGTTCACAATCGACTCTCCACTGGGGATCGTATGCTTACGTGGAACTCGGGAGCTAATGCATCTTGTGTTCTCTGCCATGATTCTATGGAATCAAGAGATCATTTGTTTTTCGCTTGAAGATTTTCTACCGAAATATGGACGAAACTAGCTAAGGGTTTGCTCTCATTTCTCGACTGATTGGTCAACCATTAACCATATAATTTCGGATGCAACTCAGGCTAGGATTCCCACCTTTCTTACAAGGTATGTGTTTCAAGCCACTATACATAGTATTTGCAGGAAGAGAAACACGAGAAGATATGGAGACATCCCATCTACTCCGAATATTATCGAGAAGTTTATTGACAAATAAGTGCGAAACCGCTGTCTTTCTATTCGAGCCTTGGGAGACCATAACTATGAAGATAGCCTCCAACTGTAGTTTGCATCAAGGATCTAGTTTTTTTTAATTTTGATCAATTCAAAAGTTGATATGCCTTTTAGTTTCGAAACAATCAGCTAAATGATGCAATTGTTATAAAAAGTCTTTTTTGGTTTGAATAAATTTGACATTCAATTCAAAAAAAAAAATACACTTCATCCAACATTTTTTTCTTATAAATTCTTAATAGAATTCTTATCCACTGGACCGTTGTTTTTCTCCTACCAAGATATATAATTTTCAGCAATTCTTGATCATATATATAAATTCCGAAGTTCAAAAATTAACTGTACGATGTTAGCTTGATTCAATCGGTTTCCGTAATTAAACCTTTTTTTTTTCCAACCCACCACTTATCAAACCAAATAAAACATTATCATTGTGTTCATCTGAGCTAAAATAGTAGCCAAAATCAAACGCTGTTTCAGAGTGTACCATCTGAAGTTTATTCAACCTTTGAATAGGCAAATTTAGAAAATCTATATATGATAACTTTCTTACTTTGTCATCCTCTCAATGCCAAACATGGATAATAAAATTCTAACATACCAGGATTTCTAATCATAAGCATAACAAATTGATCGCAAATTATCATCTTACTTTCTATGATTACTTCTTTAGGTCACTAAAATCACTTAATATAAAAAAAATTCCTTCTTATTAGATCATATCCTCGTTAATCTTTTTTCACAAAATAAAAAAAAATAGAAACGCATTTTAAATCCTCGTAAAACCGTTTCCACATCTAAAATATGTCGTAATTTAGCAAATATTGTTATGACTAAATTTTGTCACAAAAATTGTAGTTATATCAAGTCAAAGTGTGTGAGACTATAGAGTAAAGTTTGATTAAGAGACAGAGAGAGAAACAAAATGGTTTTAGCAAAAAATAAATAAATTAGTAGTTATATTTGAAGAAGTAATTGTTTTCTTGTGCAATAAGAATTAGTTGTTTAAGAGTCATAATTCGTTGTTTTGCATTTTGTTTTGAAAAATTAAACGCCGCGTGGGATTTTTATATCTATTTTTTTTACTCAATCTATTTATAATATTCATATATATATATATATTTATGTAATTAGGACAAAGAAAGTGTATATGTATCTTAAAATTACTAAAATAGTATCATTCTCATCCTTTCTACCATCTCCTCACCGTCCCCTCCATTCTCTCTCTCAAAGGGAAAAAAAAATCTAAAAGATCCATTTCACCATCCTCGGTAAGTTTCCCTCTCTCCATATGATAAATATTTTGTATTTGTACTCTTCCCCTCCTCTTTTTCTCCATTGACGGCGTATGTATCTCTTTTCTCTATGCTGCTTATACATTTATCATATCCCTCTCTGTTCATATACTTTGTTCTGTATATCTGCAAAAACGTTAGATTGCGAAACCCTAACAAATCCTATCGACGAATCTGACGAAAAGTCTGCTCTTTTGTTGTTCGAAGCCTCGAATTGGGTTGGCTTTTTAACTCTTAGACTCAGTTGGAATTCCAATTTTAAGAACTTTGGTTTTCATTTTCTCGGCGAAAGACCTAAAGCCCTTTTAAGAAAGTTGTGTTCTTGGGGGGAAATTTCGAGGATTGTTGTTGATTGAAACTATCTTAGAATTGGAATGTTAACTTGAACACAGATGATTTAGATTCTACATTGAGAACCCAGATAAAAAGTTTAGATCTTTTTGACCAAAAAAAAGTGTGTTTTTTGTTTTTGCAGAAGTTTTTCTAGTATGATGGATGAAAATGGATTGAGCAATCGAAATTGGGGGTATTACGAGGCGTCTCAGTTCAGGCCGAATCTAGGGTTTCAGTTAATACCAAGTATCATAGACCGGAACGAGAAGCCATTTCTCTGCCCTCAGAATCCGAACTTCATATCCACCGATAATGGTTATCGCGGCGGTAGCAGCAGCAGCAGCAGCAACGTCATGTCGTTCCCGCGGGATTACACCGTCTCCGATGCACCTTTCATGAGCTATAGCTGGTTAAACCAGCACAGAGACAGCAAGTTCTTCAACAACTTGCCTAATAATCCTTCGGACCATCATCACACGCTTCTTGTTCCAGACGCTTCCAGGTCTCAGCCAATGCAGTTTCTGCAGATTCCTAAACCCGAGTTGGGCGAGGTCGACGAGTCTCTCAAGAGAAGGCAATGCATTGGTGGGGAGAGAGGAGGTGCTCCGAAGGCAAAGAAAGAGAGGAAGCTCAAGGACAGTAATGTTCCGAGGATGCAAAGAGAGAGAAGTCCTTTGAGGAAGAGCATAGAGATGGTTGTAAACGGCGTCTCTATGGATATCGGATGTTTGCCGGTTCCGGTCTGCTCGTGTACCGGGATGGCTCAACCTTGCTACAGGTGGGGTTGTGGTGGATGGCAGTCCGCTTGCTGCACGACTAATGTTTCGATGTACCCTTTGCCGATGAGCACCAAAAGACGCGGCGCTCGGATCGCTGGGAGGAAGATGAGCCAAGGTGCATTTAGGAAAGTTCTTGAGAAACTCTCTGGTGATGGTTTCGATTTCTCAAACCCTATTGATTTGAAGTCTCATTGGGCAAAACATGGAACCAATAAGTTTGTCACCATCAGATAAAAAAAACTCAAACCTTGTTTTTTTTTTGTTTTGTTTTTAGATTCTGAATCAAATTTTGTTTTTGAGCCTTTTGTTTGTTGTCTTAAAGTTGAGGCTAAAGCTATGTTGTGAAACTCAGAATCAAACTCTGGTATGTATCTCAAAATGTTACCTCTTTTTTTTTTTTGAATTTACTCAAGATACTGGTAAAAATTGTGTTTATGTACAGAACCAGAACCAGGGGGAAAGACAAATTCAATCCCTCTCATCCAGATTTGTTGTTTATGTTCACTAGAACGTAATCAAATCTGGCATCGAGTAATCGATATAAACTGGTTGTTGTTGTTGGTTCGATACTATAAGAGGCAGAGGATTTTGTTGATATTCTTTAATCGCCTTTTCGTCGAAATAGTAGTCGTCGTCTTCGAAAATCTCCCATTTCTCTGTGATGATCGTCTGCAACTTCGGTGTCTCCAACACTACCACCATGGCTTTCTCCTCCTCCTCTACTTCTTCTTCTTCTTCTTCCTTCTTCGGTTTATCTTCTTCGATAGTTTTCTCGATTGCTTCTACTTCCGCCTTCGGTATGCTGACGAACTGAGGCGTATTCCGAGCGTTGGAGACACCAAAGCCTTTGCAGAAGTCGAAATAGAGAGCGAGATCTTCTCCCTGAGACGTCACCTTGTTGATGATCTTGAGAGTCGTGGCGGCGTCTGTTTTGCCGGCGGATGGAAGGATTTTGATGACGCCGCTGCATATTCTGCCGTAGATGTTGATGCTCTCGACGACGATGCAATCCATGGCTTCTAGGATCAACGTCCTCTTCATGTTATCAGCGATCGGCCTGATCTGAAGAATCAAATCGAGGAGAGACTGGAGTTTCTGGATCCTGTCGAGCTCCAGATTCACGGAATCGGCTTTCTCCGATCTTCGATTCCCGCGGTGGCGTTGGATCTGATCGGACATGAAGGAAGAGTAGATAAGGAGGAAAGCGAAGTAAGCTCTGACGAAGATGTTGAACCCCCAGGTCTTGCTGAGGCAGGAATGCCCGTCGGTGAAATCGGAGAGGTCGAAAGGAAGACGGCGGATCTCTCCGACGACGGAAGGGACCTTGCAGGAGAGAACGCCGTGGAGGAGCATCAGGGATTTGAGAGCGACGATCCAGCTGCGCGTGTGGCTCACGCGGGAGGAGAGCGCGTGGATTAGAGTCTTGAGGTTGAGAGGAGAAGCTCGGATCCATTTGTAGACGCGGTGGGCGTTGGAATAGTCGACGGAGGAGTCGTCGTGGGAGGTGGCTTTGATGATAGCTGCTTCGAGATCCGCGTTCCGGTATGAGGTTCGCCGTGAGAACCCCACGGCTAATAAGCTTCTCCGGTCTTTTATTGCGGCGGCAGCTCGTTTCCACAGCTTCATCTTCAACCTCTCCCTCCTCCCTCCTCTGTCTCTCTATTTTAGTCTCTCTCCTCTCTGTCTCTGTAACTTTCTTCTTCCTCGAGAACAAAAACTCATCTCTGTAAATGTTCATCATCCCTATTTTGAGTTCCCTTTTCCTTTACCATCCGTTACACCGTTGTAACCGCTCCTTTTAAAAAAAAATTAAAAAAGCCGGCACGTGTGACCGGTTTGCTTTACATTACATTCGTGCATCTTGTTAAACCGAACCACAATCGAAATGTCTGATTTGGTTTTAGTTTTGCTTTATATCCGAATAAATTATAACCAAATTGAACCAAAATATTCTCATCGTTCATAGGTTGTACCGTTTTAGGTTCTTTAATAAATTTTGAATATAATTTTTTAACATATAAAACTTAAACCGAAATCTAAACCGTATTAAACCGAACCGAATAGTATTGATTTTCATTCAGTTTCTATAATTCGAAAAAAACAAAAAAAAAAATCTTTAAACTGAACCAAAAACCGGATTGGACGCCCTTACGCCCTTACTTTCAATCTCTGGTTATAAACGCAAATGAGTAAAATGTTTGTGTTTATATAACTGTCTAATTTCAGTTCAAAGGTTACAAAAATCAAAATGTTATGAGAGATCATTCAAGAAGAGAGATGACGAGAGCAACACTCATGCCAAGCATCAAAGATATCAAATGGCAAGCACTGCTTCTAAGTGTCGATTTTCCGGAGTTGTTCATCTCAGCAAGAACACCAGCAACCGCTATGTATATGAATCCTCCCGCTGTGAATCCCTGCAAGAGATATTTCAATCACCAACCAAAAATATTAAAAAAAACATTTAGATGTTACTATAGACCGAATGAACAATGTCAATTTTAATACCTCAATCAACGAGGACTGTCCCGGTTCATTTCCCCAGACCAAAACCTGTGATCGAGACAAAAAAAAACATCACCAGAGTTACTTCAGTTTCAATATCCTAGAGATCTGCTAGGTTTTAAGCGGCAGATTTTAAGCTGTATGAAGATATAAAAGACTTGCCAATGCAGTTCCTGCAAGTGCGACGAGTGCAGAGAGGAAGTTGAAGAAGAGTGCTTTTGTTACAGTGAAGCCTGACCTCACTAGAATCCCGAAATCACCTATCTGCAAGTATTGTCCCCGTGTGATTATACTTTTAAGGGGTTGTTTGTTCCTAAGCACATTTTTCAAGTTAGTTTTAGGAAAGACGAGTAGGCACCTCTTGGGGAAGCTCATGAGCAAGTAGAAACATAGTTCTTGACCATCCACCAACTGATCCGTAGATGAGAAACGCACTTCCTAACGCCATTCCATCAGTAAAATTGTGCTGCACAAGAAAAAAAATTGGAACAGATTCTCATCTTGTCAGATGAAGCATCTCTTTTATCGAAGCTGTTACTTTAGTAAACGACAAAGGAGCACGTACTTACAACACCATCAGAGAACAAGTTGAGGTAACCAAAGACTAGGCTTGAATGAGGCTCCACATGTTCTGGTTTGTCCAATTCTCCATCAGATGTAGTTTCTGCTACTGAATCTGATTTATCAGCAGCATCACCTGCTGAAGTCTTTCTCTGCAACGAACAAACAGTATATCATTTAACTCAGTAAAAGCTCAAAGAATATATGTTTGCATATAACAGAAGAAACAGAACCTTGTAGTAGACAATGTGCCACATTAAGTATGCTAAACCTAAGCCAGAGACTGATAAAACAAAAGCTCTACCAAAAACTAAAGTGTTCCATGTTCTGTTCTTTGCTTACTTCTTGAATTCAACTAAAACTCAACGAACAAACAGTACTCAACTAAAAACCCGTTCTCACCTTACGGAGAGATCCATCCTTAGAGTCGCTGGTGACTTTCTCTGATGAATTTACAATTGCATCAGAGGAAGATTGTTTGTCCACGTTGTTATGATCGACTTCATCCTTCAGTTTCTTACTGCCTGCATGGTGGTGGTGGTGATGGTGGCCCCAAGTATTGGACCCAGACGAGTTTTCTTCGACATACCGGACCAACTTCTCCACAAGAAGGAAGACCACAATCCCAGCTGGATAATCAAGAATGGTGGTCGAATTAAAGTGTAAGATCTGTCAAAACTATTTTGTTCAACAAACACAAGACAAGAGCAAGTGTTTTGATACTTACCAAGAACAGACAACCCAACAGACAGATCTTGTAAAGAATGTGAGTGTGAAGGCGAATCCGAATGAGAATGATCATGATCATGATGGCCATGGCTCTCATGGTGATCAGGAGAGTGAGAGTGACCACCACCTGCCACACAATAGTTTATGGAATTCAGAAGATATCTCTTGGTACCGAAACGAAATCCACAACCGTAGGATTGAAAAAGGAGAATATGAAGGCTTTAAAGCCAATTCATGGAACAATGCAGATACTAAAAAGAGATCAGATAATTGTGTCCACTACAGTACCAAAAGCATGGGGCAATTGGTGAAGAAAAGCATCCCCCAACATAGCTCCTGCCTGGTAACCAAATAAATATAATTAATCAGAACTATTTAAAGTAGCAACAGAGCATGTTGTGACAAATAATAATGTATAGAGAGATTGATCAATCAAATATTTTCATGAATTCAGAAACGGCAATGCAACAAAAAAAGACTCAAACGACTTACCCCAAAGAGAGCAAGCGCATCAACAAACCATTTTGATGGCTTCCCTTTAACTGTAAATTAAAACAAAACTGGTTACAACAAAAAACTTAAAACAGCTACTCTCATAAACACATTATATAGCACATGAATAAACAAAGATGTAATTTTTTTTGGTTCATAGTAATCAGCAGAGATTTGCTTACCAAACATAACTGGCAGCAAAACCAAACAGATGAGGGAAGCCAAGCTAACCAAAAGAGAGCATCCCAATGCATTAAGCCACAGTGCTGCAAAAATGAAGAAGAAGAAGAAGAGAATCCTAAATCATCACCAAACATTTTTCATTCACTAGAGACAGATGCCAAAATCATAATTCCTCTACGGAATTTGTAAAATTGAGTGAATCAATTACCAAATCCGGTGAGAGTAGAACTGGATTCGTGATCGTGATCGTGATGGTGATGAAGACAAGGCCCAAACCCACACAACCTCATATCCTCTTCCTCCGCCAACTCCTCAGGCAACTTCATCTTTACCGGCTCCGTCTTCACATGGTGATCGTGGTCGTGATCGTGCGAATGACTACACCCACCTCCGTGATGATGAGCGTGGTCATCACGCGCCGGCGTTGACTGAGAGAGCCCGGTTTCTACGCACAGATCCAGAAACAGCCCCAGAACCAGAAACGGGACCACGACGGTTCTCAGCGAGAACGACATCTGACCTGAGAAAGATATCCCGTCAAAATGCAGAGCTACGAAGGGCGGCGATTGCAGCAGGTGCCTTCAATGGTGATGAAGCAGACGATGAAGAGGAAGAGAATGATGATTCCGACTATGATTCCGAAAGTGACCACATCCATTTGTAATAAACCTTGAAAAATCGTTTTGGTTTTTTTTAATTTGTAGTTTTGGCCCACTGTTTTAAAATCGAAAAGAAAAACCCTTGTTCTGGGAATCACTGGAAGACTCGTTGACTATCTCTCAGGTACGAAACTTTCTGGATCATTTGGAAGGTCTCGACTTCCCTAATTATGTGGCTTTAGCAATGAAATTTGGGGAGGTTAGCTTGTACAATGAATAGATGAAGACTCCGGCTTATGTGATCGTTAAATACCGAGACGTCTTACTAAAAACGAATTAGTGTACCTGCTGGGAACCGAGCCGAACCCGCATAGAACAAAGCCACAATCTGGGGTTGGCGGTAGCATCTTAGACATCTTACATATCAATTTTTCGAGATTCCGAATTTCTTTTAGAGTTTATTGTATTGTTATTATTGTAGATATTGTTGTTTCAAAAAAAATGTCAAAGTTTAATGAAATCGACATAAACTTTACGGTTTCGAGACGATTTAAAATGTAAAACTCTTTTGAATCAAAAAAATAAAATAGAGTATTCACATGTCTTCAAAAGTGAAAACAATGGTAATTTTTTTCTTTGCCTCCTCATGTTCTTCAACGCCACTAATATACCCTCAAAACCACGATCATAATTCATGTACAAAACAACATTTTATTTTACACTCAACTAAAATAAAACAAAAAACAAAGTAATATTGGGTTAGAGTGGCTCATACGGTTATACAACAAAAATAAAAATACCAAATAGACAAATAAAGAAAGAAAAAAAGCTAGGGGAGGGCGGCCTGGAGTGGGTCATCTGCTAGTAACTAGTGAACAAGGGTGTAAGAGGGTACATGGCCATCTCCCCATCCTCCCCATCCTAGACCACGACCCCTTCCGACAAGTCCGCCGCGTCTACCTCGTCCTCTGCCGTGTATCAAGACCCTCCTAATATCCTGACGGCGGAGAAAACGCCCGTGTAGAGGAAACACCTCACATGAAATCTCATGAATGCTTTGCATCCAGATGAAATCTTCCTCTACTGGTACTGTTATATCATTTCTCTCTTATAACATTTTATTTTTTGAACTAGATTTGTACAAACAAACATTGCTTGATTAAAAACACAAAAGCTGGATGTGCATCAGAGGGAATAATTCTGCATAACATATCAGCGAGGGTCTTAATAACTTCTTTGACACTAGGTGTTTCAGACCACATGCTCTTCCTCGAAACTTGGTGTTTAACAACTTCCAGATAATCCTAAAAGTCAGAAAGAAGAAAAATAAATGTCAATGAAAGTTTAGATACACAATAGTTTTAGCAAAAATAGAGCTTTCTCCTAACCTTTCCAGTCAAGAGCTCCCAAAGAAGCATACCAAAATCAAATACATCATCCATTTTAGTGACTGAAGTCTGAGTGACATTGAATGCACTACCGTTAGTAGGTATGAATATGCTATATTTATATTGAATGTGAAACTTAAATATATTCTCTCTGTTCCTTAAAGAATGATGTTTTGGAAAAACAATTTGTTTCAAAGAGAAATATGTTTTCAATTTACTAGGTGTAGTTATTGTATATTTTTACTTAATTTATCTTTATCACACTTATTATTTTAAAGAAAGCCAAAGTAATAACTAAAAGACTTTTTAAAAACTTTCTTAATATGTGTGAAAAACTCAAAACAACTTTGTTTAAGAAACAGAGGGAATATTAGATTAGAATCCGCGTACACGCATGTTTTGAAAAATATTTTAAAATCTATAAAATAATAAATTGAAAAAAAAAATCGGACCACCCTTGTGTTTTTATCTTGATTAGATTTTTTTCTAATCATATTTGACTACATATGGTTTTCTTTTTTAGATCCACATATCATCTTTCTTCACATCAAAAAAAAATTATTTAGTTTACGATTTTTTACAACTTTACATTTTCAATTTTTATTTTCTTTTATAATATTTTGTTTTATAGGTGTTTAAATCTAATTGATATAAGTTTAAATCTGATCAATAGACTTTGCATGTGCTATGACATGTTAATTATTAACTTTGAAACATCAAAATTTATATAATAAGATTTTCATTTATAAGGATTAATATTTAGTTATATATTTTGATAAACAAAATTAATTTTGTTTACATTTATTTTTATTTTTATATTTTAAATAGAAGTTATCCTTTTTATTTTGTCCTTTGTATTTTAATCCCAACACATGTTATAATATGATAAATTAATTTGACATATGTTACATGTTAATTACTAATTTTAAAGTTAAAAACTTTATATAATAAGATAAGATTGCATATTTTCGTTAATTTTATTTACTTTTGTTGAGAGATTTTAATTGTTTATATAAAAGTTAGTAGTTATGTTCCTTTTTCTTATATTTTCCTAAACTTAAGTTATTTTTTTCCCTTTTTTTAAATTGAAATAAATGTTCTTTTCTTTAATTTTTCCTTTAATTTTAGTCCTTTTCTTTTTAGGATAATGTTTGATTGTATATTTTTTTAACCTAAATTTTATTATTTGTTAATCACTACATTTGTCAAAATCTAATCGAATAACTTAACACGATTATATTAATTATATAATCGAATAACTTGACATGTGTCACAATTATGTTAATTAGCAACTTTAACGCATCATAATAAAATCAGAACACATATTCTGTTGCGGGTCCTAAACAACATTAACCATACTTCTCATATAGTTCACACACTTTATCAACTATCTTTTACTCTTCCGCTGCGTTAAAAACTTGGGTTTGCAATTCGAGTCCTTTGAGTATGTTAACAATTTCCCCATTAACTTTTTTCAAGCAAATAAAGTCTCTCTTTCTCTCCACATTCATCTCCCTTATATGATCTCTCTGCTCTCTAGAGAAGTTATGTTTCTCAAAATTCGCATCAAAAGCCTCTCTACATAATTCTTGATATCCTCCTCCTAATTGAGCTCATCATCGTTTAATATCATATCATTAGCATCTATAATTTTCTTTTTTTAATTGAAATATATCCTAATTAATTAAATTTATATTTTTTGTTTTTAATTTACTTATTTGTTTCTTCCTTATATGATATTTTTGATCTCTAGAGAAGTTATGTTTCTCAAGACTCGCATCAAAAGCCTCTCTATATGATTATTGATATTCTCCTCCTCATTGAACTCATCATCGTTTAATGTCATATCATTAGCATATAAAATTTTGTTTTTAATTGAAATATATCCTAGTTAATCAATTTTTTTTTTAATTTACTTTTTTGTTTCTTCCTTATATGAGATTTTAGCTGTCTAGAAAAGTTATGATTCTCAAGACTCGCATCAAAAGCTTCTCTACATGATTCTTGTTATCCTCCTCCACATTAAACTTATCATCATCAAATGTCATATCATTAGCATCTAGAATTTCCTTTTTTTAATTGAAATATATCTTAGTTAATCTAATTAAGATACTTTTTGTTTTCATTTTCCTTTTTTTAAAATGAAATAGATCATTTTGTTTTAATTTCTTTTTATTAAATTGAATATATCATAGTTAATTTTATTTTACTTTTATAATCATAATCGATAAATTTGACATTTTTTTAAAAAATTCTTTTTTTCTTTAAAAATAATATTTTACCGAGACACCTCTCAAAATCTAAAGCGATAAACTTGACATGTATCGAAATCTTATTGATTAACTTGTCACGTGTCACGATCATATTGATTACTAACTTTGACCTTTTTTTAGTAATATTGGAATATCTTTCCTTTTATTTTATTTATTTTTATTATTTTTAAAATAATAGTATTTTCCTTTTTCTTTTAGGATTAGTATATTTTTTCTTTATAATATATATCTTTCCTTTTATTTTATTTATTTTTCTTTTTAAAATAGTAGTTTTTCATTTTTCTTTTAGGATTAGTATATTTTTCTTTATAATATATTTTAATCAAAACACGTGTCATAATCTTATCGATTAACTTGACACGTGTCACGATCATGTTAATTAGCTAATTAAGATACTTTTTGTTTTCATTTTCCTTTTTTTCAAATGAAATAGATCATTTTGTTTTAATTTCTTTTTATTAAATTGAATATATCATAGTTAATTTTATTTTAGTTTTATAATCATAATCGATAAATTTGACATTTTTTGAAAAAATTCTTTTTTTTAAAAAAAATAATATTTTACCGAGACACCTCTCAAAATCTAAAGCGATAAACTTGACATTTATCGAAATCTTATTGATTAACTTGTCACGTGTCACGATCATATTGATTACTAACTTTGACCTTTTTTTTTTAGTAATATTGGAATATCTTTCCTTTTATTTTATTTATTTTTATTATTTTAAAAATAATAGTATTTTCCTTTTTCTTTTAGGATTAATATATTTTTTCTTTATAATATATATCTTTCCTTTTATTTTATTTATTTTTCTTTTTAAAATAGTAGTTTTTCATTTTTCTTTTAGGATTAGTATATTTTTATTTATAATATATTTTAATCAAAACACGTGTCATAATCTTATCGATTAACTTGACACGTGTCACGATCATGTTAATTAACAACTTTGACGCATCCTACTTTATATAATAAGATTGAACCCAAAAATGGAAAGTTCAGTGTGAAATTTTATACATCAAAGCATTAAGCATCCATCGTCACACTTAATTGAACGAAACAAGGGGATTCACCTCCTAAAACCAAGGTCTAATGTCCACTCCTTTTGCATATTTCAAGGCAAAATACAACCACCCCTAAACTATCACAAGTCACAACCACCAACAAAATAAAAAACAAACAAAAAACAAAAACCAAACCATAACAAGATCAAGAAAATACATTACAAAAAAAAGCAAACAAGAAAAGAAGAAGAAAGATCTAGATTTGAACAATATCTTCTTTACAATCTTTATAGAGGAAGAAAAAAAAAAAAAATGGCAACAACGAAAATACCAATGACGGTGCCTTCTCCTCGAGTTGATGCGGATCAACTCTTTAAGGCCTTCAAGGGTATACGCTTTTAATAGTCATAACTTAATTGGCTAATTACATTCTAATTAAATCTTGTGAATTTGCAGGAAGAGGTTGCGATACCTCGGTGATCATCAACATCTTAGCTCATCGCAATGCAACGCAACGAGCTCTCATCGAACAAGAATACGAAACCAAATTCTCAGACGACCTTCGTAAACGTCTCCAATCCGAGCTTCACGGTCATCTAAAAGTAAATACAAGTCTTACAATAAGAAGCATATATTATTCATCTACAAATATGATTTAGACACAACATTTTGAAAACGTCTTTTTTAATTTCAGAAAGCTGTTCTTCTATGGATGCCTGAAGCAGTGGAGCGAGATGCTTCAATACTGAAACACGCATTGAGAGGAGCCGTGGCTGATCACAAAGCGGTCGCTGAGATTATATGTACTAGATCTGGCTCTCAGCTTCGTCAGATCAAACAGGTTTACTTCAACACTTTCGGTGTCAGACTCGAACAAGACGTTGAATCTGAAGCTTCAGGCAATCACAAAAGAGTACATATATCTATGCCTCTTTAATCCCTTTCTGATTGATTAATCCTTTTGATTTAAATTATATTAGAAATTGTAATTTACATGTATGTAATAGGTTTTGCTCGCGTATTTGAACACTACGCGATATGAAGGACCAGAGATCGATAACAAGATAGTAGAGAATGACGCTAGGGTTCTCAAGAGCGCGGTTGCGAGGAAGCATAAATCCGATGACCAGACGTTGATTCAGATCTTCACTGACCGAAGCAGGACTCATTTGGTCGCTGTTAGATCTACGTACCGTTCCATGCACGGCAAAGAACTTGGAAAGGTATATAATCAAGAATCAGAAACTTCTTACTCAAGAAACCGTACATAGTTCATACCCATAATAAATTTTCCGAAGTTTTCTATAATCTTGATAGGCGATAAGGGATGAGACCCGCGGGAACTTTGAGCACGTTCTTTTGACGATTCTACAATGTGCTGAGAACTCTTCTTTCTATTTCGCAAAGGTAAACCTAACTTCATGTTTCTTGAACCACAAGGCAAAAATTCTTTTTAGGGCTTGGAGTTTGAAATACGAAAACTGAAACCGCAGGCGCTGAGAAAATCGATGAAAGGGTTAGGAACAGATGATACGGCGTTGATAAGAATGGTGGTGACAAGAGCAGAGGTGGATATGCATTACGTCATCTCGGAGTACCGTAAGAGATACAAGAAGACTTTGTACAAAGCTGTTCATTCTGATACAACTGGTCATTACAGAACTTTTCTGCTCTCTCTTCTAGGCCCCAACGTTTGATCTTATCTATATATATACCCAAACATTCACATTGATTCGTGGTGTATTTTTATGTATCTGTATGTGCATCATACAACGATTCTTGTAACAATCTTGAAGGGAAAATATAATATGTTTATATGCAAGTTTCAATAAAAAATGGAGGAAGAGCAGAGGCAATTAGAACTGGAAAAAGCCAGAGAGATTCAATAAACCAAATAAAGAGCAAGTGAGAACTTGAGAATATTCTCATTATATTATACTAGTGGGTAATCCGCGCGAAGCGCGGAATTTTATATGTCGTTTTACAATTTAGTTAGAAAAAACTTCACCAATATAAATATCAATTTACGTAGTGATTAACATATTCGAGTTCTTAATATTAATACTCACAAATAAAATTTAGATAATTATATATTTAATCTTGGTTACACTTGTTAATTTTGGATCTTAAAAAATTATAGTAAATATTGCTTACATTTCTTTTTAAAAAAAATAATTGAGTCGATGTTCATTCATACGACATTAATTTTTTCCATAAACATAAATACATTACAAATAATATTGATATATTATTATAAATGTTTGATGTAATTCTAAGATGCATTCATAATCTCTCTTTTTTTGTCTCTCGCTCTCATAAACACAACATATTAATTACACATAATATTTTGGCCCGGTTTTAACTTAACTTTCACTATTTTTCCATAATTCATCTTCTTCTTGCCATGCTCAATGTATGCTATTTCACTTAAATGTTGTAGAACTTTTATAAGGCTTGACCTATTTTTTATTCAAAATTTGTGTTGTACATATTAAAGTTTTGGGATAACAAATTGTGTCTCTTATAACATGCATTCTTGTCATTCGAACTTTTAAAAGCTTGTGTCAGTATTATATTGTTAAAATAATTTTGTTAACTTGAAAATCGCCTTCTAACCATTAAAAATTTGAAATTCACGTTTTTATTCCTCCCCTTCTCCACCCTAAAAACTTCCAAATTCATGTTTTTTTCTCCAGTTTTAACCTTCACAACATTTTTGCCTGATATAAACACTAAACTTTACAACTATAGGACTAAGTAGATGAAGTAGAAATCCATATTGGTCTTTTAATGTATTAAAGATCAAAAAAATTCAAATTAGTGGAATAATGGATGTTATTATTTTAGATTATAAAGTTTTATAATAGATTAATAATATCATTATAATATTTTAATATTTTTGAAACATTATAGCTTTTTGGAATGGTTTTGGATTCAAGAAGTTATTTTATGTATTTGGGAAAACATTATCTAAATCTGATTATTCTAAAAAAAATATTTTCTATCTATACATATCTAATTATTTAAATAAAAGTAAAATATTTTCACTGGCTATATGAAAAGAAATTTATAAATGAGTAAAATTATTATTAATATTTTTATGTATTTATTTAAAAGTAAATGTTTTGTTGAACTTTAAAAATAAATGTGATAAAACTTAAATGATTAAATTAGAGTTTTTTAAAATCAACGTATTTATTACTTTTTATTATAAAATGACTTTTCAACTTCTATTTAAAACTATTATATCTATTAATGTTACTTATTAAAAGATAAAACGAATAAAACATAATAAATGGAAAAAAAACTTAAAATGAATAGATGATGTGTCATAATTTTAGAGCATGTATGATGAGATGGATGCGTCTACCGAGTGGACGGATGTTGGACGTCGGCGTTGATGGTGAAGATGAAGGCGTGAACTTAAGTGGGTTTTAAATGGGCCATTTGATTTGTTTCTTGTTTAAGCAAATGATTGTTTTTGTTTAAATTTTGAAATAATGAACTTTTTGTAGGTGAACGTAAAATTTGGGCCTAGAAGATGATAACATGTCGTGGTGCAGGAAAATTACGAGGAGAAGGGGAGTTGGAAGAGGAGCTTAGGTGGCAAAATTTTAGAATATGTGTGATGATGTGGCAGCGTAGGAAAGTACCTCATATTACTTTATATATATATATATATATATATTTCTTTTTAGTTATTAATTTCTTATAGATTATTTTACTTTACAAGTATATAAATTTTATCCATTTATCTTATATGTTTAACAAAAAATAAATAAATTTTTAATCGTGTATCATGTTATTTTTAATTTAATATCATTCAATATGGCATTTACATATTTTAATATCATTTGATTTGTTTCTTGTTTAAGCAAATGATTGTTTTTGTTTAAATTTTGAAATAATGAACTTTTTGTAGGTGAACGTAAAATTTGGGCCTAGAAGATGATAACATGTCGTGGTGCAGGAAAATTACGAAGAGAAGGGGAGTTGGAAGAGGAAGAGCAGAGGCAATTAGAACTGGAAAAAGCCAGAGAGATCCAATAAATCAAATAAAGAGCAACTGAGAACTTGAGAAGCTATGTTTTGAAGAACAAGAGTTATCACTCTAAGGTTGTTGTTAACTACTTAATTAATTAGTAACTCTGAGATTAATTTTCTAATCGGATTCGACTTTGTGTATAGTCTGATAAATTTTCCATTGAGGCAAAGATGATAATAGCTTCTTGAATAGCTTACAAGTATACTCTTCCCAAGAGGTAATCGCGGCTGATATATCCGTCAAGTCGAGTGAATCCTTCCGATCTCCATTGGAGCATGAATATCCAAAAGTTGTGGTTACGAGGCCCAAGTCTGGCAAGAAAACTGATTTCAGGGCATTGATAGTTTCCAGCTGAGATTGGGACATAGCTTTCACCTCTTCTTCGGTATCATTTTCGACCTTCTTCGAGATTTTGAGTTCAGAAGCTTTCCAATGGTAGAACTGAATAACCTGTTAAAGAAAGTAGAAAGCAAAATGATTACATATTGTGAAAGAAAGCTATGAATATATTGACAAGAGAAAGTACCTGAAGAGCATGGAGAATGTTGGCAAAGTCCCTGGTGAGCAAATATCCTCCCTTGGCTATTTGTAGTGGCCCCATGAGTTGCTCAGAGGAATCCGGAGAAGAAGGATCTTTGTCTTGTAAGCTATGTACATCCAACCCAAGAAGATGCAACCTCGCAACGCAGATATCAAAACCTATGCTTTGATTAGCCTCTCGATGAGGACGGAACCAGTACATGTTAGAGGATGCCGGCAAAGGGAGGCAAAATCCAAGTGATGTAAATCGGGAAAGACGGGAAACGAGCTTGGAATCTTCGTCGTGCGATGAATCCCGGCTAAACCACAGCGCAAGAGTCAATCTTTCTCCATTTGTCACCTGTGAGAGCATCCATTAGTTTACCTTACACAAAGAGGGAGGCTAAGGCTACATCATCAAAGAGAGACGAACCTCGTCAACAGAATGGATATTCCGGTCATCGGCTGTGTACATGATAACATCCTGTTTCAAGACGAACAAACTCATGATTTAACTAAGAATTTTCAAGTTAGTAAACATTGAGCCAAACTGAAAAAAAAGAACATACTTACACCAGCAGAAGGAGCAACTGTTGCAGGTTCTCCACTCTGAAAACGAAAAAGCCCGCCTTTGAAGTCTTTGCCGTAGCTATTCAAGTAACAAACTGCCTTCAAACCAAGTTAAAAACAAAAGTCATTATACATAAACATCATTATATAGACTGCAGATTCGAGTGAACACGAACCGCGAAATCTCTTTGTTTCAGATATTGTCTGTTATCATCACTGTGCCACCCAATGCTAGCTCCTCTACACCAGCTGATTCAAAACCAAAGAGAAACAAAAAACAAAAAATCATTCTTGATGACTTTTTTGTTCAATAAGGAGAGAGAGAGACGAAACTACTAACCTAATTAAACCAGTGAATTCGATAAAAAGCTCATACTCACACCCAAATGCTTCCTCAATCTTCTCTTTCAGCCTTTCTGTTTAACTCAAACGCAATCAGATCATCGCAAAGAGCTGAAAATCGCACTCACATGGAATCTGTAAGAAATCTAAAGAGAATTTGGGGATTGACCTCGAATGGAGACGAAAGGTATGATGAGGTGAGGAGAATCGGTGGCGATGAGGTGAGAGAGAGTGGTGGAGAAGACATTCGGTCTGTACCCAACAGTGCTGCAGCTCTTGTGTATGAACTCAAGCTCCTTGCACTCTTCCGGCGAGATGAAATTGTGCAGAATCAGCCTCGGATGCTCTCTCTCTCCCTCCGACATCTCTCTCTCCGCTTCCGATTATGAAATCGGAGAAATATATCGGCGGTGAAGTCTAAACAAATTGGAGAGAAGATGACAAAAGACTCTAAACCAAAGAGAAGGTTTCTCAATTATCAAAACGGCGCGTTTCACTACTAAATGTCACTAATCCCTATGGATCCAACACATTTGTGAATCACCGATTCACCAAATGGTCCAAATGCTTTACTTTTTTTTGTTTGTTTGTCAACAACCAAATCATTTTTCTTTTTTTTTATCTACAGAAAATTGGAGAATACACAGAGAAGAACAAAAAGGTTTTGACCTCAGTGGAGTGGTGGATACGAAGAAAACAAACCCTAGATTAATCTTTCTCTCTCTCTTTCTCAATCTCAGACGGATTCGACGATGTCTTCTTCTTCACCTGAATCTCCTTCCGGCTCACCAACCATGTCTGACTCAAGCACGCCGCTTCTCAGCTCGCGACGGCGTCAGCCTGTGATCGCGGTCCTGTTAGGCCGAGCTTCTGGTCGGCGAGGAGCTTCGATGGTGGTTAGAGAGACGGCTGCGCAGGAGCTCGAGGAGCGACGAGCCGATTGGGGATACTCGAAACCCGTCGTGGCTCTTGATATGCTCTGGAACACTGCTTTCGTGGTTGTCGCTGCGGTGATGCTCTTGGTTTCCAAGGAGGAGAATCCAAACGTGCCGATTAGGGTTTGGATCTGTGGGTACGCGCTTCAGTGCCTTGTTCACGTGGTGCTTGTGTGGTTGGAGTTCAGGAAAAGGAACACGAGCCGGCGAGGTGGGGATTTGGAGGCCGGGGAAGGTTCTGGTAATGGGAATAGCCATGATAGCGAGGATGACGATGGTGATGAGAGGATCCTCAGGTTTGCTTTCTGCTTCTCGAATCCGCTAACATCATTTAGTAGAAAATCGGATTTCACAAATTTGAATTGAGTCTCAAAATTGGTTCAGCTTTACTTTGTGATTGAGAGTTTTTCTTTTAGTCTTAGCATCATTACTTGCTATCAATCTCTCTATCACCATAGCCAAAAGTTAGATATGTTAGACATTATCCAGACCCGACAATGGATCTTGTCTTTCCTGTGTCATGATTACTATGAAAAGTACTTTTAGCTTAAAAAATCATGAAAATGATTAGTCCATTGACAAGGTTATTACTTTCCTGTGAACCTAGAAAATTCTATCTTAAGAGGGCAGATCTTAAGAAGAATTATATTCTGTTATCGTTTCATAAATTGATGGAACTATAACAATGTGTGTTATCAAGGAAAGTAGTGTGGAGAGAAGAGCAATCTTAATGTCTCTTCAATCTCTTGTTCTTCAGCCAACAATTGTTTATTAATGATTTCACAATCGATTTCTCAGCACTAAGACTTGCGAATCAATGAACACAATAATATCATTCGTCTGGTGGATCGTTGGCTTCTACTGGCTTATATCGGGTGGTGATATCCTTCTGCAAAATGCGCCGCATTTGTACTGGTATGTGTTAATGATATGCCTCAATGTTTCTTACTGAAAACTCATATGATCATTTGATCTTGTGTTTTCCTTTTCCGTGCTGTATGGCAATGACGACATCATAATGTTTAAATGCTTGCCAGGTTGACTTTTGTTTTCCTGGCATTCGATGTGTTCTTCGCCGTCTTTTGCGTTGTGCTGGCATGTCTTATCGGAATCGCACTCTGTTGCTGCCTCCCTTGTATCATTGCTCTTCTTTACGCCGTTGCCGGGCAGGTATGAGCTTAAAAAAACAGGAACCACTTCGACTTACCTTTGGAAGATATGACATCAAGTCAACACCCGTTTATATTGTGTTTCAGGAGGGTGCGTCAGAAGCAGATCTCAGCATCCTTCCCAAGTACAAGTTTCAGATGATGAACAACGGTGAGAAGCAAACTGACGGTGGCGGGAAAATGATACCTCTCGAGGCAGGCACCGAGTTTTCGGGAAAAGAACGTGTGCTTCTTCCCGAAGATGCTGTAAGTTGTTATTTCGAAAGTGTTTTTTTATTTATAGAGAGTTTGAAATGAAATTTTAGAGCTTTCTTTTAATGGGGTTTTTTTTGTGTGTAGGACTGCTGTATATGTCTGAGTTCATACGAAGATGGAACAGAGCTGGTGGCACTTCCTTGCAACCACCACTTTCATTCCACTTGCATCGTGAAATGGCTGAAAATGAACGCGACATGTCCATTGTGCAAGTTCAATATTCTCAAAGGTAATGAACAAGAATGAAGTAGAAAGAGAGGAAGAAGCCTTTTTCATCTGTTAACTTTTCCTTGGTTCGTGTTTTTTTTCTTCTTCTGTTGTATAGAGAGAGTAGAGAGAGAGAAACAGAAAATGATTGTATCATTTCTAAGCCGTAAGATATAAATTGTGACTTTTGTTGTCATTCCCTTTATTTTATCAAATATAGTATTCGTCTTCTAAAAAGAAAAGATATTTAATGCATTTTTGTATGTAATTTAAGCCGTAAGATATAAATTGTGACTAGTATTTTCAAAAACTTTAAAGACCCCTAAGGAAATTATTTTGGTGGCAACAAATTTTCAAATTATTTTAGATTTCCATTCGATTTTAATGGACTTTATTAATAGAAAGAAAAAGCAATCAAACGTAAGAACTAAAAAGAGAAAAACATACATTATTATTGATTATCCCTTGAAAAGAAACAAAAACAAAGAGATCAACACATTAAACAATAGACATTGAACACGTAGAGAACCAAAAAAGACACAATACACGTTCCCTCCTTTCACGCGCAAAGAATCTCTCTTTGACTAATCACGGCTTTTCTCACTAATCACATCACTAAACAGCCAAGACAAAAAAAAAAACAGCCAAGACAAATGAAATAACTATCCACCGATATGAATATATCACCATTTTACTATAATAATAAGCCAAGGAAATAGATAAACTGGTACTGTCCATATTTGTTACTTTTAGATAATTGATTAATCTGATAAATGTAATATTAATTCGTAATTAAGTGGTAGATCAAGTGAACATTAATTCACTTAATCCAGTCTTCTTCTTTCCTTCTTCTAGTCTTGTCACATACTATTAGAGAGGAAAATAGAGAGAGAAACAACTGTAACAGCATTTAAATCTCACTCTCTCTCTTAAGAAAAAAGAAAAAAACGAAAGATCTCTGAACTATCTCATTCTCTCTCTCTCTCTCTCTAGGTTAGCATCACTCTCTCTCTCTATCTCTCTCCGTGGGACTCTGATTTGAAAACCAGAGAGAGTATTTGGATCCCGAGAACTCTGGCACACACACTCTCTCTAGAAATCTGCATTATTAAGATCACTTGCTGTGGCTACTACGACTCTCTCTCTATAGCTTTTGTCCGCATCTGTGTGTATCTTGTACATTGCATTTGGATCCTGAGGATTTTGGATGTGTTGGTGACGGAAAATCGAGGGGGGATCATTCAGATCGGAGATGTCGGATGTTTCCGCTGACGGAGGTTTGTCGGCGTCGTCGGCTGAGACGCCTTCGGTTCCAACGCCGTATCCGTCTCTGACGGTGTCGGCGTCTTACAAAGAGAGCGGCGGCGGAGGAGGGAAAAGCTCGTCGAGGAGGAGGCCGGTTAGGCCTAGCTTCGACGCCGCCGCCGACAATGAGTTCATCACTCTTCTCCATGGCTCGGATCCAGTGAAGGTGGAGCTTAATCGGCTCGAGAATGAAGTTAGAGGTGCGAAAATGCCTGCTCGATCGATCTACTGGTTTATGTGTCGATTCAGATCTAATTTTGGTATTGGACTTGGTTTTTTTTTTTCTTTACTTCTTCTTCCTCAATGGATTCTCAGATAAGGATCGAGAATTAGGCGAAGCACACGCCGAGATCAAAGCGTTGAGGCTATCTGAGAGGCAAAGAGAGAAGGCTGTTGAAGAGGTGTATTGAATTTTGATTTTATCTATTTTGGAAGATTTTTAATATATAGTCAATATTTACTAATTCATTAAATCCATAGATTCAGGAGATTTAGTTTTATGGCAAAGTCGTTAGAGTTATGTTGTCATGAATCATCACATGCTTTTAGTTTTCATCAATGGCTATTATCATGTCTAAGTTTTTAACTCTGTGAAAACTAATGGGCTTGCTCATTTCTGTGCTTTTCGTATGCTGACTTTCTCTCGTGTTCTTTGGAATTCTAGCTTACCGATGAGCTTACTAAGTTGGAGGCGAAACTCAAGTTAACTGAATCGCTTCTCGAGAGCAAAGTATTTATCGAAATCCTTCTTTAAGATCACATTTTTTTTCATCCTATGTTCATTCTGCTGAACATCTGATTAAAAACAACTATGCTGCAGAATCTAGAAATCAAGAAGATCAATGAGGAAAAGAAAGCCTCCATGGCTGCTCAGTTTGCTGCTGAAGCTACCTTAAGAAGGGTCCATGCCGCCCAAAAAGATGATGACATGCCTCCAATCGAAGCCATACTAGCCCCATTAGAAGCCGAACTTAAGCTTGCGCGGTCCGAGGTATTTTCCCAGCTCGTTTTAAGTCCAACCTCATGCTGTCTACTTGCATATCGAGCATTGATCAGTTACGATGTTTCTTGATAGATTGGGAAGCTTCAAGAAGATAACAGAGCCTTGGATCGTCTCACTAAATCAAAAGAAGCGGCCTTACTCGATGCCGAGAGGACTGTTCAAACTGCCTTGGCAAAAGCTGCTTTAGTTGATGATCTTCAAAATAAGAACCAAGAGTTGATGAAACAAATAGAAATCTGTCAGGTGCTTACTCATGATTCCTCTTCTTTGTAACAAGTTAATCAGGCTTTGGATGTCTTCTAACCATCTTGCACTGTTTCTCAACTTCCTATTATCTATTTGATGCTTTAGGAAGAAAACAAAATTTTAGACAGAATGCACAGGCAAAAGGTTGCTGAGGTGGAAAAGCTTACCCAGACTGTACGAGAGCTGGAAGAGTCTGTTCTTGCTGGTGGTGCTGCTGCAAATGCCGTGAGAGATTACCAGCGGAAGTTTCAAGAGATGAATGTAATAATCCCGTGCGTTGTTATTCGGTTTTTTGTTACTGAAATTTCCAACTTATGAAGGGATATTTCTTGCTCTGCTTTTCCAGGAAGAACGAAAAACTCTTGACCGGGAACTTGCGCGTGCAAAGGTTACAGCAAACAGAGTTGCGACGGTGGTTGCAAACGAATGGAAAGATGGTAATGATAAAGTGATGCCTGTGAAGCAATGGCTTGAAGAAAGAAGGTTTCTACAGGTTCACTTTGATATATGATTGTCCTTCTCCAAATTCATGGAATGCAGATTCTTTGCAGTGACAAAGGCACATCAACCTTAACATTCTCAACTCTCTTCTTGCAGGGAGAAATGCAGCAGCTCCGCGATAAGCTTGCTATATCAGATCGAGCTGCAAAATCTGAAGCACAACTAAAAGTATCCATCTATTTCATGCGTTAAGTCATTTTTGAGCATTTGATCTTGTTTAACTGAAGTAAAAGTACACTAATTCTTGGTGAAATTCACAGGACAAGTTTCAACTACGGCTTAAAGTGCTTGAAGAGACACTGAGAGGCACCTCAAGCAGCAGTGTAAGGAACACACCTGAGGGAAGAAGCATGAGTAATGGACCCTCTCGCAGGCAGTCACTCGGTGGATCTGATAATTTACAGAAGTTTGCATCGAATGGATTTTTGTCAAAGAAAACTCCAGCTTCTCTGAGAAATTCCTTTACTTCTAATTCCACTTCGGTGTTGAAGAATGCTAAAGGAACATCTAAGTCGTTTGATGGAGGAACAAGATCACTGGATAGAGGCAAAGCACTCTTAAACGGACCTGGCAATTATTCATTCAGCAAGGCTTGTGACGAAGCGAAAGAACCAGAGTCACCTGATGCCTGGAAAGATGATTCAGAGGAGAAGCCACCAAGCGAACTCCCTGCGCCAGCAACAACTGAAGACAATGTCCCAGGGGTTTTGTACGATTTACTACAGAAGGAAGTAGTTGCCTTGAGAAAATCTTCGCATGAAAAGGATCAAAGCCTCAAAGACAAGGATGATGCAATAGAGGTAAAATTTCTGAATATGCGTCGTGAAATTTTTTCTTAAAAAGACAGTGCTTGTAATGGAAGTTTTGATATGTTTTTTTGTAGATGCTAGCAAAAAAAGTTGAAACTTTAACTAAAGCAATGGAGGTTGAAGCAAAGAAGATGAGAAGAGAAGTAGCCGCGATGGAGAAAGAGGTCGCTGCAATGCGTGTGGATAAAGATCAAGATAACAGAGCTAAAAGGTCTTCAAACACAAAGAACCCATCCAACACTGCCCAGATTCTTGCTGGAAGGTATCTATAGCAAAAGTGTATCACATGTTACCATTTCTACAATCTATTATCACTGTATAAAAATCAGACTAAACTTTGGTCTTCTGAATATATGCAGAGCTGCTGGACGAAGTGGGTTAACGAGGAGCACACAATGAGATGAGGGAGGAGACTGGTTTCTCTTGGTCGTATCAGTTTTAAAACAAGTAAAACCGTTATAGGCTGGTGTGCTTTATAAGCTCTTTTTTTTTTAACCTTATATCTTCTTATTTCACTTGCTTTCTTAACATCCTCTTGTGATTTATTGTATCACCATAGAAACTCATCAGCATGCTATGGTACCACCCACAAAAGAAAAAGAGAGAGAGAGAGAGAGAGAGATGAGTATGCTTTCTGACTTAGATCTGCTTAGCGATGATGATAACGGAAAAAAAAGGGAGGAGGGAGAGATGAGATGTTTGACATTTTGGCATAACATTTTCAATCCTACGGAAGTAGTTTGTCTTGGCTCTGTATAGGTTTAATATTTTGTATTGGAGTTTGTCTACTTACACTTCTTCGGTTTCTTCATTCTACTTGAGATGTTGTGTGATTATTTTCTACTTTTGGGTTTGTTGATATATGTCTCTCTATTCAGATCTCCGAAGCTCAGTATATCTTAATAAGTGAGCAGATATATTATAGAAGTACCTTTTCATACAGCAAAATCTTTAACATTACATGAATGTCTAAAACTTACAACAATCACTAATTTTACTATGTACACACTCTTTTAGCTGAATGTAACATATACAAAAAAACAACAGACCAAAATGAAGAAGGAAAGAGCAGAGGAGCTTACGGATCAGAGTCTTGGCGGCTAGCCAGGCAGAGTTCATGTAACTCATTAAGTATCCATTCCTCACCAGTGTGACCACCCAGGACCAATACTCTAGTCCCTCCAACAACGCATGTGCTATGTCCCCAAGCAAACTTCGGTGGTTTCCCCGGGACATTCAGTATCCTCCATGACGGTTTCTCTTCTGCGGGATCGATAAGGAACAGCTGCGAAGGAGAGTGTAGCCCTGCGATAGACCCTCCGAAGATGATGACTCTACCACACGGCATGCTCACAGCCACGTGGTCTAGCCTTGGAGGCGGTACGACCGCGCCTGTGAAGGCGCTACACTCGAGCTCTCTCCATCTCGGTTTCTCGTCCTCCAAGTCTATAGTGTATGCCTCTCCTGACCTTAGCTTAAGATGACCGCTGTTTGCAAGGCCACCAAACATTAGGATCTTAGTCCGACCAAAGACCGATAGAGAATGTCCGAGCCTAGAAGGAGGAGCCCATGATGTCGGGATCTCTCTCCATTTCGGTTTATTAGTCGTCAGATCCAACAGGAAGGTGTCGCTGAGAAGCACCCCAGCGTCTGTACAGCCACCTGAGACAACCAGTTTAGAGCCTTCGATGATGCACGAGCTGTGCCAAGACCTTGGCAATGGAGGTGTTCCTCCTGCTACTTCCTTCCATGTGGGATGCTTAGCGTCTAGATCAAGCACAAACACATCATTAAGCAACCCTTCTCTTCCACACCCTCCAAAGACAACCAACCACGACCCGTTGAGGCACGAGAGTGTGTGTCCCCAACGCCCTGGAGGCGACGACTTCACCCTCACGCGTTGCCATTCCGGAAACTCCGCGTCGAGATTGAGAACGAAAGTATCATCCATTGGCTGCATGTTAACACCTTCCCCACCAAACAGCACAAGCCGGTTCCCAACAGCACACGCACAGAAATTGCAGCGGGAAGGTTGCACGATCCCTCCAACGGTAAATTTGCGCCAACGCACAGCTTCAAGAGTTGTGAGCTCTCTGGCTAACCGGCTCCAACCTAGCTTATTAGTCATGGTCTCCAATGTTCCGGTTATCTCTTTCCCCCACGCGTTCTGACACACCATCTTCCTCACGCTCTCGTTCTTCGTCAGCTGCCTCATCCTCGTGCAGGCAGAGCCGATGGAAGCAACGTCCCTTGGAGTTAACCGGAACAAGATGTTATGCGCCAAGACTTCATCAGACAGCTGCAATATCCCACAGACGTCTCGATGGTCTTCCCTGAACCTCGGGCTTCCACTCGGAACCAAGCACTCAGACGCCTGATCGATTTGCTGTTTGAAGACAGGGTATGAGACACGGTCCAGGTCTATAGTCGTTTCGGAGAAGACCTGGATCCCGATTACATGAGTAATGGTTCCATCATCGTCGCGTATCGGCATAAGCCGTAGCCTGTTAACTAACGGAGTACCGTCTTTTCTGAAATTGAGAAGCTCTCCTTGGAACTCAACACCTTCTTGAAGACATCTCCTGATCTCAGACACAACCACAGGATCTACCAATGGGTGACGCCTCTGAGCACGAGGATCTCTGTACTGTAAGAATCGACTGAAAGCAAGAAAAAAAAAACAAGAGAGGTTCTTATTAAGTAATTCGACAACTTCATCCTCCAAATGCAGCATTTTTCCACAGGAATTCAAAATTGGACGAAACCCCAAAAAATAGAAAAAAAAATGGAGGAAATCGGAGTTAATACCAGTTTCGACCAAGAACTTCATCGGCTCGATAGCCTGTGAAGACCTCGAAGACTCTGTTCACGTAGATCAGAGGAAAATCTGGCTCCAGAGCGTCGGAGACGATAAACGAAGGCGGCGTCATTGGGTAATAGAACATCCCAACCTCTAACGGAAGCTTCTCGTCTCCTACATCTTCTTCTACTTCCTTTCCGATTCCATCGCCGATGTATACTTCTTCTTCTTCTTCTTCTTCAGCTCTGTTCCGTTTCTTTCGTTTTCCGATCGCTTCATTCGCATGTTCTCTCGCCATTTTCGAATTCCAAAATATCTTCTCTCTGTCACGCTGCGCCTTGTGATACTTTAATTTTCTTTCGGTGTAAATATCTCATTCGCTTAGATGGAGACTCATTGACGAAAATACCCTTGAAAATCTGCTGTGGAAGGCGATGTTTGGTCAGGGAAGGAAGTGGCATACTCGTGTAATTAAATGGAGATAGATGGGCTAATCATAAACCAAAGTAAAGTCTACGCCTATTCGATGAGGACACGTCACCAGAAGATGTCCCCGAGAAAAATATCTAACCTACTGCGCCACTCCACTTCTTCCACGTCATCATATATCTGGAGAAAGATATTTATTTTTATTTTTGTTTTTGGTTGAGGGAAGATATTTTGTGATATTTGTTGGATCGCAATTGGAATCAGATTCACTTAACCGTTGACTCTGGTCAGATCGAAGATATTTTGTGATATTTGTTGTTTTTTTACTTTTTTCGACGTATTATTTTTCTTTAATGAGTTAGACGGTGAAAATATCCTCCTATTCACGAGTTTTTGATTGGTTAATAATTAGTCTCATTCGTATGTGTTTTTTTTTTTTCTTTGAAAAGGGTCGTATGGTGTATTGTGTGTTTATATTCAGTGGGATACGAGAGATTCGAAAGGAATGTGAGTAGATCATATATAAATGTAATCGAACCTAAAGCAAGTGTAGCCCACCAAAGAATTACAATATGTCCTGGCCCATACTAGAGTTAGCCCGTAAAATACTCATTGCTCCATTATGAGTTTTCAATTTGGTAAAACCGAATTAAACTGAACCAAACCAAATCAAAATAGAACATATGATTTAGTTTTAGATATACTATATTAACTGATGCGGTCATCAAACCATTGGTTGAACCGGAGCTCCATCAAACATACTACTCAAGTCACCAAGGGTCCGAGCAGGACACATGTGACTCGAATGGAGCATATCTAGCCAACCAGAAGAATTTAAGAAGCGAATCAACTTGTTCTAGAAAGTTGACTCATCAGAGACTCACGCCGAAGTGGAATCAGCTCAAACCGATCTCTTATGACGAAGTTATTCAACTTGCAAAATGGGTGATGCCGAACTTAACCGAATTGGACATATGCGCATTAAATGGAGGATTCCGACCGGACCGTGAGGAACTAAGCTACGAACCAGAAATTTATGGAATCTTGGTCCAACCACGAAGCTCGTCGAATTGGATTCACATCAATACCGGTTCAGACTTGGAAGTTATTGATCCTACAATTGGGTGGACTTGTTTCGGGTCCAACTACGTCTAGGCCAGACATCGAGCTACACAGCCCAACTCAGGCACAGTCTCGACCCGAGACCACTGGGACCCGGTATTAATGGGTCTCTCCTGGTTCCATAGAGCCCAAGATCCGAAGGTATGCCCACAGGATTCTCAAGTTATGCCTCATTTCTCAAAACGGGTCAACTTGGTTCTATTCCGGGCAAGTTATAACAAGATCGGTTTAGCACTTGTCAAACGTATTTATGGCGACCGGGCGACTTTCCTAATCACTCAGAAGCTATCAATGACGTCTCACCATGCTCCAGCATCCAGAGTATTAGTCGAATCACTCCACAGCTCAACTTTCCATATCCGTAGCCAACTACATCAAATCTGGTCCAACGAATATATCTCTTTGATTTATTCGATCCAGTCTGCTTGGAGACCATATACATGGTCCATAATGTTCCAAGGCGTCATTACTTTATGCCCAAGTTGTCCAGATACAAAACACCTTCAAGTCTTCCTCATTTGGCCAACAATCAAGCATTAAAGGCCATATCAATCAAGCCTTTGATTGATCTATCATTTATGCTAATTTATTTGTATTGATGTTGATTTATTTTCTCATTTATCGTCTTAGTTTAGCTAGGGTCGAGCTCTATATAAGCTCTTTTACTTATTCATTGTAAAACACATAACTTTTATAAAGAAAATCTCTTTTTATTTGTTTCTAAAGAAAGAGTTCTTTGAATCAATTGTTCTTGCGAGTTCTAAGTCTTTTTGTGGAATCATAAAGCTTATAAATCGTGGAGAGTCTTGTTGTCCATGCGAGGAATAGCCCTTGAAAACTAGAATCTCAAATCGTTGGTTGTGGAATCAATCGACACCCGGCTTTAAGTCCCTTGTATCCTGTGTGAAGCTTTGGTGGATTCCCGAGTCTTACATCATTAACCGTATGGATGTAATTTTATGTAAACCTTAGAATTCGGATATGCTTTGAATATAAACCAATTAAACCGAAAAAACCGATATATTAGTTCAAAATTTTAATCTAATAAAATATAATATACACTATGGTTATATTATATATATATGTAATAACACTAATTTTTTCGTTGGTATTATCTTCAAATGTTAAGATTTAGTTATAAGTTTAGTGCTTTATTTGATATTAAAAAAAAGTGTTTCACTAGTTTTTTTTTTTTACGAATTTTAGAGTTTTATTAATTTTAAAAGAAAATATATATATATATTTTTTTTTATTTCAATCATTTCAATATTTTTATGATTACAAATGTACAATTTATACGTAAAGAATCAAATTTCATAATATATTAAATGAATCCAAACAAAATTTTAGTTTTTAGTTTTAAATCAAATAAATCTAAAGTCAAAAATATTCAAACCGAACTAAACCAAAATAGATATGGTTTTAATATGTAGTAGCTATTTTTTATTAACAAAAAATTAAAAAAACCGAACCGATATCTAGATTTAACACATCTCAAAATAGAGCGAGCAATAATTTTATTTAAAACCAGTGCTCATCTGAAGTGCAAGATATCAAATACATAGCCAAGTTTGACTTTTGGTCACTGCAAGTATCATGGTGGACCGTGGATCGCACATTTGTTCCATGGATCTGAGTACTTTCTAATTATCAAATTACAAGTATGAATTTTTTTTATAAAATGTTTTGATTTTTTTCTTATGAAAAAAGTTTCAAAATCGTGCTAAGCAAAAAAAAAAAAAAATGATTGATGAACTGCATGTGCTTTAACGTGAACAGTATAAATAAACTGAGAATTAGGGTTTCCACAAGTTAAGATATATTTATAAATACAACTATACAATTTGACTTTAACACGAAAGAAGGCACATTCACGTAACACAGCCCTAAAATCTAGCTCATTTCCCAATTCAAAAATTGTGTAAATAAACTGAGAATTAGGGTTTCCACAAGTTAAGATATATTTTTATCTTATTTGTTTGCCTGACTTGATTTACGGGGACAAGATTCCTTAAAAGGGACAAATCATTGTAAGAAGATAAGTGAGTGTAAATATGCAAAAAGATGCCAAATAAATATAGAAAAAGAAAAACCAAAGTTGACCCCAAAAATAAGCGTAATAAGGTGCCTAGGAGGCTAGGATGTATTATGTATAATGATCCTCACAGCTTCGATCTTTAGTCTAATCTGGCATTCACATGTTCAGATTATACATGATTGATTCAAATGGAAACATATATGTTTTGACCTTTTTGTCTTTATAACTTACGTATGCATATTCTCAAAATTGAATATATAGGTTATATATGAGAACTCGTAAGCAACAATTAATAATTTTGATCATTCGTCTAGAAGCAATAACTTATAGTACGCTCGGTTTTTTTTTAATAGAGCATCCTTACAAAAATTATGATAATCTTATATGATATTTTTGATAGATCAGCTTCATGTACGACTATATAAACTTCTTTAGTAAAAACGAATATTCGTTTAAAATGAAGGGTTGTTTTTCTTTAGTAAAATTATTTATACTTTTCGATGCAACAATTGTCCTTATATTTAACCCAATAGCCATTTTATCTCTTCACATTCAAGGGTATTAACACTTTGACTAATTGCTTAAATAAATATGATGCATAATTGGTTGTATTAGATTATTAGTTTTGATATATATTCGTCAGCTATATATATATTTGGGGCCACCCTAGCTACCTTATTTTTGCCACAGGACCACAAGTTTTTTTGTTGGCATTCACAACTCATATACAAACACACCATCAAGTTTCAATACAAGTGATTACATCGATAACACTAGCTCGTACAACCTTTTGGATTATAAGTTTCTATCAATCACCTCGGTCGATACTCGATATTCACCCAAATGTATGAATATTATTACGCCAATTTTGTCTTTCTTTTATTATTGATTTTTTATGTAATAGATTTTGAAAACCATATAATTTGTTTTTCACCCAAAAATATCTATTTTTTTTTTAAATTTGATTGTAATTTTGTAATTTTCGGGTGTAAATATGAACATGAAGGTATCCTATTTTACTTTAAGAAATAAAATACTTTTATAAATGAAAACTATTGGAATTGAATTACAAACAATACAACACTTGATTAATAATCACACAAACTATACCCTTGATCCTCGACCGGATTAAACCGATCAAAACCATTAAACCAAACACACACATACAAAAAACCTTGCGGAATTCATTTTCGTTTCAACGCAAAGAACAACATGACCTTCTCACTGTAGCTAGATTCAATCTTCTTGCGGAATATCAATGTTTTTTTTGTTAAAAGACAATTAAGAATCCCAATTTATATACTTATTAAAAAAAAACAATTTATGTTTTTGCATCGAACTCTATTTGAATGCTCTAATTAAACATGCTAAAATACGGTTCTGGTGTCAAAGCCATGAAGTTTACACGGGTGTTTCTTTGTAGATGAATCAACATACATATTTTTGGTATAGTGTATAGAGTAATTTTAGTTACTAGAGTTGTAAATTATCCCAGAAATTGGAAGATTTATAGACTAATATAACAATGTGTAGCATCAATATTCTACTTTAAACTAGCTTTTGGATGTTAGTTAGGCCCATATTTATTAATACTGTATCACTATTTTTACAATGTTAAATGAATCTCACTCAATTATAGGGACTTTAATTTCTACATGTTTGAAATGATAATTAAGAATTACCTGGGATTGCATTTGAATGAGAACATCAGCCATGGAAGTATACATGATACTGTCGGCAAGATTGGAGAAAGGCATTCCTTGAGGAATCCCACACATTCCAACAACCAAAAGACCTCCACTCACTAGCTCTCGAGCCCTAGCTTCTAGAAACATCTCCATGTCCCGACCAAACTGCTCTTCATAAGCCTTCAACACTTCCTCCGCAGCATTCGAGTAGTGAACCTTTCCTTTATTCCACGCATTAGAATTTCTGTCCAAGACCTCCTTTGGAACACTCGAAAGCCAGTGTGTGGCTCCCACCGTCACTACAATATGAACCGAGGATTGAGGAAGAACACGGCCATAGAAGGAACCGGGGACACCGACGGCAAAGTAACTCCGGTCTTGAGGGAGAGAGGTGAAGAGAGTGTTGAAGTCGTTTCTTGGGAGGTCGTTGAAGAAGACGAGGAACTCTGGTTTCGTGGTCTTTAGGGAGTTTTTGCATCGAGTTTTTGCATCGAGTTTAGGGTTTTTGCATCAGAGATTAGGGTTTTTGCATCGAGTTTCTCCATTATCAATTTGTCTATTGTCTCTTTCAACAAACTCGCTGTTCTTCTCTGTCCATACCAAAATGCAGTAAAGTATTATTTACAGTTCCTTTAAATCGATACAATTTTTTGGTAAAAACCAAAATTATTCGAAACAAACTCAGTTAAGTTGATATTTTTCTTCATTAGAAGTGGAACCAAATCTTTCCATTCTAAATACGTAAAAGTAACTATGCTGCGATATATGAGATGAGATCCAAACCAATAAAACTGACGTACAAAAAAATAGAAATCATCTTGTTCCAAAAGAAAACATAATGCCTATACTCATCAAACCTAGATTTAGTAAAACTGAATTTTTCTCCTTTGATCCCTTCTAGGTTTTAGCTTAATTTTATGATTCTGATTTTCGTAAGACAATTAAGCCGCGGCCTAGTGATCTTCGGTGTTATCATTTGAAGAAGGAACCAAGTTTTGATTAAAAAAAAAGGGTCATGTACGTAAGAGATGATGAAAATCAAGTCAAATTATATTCTTCCTTTGAAGTCATGGGGCTTCCAACTGATCAGCCAGCCAAGTAATATATCTTATTAAAAGTCGATGATATTCTTAAATTATCTCGTATTATATATAACATCTTGGATTATAATATGCAAATATTTGAAGACTTTTAATTTTAATTTTGCAAAGTCATCAAGGAAAGAATTTCAAGATCATCTTTACATTATTTGATAATAATAAAAATAAATGATTGAAAATAAAATATGATGACTTCAAAACTGATACTATTCATTTGTTTAGGGTTTTCTTTGTTAAACTAAAATCAGTATAATTAATGGTAATGAATGATACTCAACTCTGCTATATATACTATGAACACATGTTAAAATTATTAACTAGAAAAAAAAAGAGAAACGCATTCCTCTATCAAATTTGTTTTTAGTGTTTTATAATTATTCTTTGAAAATTTAATCCAGCTAAAAATGTTTATGTTATTCAACTATTTAATTATTTCGTTATTTTATTACTCATCTGATATAATACCAATTCGGTGGATCAAAAGTTATAAACCAAATTCACATTTTATCAAAAACAAAAGTTTACAAACCAACGCAAAATACATCTTTTTAAGTTGTTCTATGAGGATGAAAAAAAATTAGTATGAGATACGAAGAGCGAAGAAAAAAATAAAGAAGTGAAAAAATAGGAAAAATAAATATAACTGAAAAAGAAACCTGCAAATGAGAATTCTTAGAGTAGCTGTAGGGGCCATCTCCTCCACTCATAGGAAGTGAATTAAGAACAATCTCTACTTTCCCCATTGTAGTAATTTGGTCCTTTTCTTCTCTACTTCGGGTGTAGAGTCTGTTGCCTATCATTTATATAGGCCATGCAGTTAACACTTATAGCTAGTGCTTATATTATATCTTAACAATAATTGGAATACTAACACTTATTACTTTATTATTAGCTTAAGAGTCAAAATCACTCTTCTATACCGACACACTGGAGGAGAGCACATTAACATGTTCTGATTCTCATTCCAAAAAGATTACCTATGGTCTATGGATGGCCCATACTTTTTTTGTTACCAAAAATTTCACTCTTCGTCCTTTTTGTGTGTGTGTGATCATAATACAAATGCTTTTTTTTTAACTAGCTAACTAATAGAGTCTATATCAATGCAACACACACCCACACACACACAAGTGAAATAGAACTATTCCGGAATTAAATAGCCACACGGTACAAATACACATATATGCAAAATTACATGCATATAACGTACGCCCTAGATAGTGCTTGTTTTAGAATGAAATGAAATAGTGAAAACAAAATTATGGGAAAAAATTAGGTAAGATTGTAACATGATTTTAGTTGTAAATCAATTAATTTTTTTTTCCCCCTCAAATCAGTTAAAATGCCAATTATATCTCAGAAATAAGAATCTTATTATTATAATATGTAGACTAGCTCTAGGCAGAATCTTCATTGGAGTCGGAGTGGAATTGAAAGTTTCTTTTTTTTAACAATTAGTACTATATATGATTTAGATTAACTAGTAAAATTAACAAATCAACCTCTCTAATGCACTAGTTTTTTTTTATTAAAAAAAAAAATAATCAAGAATTTCATTGGTTTCATTCCCGCATCAACTGAGCTCAGACACTCCCCCCGTTGTACCATATTCAATGGACTACTGCATAATATATTATTACAGCTTACAGTGGTCCCACGACGTACAAGGCTTACAGTAAATATAATTATTTTCTTTTTAAAATAGCGATGATTTCATTTGAAGCTGAACTAATTATATAAGCCCTGCGTGATAAAACCTACGTAATCGTAGAGGCATCGAATTAAACAATAAATCATAGGCTTAACTAGATATATGCCCATTGATCTCCATAGGAGATGCTCTGTACTAATATCCAAAATAAATCAAAAGATGCCAAAATTGATGATAATATTTGTTTATATCCCAATCAACGTGTCTCTATTGATTCCTACTTAAACCAGTTTGCTTTTTTTTGTTGCTAAAATCAGTTTGTTTATATCTCTATATCAATGTGTTTTTGTTGATAATTACTCCACAATCTATATAGTAAACGATAAATTTGACAAATAAATAGTAAACTAACGGAATAACTGAATATAAAAAAAATATTTTGATTGACTATATAGATTTTCTGTAATATAATCATATAACACTAAAACTAGACTAACGATATTCCATTTACTTTTGTTATACTTTTAAGTTTTAACTTTTAACACATAAAAACCGAATCTACACGAATGTGGCAGCTAGGGGTGTTCACTCCGGATTAACCGAACCGATTCGATTTAAACCAAACCAAAATAATCGATTTGAAAATTGAATCATATCTTAATACGGTGTAAATGGATTCATTTTTTTTATAACTAAAAGCCCAAAAACCAAAATCGAATCAAACCGAAAGAAAAAATGATTTAAACCAATTTTTTTTTGTAAATTAAGGATATATTTTAGTTATCCGAACTGAAACTGGATCCGAACCAAACCTGATGTTTGGGCCTGGGCTTTGGCTTGGTGGGATCTTCCTAGAAAAACTCCCCATCTCACTCGGATGATTAAAGCCTGCAAAATTGGCGGTCTCGTTTCTCGTCGAGAAAGCTACTCGTCTGTCTCGTCGTCGTTGAAAAAAGAGGTACACTGCGTTTTCAATTTTCTCGGAAACGATTTGAAAAAATTGTCGTTAGGTCTAGGGATTTCTGATTTTGTCATTAGTAAAATGGCGTCTTCATCGTTTCGATTTACTTGAATGAATCTCTGTTTACTCTATTCAAATAGCCACGATTGTGCTGGTCTCTTAGATACTAACGAAAGTGACTTGTGAATATGTGAACTACGATTAATATCAATGTTCTGTCTCTTTGTCGACAGCTATTTTCCTGTCGATGATGGCGTCTACAGTAGAGCTTTCGACTGATAAAGACCCGTCGAAATCAGACAGTTTATGTGATCGCTTTGTGACCGGGGATCCAGACATTGATAACTGGATTTGGATTATCGAGTACTTTGCGAAATTCAAGAATGAGCTCTGGATGCTTCATGGTAATTGAAAATTGTGCAATCAGTTTTCTCAGTTTTTCTTTGATTCTAGATTTCAATCTTCTGAGATTCTTCTGTTTATTGCAGATGTCTTTGAAATGGGTCCTAAGCTTCCAGATTATCTTGGTGAACATATCAATGAGATGGTAGCTTTCAGATGCTTGGCGTCATTGTTTAATTCTTCTACTTCTGTACAGAGTAAAGATGTCGTCCCCGATGCTAATAACTCAAAGGTCGAGTTTGATTCGTCCGAGAGTTGTGAGTATGTGCTTCAATGTATCTTGGATGAGGTACAAATGTTCTTAATCTACATTTCTCTTTTTTCATGTGGTTATTGATGTTTATGCTTCTCAACTTAGATTTGCTCGATTCGAACATTCTTTTCGCAGATACCCTTGTTGGAGCTTAAACCAGGTGCACCGGGACTATCAAAATGGAATCTTGTACCATTTATCAAAAGCAAACTTCTTGGCCTGCCAAAATGTGCTTTGGAACTGGTATTAGGCTTTTTTTTGGATTGCTTAAAAGTTCCCTTCAGATGAACAATATAAAGGCTTTTTGAGGTTTATGTTTGTACATTCGTTTTTGTTTGATCAGATGATTGAACCATCCAGTGAGAAGGATACTGGAGTGTCGCCTTGTAAGGGGCAAGAGGCTGTGAGAATTGATGGCAAAGAGACTGATCAAGCTACATCTCCAATGGCTGATCCAGATCTTACGGGGAGAATAGAAGAAATACAATCATTTGGTCATGGTCCTGGAGATGGAGCTGATGAGGTTAGTAGATCCCATGCGTCGCATGAAAGAAGAGACGAGGGATTTCAAAACGAAAGCGATGGACATCATGCGTCAAGCCCCTCGGAGAATAGATACAGATGCATTCAATGCAAAGAAAGTGGGAAGCTGTTGTTCTGCTCTAGCGATGGGTGTACAGTGATGGTTCATGAGAAATGTGTTGTGGATTCACCGCCTGTTTACGATGATGCTGGAAACTTTTACTGCTCTTTCTGTGCTTTTAGCTGTGTTTCAGATGAGTATCTCCTATCCCAAGATGAAGTCGCTAGAGCAAAGAAGAAACTAGTTTCGTTTCTTAGTCTAATGTCAGAGGTTAACAAGAAGAAATCCATTAAGGGTTCTAGTCTTTGTAGCATAAAGCCTTGCTCATAAACGATTGTCGATAAAGGAGAATTACATTTGCACTCAGTATCTCTCTTCGTTACAATTTTCCGAGGTAATATACAAAAAGTAGATCTCTACTAGTCTCTCATACTTCTCTGTGATTTCTTAAACAGGAGTGGTCTGGTCTGAGACAGAAGCTAAACCATGCATTAACCTGACAATCTCAGTAGTGTCGTCCAGGTAATACTTGGCCTTGCTAGGCTTTTGACCGACAGTACAAGCGAACACCTCAGCTCTTGGCGCGATCGAAGGGCCTTCAGTGGAACTGCATATCACCTCGAACATGTCTTCATCAGACCGGTCATCTCCAATGCATAGAACAAACTCAGGAAGTGTTCCTCTTTCTTGCATCATCGAAAGCATCCTTCTCGCTATAAGTCCTTTGCTCACGCCCTGCATTACAACAACAACAACAAAGAAGATGTATGACGGTACAAGTGGAAACACATGCCATGTTTTTTTTGGGAGGATTGTATAGTGACTCAGACCTGCGGCTTGACCTCAACATAGTTCTGTCCTCGCTTGACTGTTACAGGCTCATTGGCAAGGACACTTTCAAGATGATCTAGAAGCTCCTTAGCTTGACATGAGCCGAAATCAGGGTCAGCATCCTCATAGCTCCAGACCAGAGCGGTCTCCTTGTCTTCTATTGTTGATCCATCGGTTGTCTCGGTGTAAAGTTCCATCACAGGCTCTGCGATTTGCTTCCAAGAACAATCTGCTGCTGCCACACAGTTTTCCCATTCTACTGCCTTCCTCAGCCTGTGTAGTCGTCAAGGTAGAGCCTTAGTTATAAGATTTAAGGTTAATGCACGGAAATGAGAAGTTTTTCAATTGATTACCTGAGAAAATAGCCATGTTCAGCAGCAATACCAAGCTTCTCACAAGGACTAAACCAGTCCGATAGTGTTTCTCGGCTTTTAGCGCTAACGATGAACACAAGATTTCCCTTGTCCCTACACAAGTTGTTCAATATGTCGATTGACTTCGAAGAAGGTCTTTTATCGATAGAGCCCTGTGGCATCAAAGTATCGTCGTAGTCCAAAAGAATAGCCCGCTTCTTCGTCCTCTTATAAGCTGATACTATGTGTTCCATTGACAGCTTCCTGAAGCTCTGGTCTAGTGCCACAACTCTGAAACTGAGACCAAACCCGATTCCCCAACACCTCCTTCGTCCATGCTCACCGCAACTCCTCTCAAGATCCTGGAGGAAGCTACGAGCCCAATAACCAACATCGTGTGTGCTCACATACTTGTAATGCTTCTCATGCCTTAGCTGCTTCTCCGGCTCAGCCACTTCAAGGGCACTGTCCATTGCATCAGCCACCGCATCAACATTCCAGGGATTAACACGAATGGCTCCGCTTAGCGATGGAGAGCAACCAATGAACTCAGAAACCACCAGCATGCTTTTGTGATTACGCGGCTCCAGCTTTAGAATCTTGTCCAGCTTCTCGTTTCCTTGACGAGAAACTATGTACTCATAAGGTATGAGATTCATCCCATCCCTAACCGCTGTTACCAAACAACACTCAGCAACTACGTAATAGGCAACTCTTTCGTAGAACTTCAACGGCGCATCGATCAACACTATAGGATCGTAACCTGGTCTCCCAAACGTCTCGTTGATCCGTTTAACAGTTGAATACGTCTCAGCTTGCATCTCTCTAACATCTTTCCCTTTACCTCTTGCCGGGTTAGCTATCTGCACCAACACAACCTTCCCTTGCCATTCAGGATGTTGCATAAGCAGCTGCTCCATAGCCAAGAACTTCAAGGTTATGCCTTTGAAGATGTCCATGTCATCCACACCGAGCAGCATTGTCCTGCCCTTTCGAGAGTACCGCTCAATGAGCTCCCCGACTTTCCTTTCGGTCTCCGGTAAGCTCAAAACCGACTGAAGCTGGCCCATGTGGATCCCCACAGGCAGGATTTTGATACTCACGGTTCTACCGTAATACTCAAGTCCAATGTATCCTCTCTTAGATTCATAAGTAAGACCGAGCATTCGACTACAGCAAGACAAGAAATGCCGGGCGTAGTCAAAAGTGTGGAACCCTATCAAATCCGAGTTTAGCAACGCCCGAAGAAGCTCCTCACGAATAGGCAGAGTTTTGTAAATCTCCGAAGAAGGAAACGGACTATGGAGGAAGAAACCGAGCTTCACCCTATTAAACCTCTTCCTCAAGAATGTAGGCAAGACCATCAAATGGTAATCATGTATCCACACGAAATCATCCTCGGGATTAATCACCTCCATGATCCTATCCGCGAAAATCTTGTTCACGGAGACATAAGCTTGCCACAGAGTCCGATCAAACCTGCCTCCAAGATCAGGAGATAGTGGCAACATGTAATGAAACAAAGGCCAAAGCTGTTGCTTGCAGAACCCATGGTAGTATCTGCTATACAAATCCAAAGGCAAAAACGTTGGCACACACTTGAAATTCTCAAGGAGAACCTGATACACTTCTTCTTGCTCGTTAGGATGAATCTCTTCTTTCAAACAACCTACATAGATAACTTCAATAGCTTCGTCTCCTAACCCATCTTTCAACTGAAGGAGAAGCGAGTTCTTATCCCAAGAAAAGTTCCAACCTTTGCTACAACAGTTACGACTACTACTACTACTACCACTACCAATGTTGCTATCTAGCTTTCTCTGAGCTCGTATCGGTAACTCGTTAGCTACGATGATGATACGATCTTTCGGAGACAGATCAGAGGGAACACTTTCTTTGGAATCGTTATCGATGTTGGACATGATTCCAGCGACCGCCATGATGCGAGGGATCTGTCGGTTCATGCGACCAAACGTTGGAGAGTCTCCTGAAGCAAGCTCCAACAGATTCGAATACGATCTTGAAACCATTTTCGTTCACTGCAAACCAAATGGAGAAGGAAAAAAAAACTTCAGAAACCGCTGTTTCTTTCTTGGGATTAACTGTGAAACAAAAAGAGAAAATTTTGTTGGTACCCTTTTGGATTGTGGCTTCAAGAAATCAGGTTTTATGGTTCAGACAAGCGAAGGTAAGAGAGAATTGTAAAAGAAAGGTTAAAGAAGAAGAAAGCAAAGGCTTGATCGAAAAAAAGGAATAGATTCAAGAATATCATTCACAGCTCCAAAGTAGCAAAAGAAACATTAAAACGTGAGGTTTAAATTCGAGGCAGACAAAAAGAGTTTTTTTGACTGTTGATGAGAAAATCCTTATGCGGTTTTGGGTGAAGGGAAATTAAAACACAGAGAGAAAAAAGGGATTCTTGTTTACAAGCCACCTTTTTCTTCAAACGGAAGATGTGCAATACATTTTTCTCCTTTCTTGTGTTTATTTTGTTTTTTGCAATAAAAGTTTTTTCTCCTTTTTAATGTTTGAGAGCGGTGAGGTTTGGAATTTAGAAGAATTGAAAATTATAAAACGAACGAAGAAAGAAGCTTTTTTTTTTTGTTTCCTCAGACAGAAGCTTAACTTTACTCTTTAGCTCTCAAGGACGATGTACTTACTCTGTAAATGTCACTTCACTTAATGCTGTGAAAATTCAAATAATAATCCTAATGATTCTTTTTTTTTTTGAAAAATATAATAATCCTACTCTTCAATTTTTAAAATTATTATTTCGGAGTTTGAATAAAAGAAGGTGAATAAAACACATATGAATAATGAATGAAACCATATGAAATAAACTTGAAAAGTACTAAAAAAAGAAGAATATATAGCTGGAAAAAGCATGGATCGCTCTGTTAAATTCAAAGAAAAACACTGTTAATTTCTCCGCAACAGTCGACAACAACATTAACGGTAGCAAAACTCGTTCTCAAAAAAAGAAATAAAAAACAACATTAACGACGAGCTTGAGAAAATATTTTAGAAATCGTTTTTTATATTAAAAAAAAGAATATTTGAATCGTCCGATTGAAGATGATTGTGTAAAGGACAAACATCGAACGGTCAAAAAGCGAAGAGCACGTAAAGTAGGACGTGTCCTCATACCAAGAATTGATTTGATCTTGATCTTATCCGTTAGTGGCTTAGACCAAAAGTGGGACCGTTAAGCAGCTGTCCGAGCAAAGAAAATTAATTGAAAATTGAACATTGGGGTTTTGCCGGTCTCAGCAAAACAACCACGTGGTGTGCGTTTATTTACCCCACACATTGTTCACCGTGTTACGTGGCGAGATCTCAGAGCTTTTGTCAGCGTTCATTGTTACAAAAACCTTATACTAAATTTTATATCTGCTATAATTACCTCATAAATATTCTATTCTATCATATGGAATAAATATTCTACATTAATATCACCCTTCTTTCAATAACAAAATACAGGCGAACACATACAACAATTAACTTTTTTTTTTTTTTTCATCTATTGATATTAAACCTCCACAGTACAAAGATGGAATTCAGATCCACCGGAACAACAAAATGTTCCATGAAACTAAACCGGCAAAAAATTAAATATTTTCAAAAGTTAAGCCGACGGAAAATTAAATTTCCCCGAAAACAAACCCACAACTAAAATATAATTAATTTAACTAAAATTTAATATAATATTAGCACTAAAACTTACAAATTTCCATAACTTCAGAGGAGACTACGAACGAAATTTACCGTTGTTGCTGTCTACAGCCCACCGAACGATAACATCTTCTTGTAACACAAAGAAAATCCCTCTCACAAAAAACCAGCGAAGAAGAGAACCACAAACATAGCACTAAAACCAATCAACACCAAATCTTCTACAAAATAACACTCAATCCAAAAGCAAACTCTAAAACTTCATCCAAAAAGGAGAAAGCAACGAAGTAAAGCTGTCAATATGCACCACCAGAAAAAGAATTTATTGGCAGAGATGTAGAAAAAAAATAGAAATGCTGGATTAGGGAGAGAAACTGCTGGGTTAGGGGGAAAAACTGCCCCAAAACCAACTTTTTCAACGAAAAGAAGCCATATTGAAATCTGCAAATTTGAAAGCATAACAACAAGATGAGGTAAGCCAAGTCATCTCTTCAGAAGAGGACAACTAGAACCAGCAAAGGAGATCCAAATAGATCAGATCGCGATTATAGATCTGATGAGATAAATCCCACCAAACCCAAAAATCAAATCTTATCTAGATCTGACAAAGTCACTATCTAAAAACAAAAACCACAAATCTTAAAAGGAGAAGCCGGATAGACGCCATGGCTGTGGAAGTCCACAGCCACCGGCCGGAAGCAAGTAATTTGACGAAGTGTTCTTTTTGAGAAGAGAGAGTTTTTTCTCTCAAGCGGCTAGAGGAAAGAGAAGAGCTTTTGATAAAGCGACAGTTTTAAAGGCTTACAACTATTAACTTTAAAATGTCTTTTTTCAACTGTTGAAATGCATTGAAACTAAACAATACACTACAGAGCCGGTATGGATCGAAATCTATTTGGAGACAAAACCGGCGAGTTTAAACAAATTCCCGGAAACCTTAGCTCCAACGAAATGGGAAACTTACCCCAAAAGAGGGAAGCAAAGTAGAAGCTAGTAAACAAAAAAACCAATACAGATTTTTAAAATTGGGAAAGGGAATGACAAGTTGAGAACGCTAGATAAAAACGAAAAACTTCTCCGACCAAACGATCTTCAAAGAACCAAAAAAGGACGCAGAGAAACCAGACCCAAACAAGGAGAGGAGCTGAAGCATAACACGCAATACGATAGCCATGAAGAACTAAGGAAGAGAGACACGAGCCACACAAGGCTGAGCAAGGAAGAACTGCCTCAAAAACAATCTCTTCACCGGAAAGAGGCCAAACGCACTTCAAAACTCTAAACGCCAACTTACTGTTGCTGAAGAAAGACGTACACAACAGGAAACCTAAAAACCTAACTACCAGAAAAACGGCAGAAGCGAGATAAGGAGAGAGACGAGCCGAGAAAGATGAGAGCTCAGTAGACACAACAAACACTTTGAACCGGAGCTGCTTCCCTGGTCAGAGATGAGAATCACACATAACAGAGAAAAGGAGCCTGACCCAAACCATACCACACACGCACATCGGCAAGGAGAAAAGGTGGCTTGATTTCGAGACACAACAATTTCGGCCACGCTTGCTTACAACCACCAGACGAGCCCAGACGGTGTATAGCAAAACAAATGAGAACACGAAACACCACGCCCACACACGAGAACCTCCACCCAAAGCTGAATCAAAAATTCAAAGCTGGAAACTCAAAACCTCAAATCTGAAACCACCGACATACCGGAAAATCTGAAATCGGCGACATAGAACAGAAAATCCACCTTCTACCGTAAGCCAAAGACGAAAGAAAGCCCAAATAAACCTTAAGCAAAACTTGAAAATCTAAATCTAAAAGTAGATCTAGATCCAAGAGAAAATTTACAGCTCACAAAGTCTGAAACGAAATAAGGAGAGGATGCAAAGAAACAACCTAAAACACACACATCCCGACCGGCGTCAGAGAGCCTCCAAAAGCCGATCGGAGAACCAAATACACAGGCTGAGAGGAGAGAGAAAGAAAAAAGGAGTATTGATTTCTATGAAACTTTAATATTGATAAATATTAGTAATGATCTAACTCACACACATAAGCTAGCTCAAAAGTGGAGTATTGCCACACACTTATAGCATTTCCATTGGTATAATTGTGGGTTATTAAAATGGGGTATTTAGAAGAAGAAATGTTAATAAATAATTATAAGAGCATCTCCATTGGTGTAATTTTGAGTTGTTAAAATGGGTTTTTTAGTAGAAGAAATATTAATAAATAATTATAAGGTTTCTTAAAATGGAGAGAAAAGGTTGTAAAGTCTATTAGTAAGAAATTTTGGATGAGTTATTTCTTAAATTAAGAAACCCAATACAATATTATATTATTATTTATTATTTTAATATATTTGTAGAGTTTTTAGAAACTTTCTTAAGAAACATGGATGGAGATGGTCTAAAGATTCTTAAAATAGAGAGAAAAAGTTGTAAAGTATTTTATTTAAGAAACTTTGAAAGAATAATTTCTTAACCCCATATAATATTATATTATTATTTATTATTTTAATATATTTATAAAATTTTTAGAAACTTTCTTAAGACATAGATTTCTTAAGACATGGATGGAGATGGTTTTATATATTATCCATAAATCTCTCAAATTTTCTATGTAAAACTTATTCTAATACATCTTCTCACGTTCAAAATTTGAAGCGAAATTTGTGCGACTGAACATCCACAGATGCACGTCTCATAATCGAGAAAATTGGAAATTTGGACTCTCATGCTATATTAATAATAGATCTCGCATCCAAAAACTAGGTAAAGAGTGGAGAATTATTACACACATATATTATCCACAAATCTTCTAAACTTTTCATGTGAGGCTTATTCTAACAACAACATAGGCACACGTCTAGGATTATAAATCGAAGATCATAACGAATCCTATTATGCTATGATTTAGTCTATGTCACCAATATTATCAGCATAACTCGAAGATCATCATAACAAAATCCTATTCCATGAGTTATTTCAATTAGGTCATGAACGTGTGGAATCCTTGTTTTTTTTGTTCACTAACCCACGTCACGAGGTTACTAATCTTAAAATTTTCAAAGAACCTGTCTAATGAACAAAATAAAAGGCATTTGCCTTCAGCTTCTTAATATTATGCAATTTTTGAAACCACAATTTTAAAATTTTATTTGGTAGAAATGCAATATTTGACTATGTGTGGCAGCCTCGTACATGAACGTGACGATTGACGACAATACAATATTTGTTATTCTACCAAAAGAAACAAATAAATTATGTCATAATTTAAATTCAACAAAATTCAGCCCTCACCAATTAAACTCTTGAGTAATTTTGGACCCTGAGAAAGGAAAATGTGTTTGTAATGAAACCTTGGAGACACGGCGACCAGTCACACAACTCACAAGAGTTTACGTTCTATGGAGTAATCGTATATCAAGAAGGTTATGCTTGATTTACGTATTTGCGAATCTGTTGTACATTAGCTAGTTTTCTTGTTTTAGTGAATATTTTTTTTTTTGAAAGAATCTTGAAAAGTTGGAAAAACCAAACCTTGTTAACATGTACGTATCTTGTCTCACCCAACATACCTTGTCAAGTTGTCATCAAGCTCTCTTTTAAATATAAAAAACAAAGCCTCTATAATTTTTGTTCGTATTCGAGAAGGACATAAGAACAAAGAGATTTAAAGGGTTTAAAGTTTGATGGAAAGAGAAATTATATGCTATAGAAGGAAAAGCTAGTAGCACATATAGAGATGTTGTTGGGTCTACTAGAGGTTTTAGAAAGAAAAAAAGAATGAAGTTAAAGAATCAAATGTTTAATAGCTATACGGTGAGTGATGGTATATTAATTGAGGAGAGCACTAAATGGTTTCTTAAGGTTAATAGCATATCTAGAGCGTGAAAGCAGATTCCAAACAACAATAGATTCAAGCTCATAAGAGATAGAACTGAAAAATAAGATAGCTCATTGAGCTTAAAGAGAGAAAAGAAAATACTTTAGATTTGTCACCAAGAACAAAGAGATTTTGATTATATCATGAAATGTGAAAGAGGAGGAGAGTTGCTTAGTTGCTTTGAAACAACTCTCAAAGTTACTTGTTTTGAAGACATTACACACATATTTATATATGAATCTAAATCCTGCTAAGAACCTTAGTTACATGGGTGAGATTTGGGCTTTTCATGTGACAATATATTGGGGTTGCGTTGGACTTGTGTTATGTGCTCTAATAAGCGCACGTTAATAGTATCATTAACATGAAGACCAAGATATTGTTGCCAAAGCAAAATCTTAAAGGCTGACAAATTCTCAGGGAAATTCTCTTCGAAAAAAAGACTTGGAAGCTTATCATGGAAGAGCACACTCGATGCTCTTGGTCACAAGGTGTTTGGTTTCAACTTTCAACATGCCACTCCGAATACTATTTCCTCGTATGGATTGCGATGCACAATATAATAGACGAGCAACGAGATACGGTATTTTGAAATGGAACCGTAATGCAAATGTCGTGTGCATCCTGTATCAGAACTCAATGGAGACCCGTGACCAGCTTTTCTTCAGATTCTCATACTCAGCTAATATGTGGAATGCTCTTACCCGATGTATTTTAAAAGGAAATTACACTACACTGGGATACAATTGTAGCGAGTATATCGGCCACCACGACACAAGATCAAGTTCAACTCTTCATACTTAGGCATGTGTTTCAAGCTAGATACTATTCACAGTCTTTGGAGAGAAAGAAATGGTAGACCGCATTGTGAACCTCTCTCGACAACAGCGTGGATTATTAAGCTAATTGAAAAAAATATATAAGAAATCGGCCCAACTCCATACACACCTTAGGAGACAAACAATATGTTTTTGTTTGCTACTCGACCACCTTAGAAAGATTTAAATCCCATTTGTAGTTTAATTAACAAAAACATTGGCTTATAGATGCACTTGATGTAAAAACGTTTTTTTTGTTTGAATAAATTTTACATTCAATTATAAAAAAAAAAGTAATATCTTAAAGATACTGTAAAATATGGAAAAATCCTCACTGAGTCTAGATGCAATTAATGGAGCTATTTGATCGGAAAACTCATGTTTGCTCAATCCTCGGAATGAATGGTGGATCCATGACAACAAATTCTCAAATTATAAACGAAATGCTTCACTAGAAGTCTTAGAAAAGTGGGTGATGCGTGTGGAAAATCCAAAATACACATGAAGAGCAGGGTGGGTGAAAGACTCATCAGCAATATTATAACACCAAACAACGCTTAAAAGAGTGATTTATGATCCAACATGGTTGTTGTATACATACATAAACACATCTTCACACCATCCGATATTCATTAATAAGCATTCTTCCAAATCTCCACTTCTTCACTCATAGCTTCGAAACAGGCAATCCTGAAAACCCCAAAGAATACATATATTAGAGTAACTAATAACTAATGTGAAATTTTTGTATAAGTGGATTTATATATGGTTTGTTTATTTGTGTTTACGTTTGAGTTTGTTTTACATGAATATTTTGTAAGTAAAATTGCATATGAAATTGGCGTGTGAAACAAACAATGAAGACTTTAGTGTGTTGAGTGCATTACCTAGAGCTTTTGAGTTGACGATGCTTGGGCTGGCATTGGGCGGTGAAGCGTTTTCGTTCAAGAACGGGTCGACCCGGTTCGGGTCACTCCAAATCGGGTATCCTTTGATCCTTCCCTGTGAAAACATTTTCAGAAGAAGATGATCGAAAATTTTAGTCATTTGAATCTTATAAAAAGCTAGAGGTTTTTGGAATGAGAATGCATACGACGACGTTGAGAGCTGCAAGCGTAGCCATTCCTTCACGAGTCCACTGTCATCATCATCATAAGAAGTTAAGTCAGTTCTTATTTATTTATTATTGAGACTTGAGACACAAGACATGTTTCAGTAGTCAAACCTTGGAAGCAGAAGCAATGTGAGGAACAACAATGGCATTCTTCATATCAGCAAGTCCTGGTTTCATGAAAGGCTCTTCCTCGAACACATCAAGACCAACTCGGAACATCGGGTTCTCTCTTAGATGATCGACAAGAGCTGCCTCATCGATCACAGGTCCTCTACTGCAGTTCACAAGGATTGCTTCCTGAAAGCATCTAGACTCAATCAAAACAAGATTCAAGAATGAGAGAGAGAGAGATCACATAAAAATAGCGGAAAGTGAAATCACCTTTTTCATAATGGCAAGCCTCTCCTTGTTGACAAGATGGTAAGTGGTTTTGTCCAGCACCGGGTGAAGACTTATCTGTGTTTTTTTTCAGACACAACCAGTTTCAGTTTCTAGCTAAGAGAGAGATACACTACAAAATGTTACCAAAACAAGTTCCGTTACCAGATCGGCCTCTCGCAGCACCTCCTCCATGGAAGAAGCTCGTTTCCATGTCACGGGTTGTTCCCCGTTTGCTTTCAAGAATTGTCCATAAGCTGCCAAATGAACACTTTCTCTCAATTATATAAACTTCAACATGAAAGAAGAAAAGAGAAAGAGCACTGCGAATGTACCTGTCACAAATTTCTCAAGACGAGTGGATTGGTAAAGATCATAGTAGATCAAATTCATCTTGAACCCTTCAACCTGTTTTGAAATCAAGATGTCAAAAATGTGAATCAAATTTACAAATATCAATGCAAAGAGGCTTCATTTGTTTTACCATCATTCTAGCATAAGCAGAACCAATACGTCCAGCTCCAATAACTCCCACAGTCTGCCCTTTAAGCAAGTTCCCAACAAACCTACCAAAAACCAAACAATCATTATTAGCCTTTTCAATTCCCACAATAGATTTAGCTCTGAGGTATTTTAAACCGGCTTCTTGAAGTTCTTGCTCTCAAGTGATTTAAACCGGTTTCTTGATTTTCTTCAGAACAAGAATGAGGAAGAAATGACAAAAGTTCTTGATTTGTCTTACAGATGAGGAAGCCATCCTTCGTACAAGCCAGCTCTCATGAAACCGTCGGCTTCAACGATCCTTCTTGCGGCAGCCAAGGAAAGAGAAGCAGCTAGTTCGGCCGTCGTCTCAGTCAACACTCCCTAATCCAAACTCAAACAAAACACAATATGAACATAAACAACCCTTGCCTTTACCTAATTCAGTTATAAACCGAGAAGAAAATATTAAAAATTACCGGAGTGTTACCGACGGCGATTCCATACTTATTGGCGGCTTCGACATCGACGTTGTTGTAACCGACGGCCATGTTACTGAAAGCTTTCCCTCCGGCTTTGCTCAGAGCTGAAAACAGAGTCTCTCCCCAATCTTCAGTCAACTATAACAAACAAAACAAACAAACAAAAACTTAAACCGATTTGCTTTCATATGCTATAATAAATAGACACTTGTGTGCTTACTCTCTTTCATTTCCATTACCTGACCGATGACTCCATCACACTTGTTTCCGATCAGATCAATGATGTCTTCTACGGACAAGATCGTCTTCTTCAAATGGCATATCTATTATTCAAAAAGACAAGCCTTTTTAGTTTGAATTAACCAAAATTGTAATATTCTTTAATGCGTAGAAACGAGGAAGAATCGAGTTAATTTACCTCGACGCGACAACCTTGGTCGATCAAGAGGTTGATCCAGCGAGTACCAGGCATCGGTTTTGTGCTGACGACTCTGTACTTCCCATTAGGATTATACACTTCAATAGCCACCGGTTTCGCCATGGCAGAGAAAAGAAAAAAAGCTTCAAGAGGAGAAAAAGTTTTTCTGTGGCAAGAATTTGGAAACAGAGGACCCTCTGCTTTAAAAACGTTTCAGTTTTTTTAGCTCAGTCAGTAGATTTTTTTGTGTGGTTAGAAATCGAAAAGAAAAGATCCAACGGTCGGTTTTGTATAATTATTTATCAACGTTTTTGTTTTGTTTTTGGTGTGGTTCATAAGTTGAGGATGTCAGTGGCTATGAAAGATAAGAACTGCTTTCGTGTGTGTATTATCTGAGTTTGGACCTTACGTTTTGGGAACGAGATAATGCTGACGTGTCTCACCACTGCATCAAAATTTTGGAAAATTCTTAAAAATCCATCCGCCAATAATCATCAGATTATATATACAAACAAAAAATTATATGTTCAAAGACTCAAAAGCAAATCAATTTTCTTCATCTCATTTAAAAACATAATAGTAAAATGTTTCTACACACATAGTTAAAAAAGAAGAGTTGTGCAGGTTAAGAAAAAGGAAGATCAAGGCTTCTGCTGCTTCTCTATATCATACAGTACACAGACATCTGCAGCTGTTTTCATCTGAAACATCCGGCACAATCAAAAATCCAAATTAGAAACCAAAAACAGTTTCTCTAATGAGACGAATAGTGGCAGATTTGGCCCCCAAAAAAAGAAGAAGTTAGCTTTACCTGAATGACATTGACTGTCTGCTTCATCGACCAGCCGAACAATGTCAAAGCCAGAAGAAAAGAGAGTGGTGAAATCTCCGCTAAAGTGGAAACTACGACCTGCAGCGAGAGGAGACATGCTTAGTGGTTTGAGTAAAAAGTAAGAGCTAAACTAAACAAAAGGGAACGAGGAGCTAACATTCAGGAGATTTTCGGTTTGGTTCTTTGCAATGAGAAGAAGGATGATATACAGAACCTGCACGTTTGAGAAAAGGTTTTGCGTCTAAGAAGACATCATCTCATAGCATTAACATGGAGATAAAGAGTTTGGTTTAGAGACAAATTCACTCACCTCGCAAGAAACACAGCAGTAACACATAAATATCCGGTTTCCATAGTAGAGCCTGAAAAGCCAGCTTGTGCTGTCTTTCACATCCTTATGACTGCTCTTCCCTGCTAGAAACGTACTGCAAGTAGAGTATTATAATTTATAAGTTCCACAAGAGATTTAAGAAGTATAGACAAGATCACACGGTGCAAACAAGAAAGAGTGAATTAGAGTACCTGTACATCTGAAGCCAATGACTAGCAATATCTAAAGCCAGCAATGAAAGGAAGACCAAGCTAGGCCTATTTAAAGATGAAAGAAAAATGCATCAGTATACTCCAACTCCAGATATGCGAGAGGAAAAAAGATACAGAGAGGTATCTTTACCTGTAGACTTGAGAGAGAATCACGAGTAGACAGGCTGTGCTAACTCTGTAACCTGTCTCTTATACACATCTAGATGTGTATAAGAGACAGGAGAGAGAATCACGAGTAGACAGGCTGTGCTAACTCTGTAACAAAGAACATCGCCAAAACGACAACCAAGAGAAAGTCAGAACTGATTAAAGCGATAAGTAGATTTATCCACGCATATGTGTAGAAGAAGATTCACCTATCTGTCACCATGTCGAGAACAGCTCCAAATGTTGAAACTGAGGAAGCAAAGAAAGAGAAGTATAAGAGACAGGTCGAGAACAGCTCCAAATGTTGAAACTGAGGAAGCAAAGAAAGAGAAGCGAGTCAAGTTCTAGCTTCCTACATTTTAAAATAATATCATGCCTTGACTAGTAAAATCACAACGAAGTCATTGCAATGAACAAAGAAGTCTATTACTTTGAAACTAAACACTAGCAAACATACAGTCCCAAACTTGATCAGTGGTAGGATCTTATGCAAACAAGAGCTGATTTCTAAAACATTAGACAATATAAATTACAACAAGAGAGAAGAAGTTCTTAAACCTTGGTTGAATCTACGAGCACACCAGCCATCCACAGCATCACAACAAAAGCTGGGGAGCCACATTGATCAAAAAATGACTATTTATTAAGTCATTACCCCAAAACATGAACAATCCTTAATACCAAAAATCAAAGAACAAGTTGCAGGAAATGAAAAGAGTTAAGTCTCACCTGAAGAAATAGAGCACCGAGAAAAGTGTCTTGTTGGAGAAACACACAGCAAAGGCAACACAGTTCAAGAGAACTCTCACGTACCCTAAAAAAAAAAGCAATCAATAATCATCACAACGATCACTCTCACGCCAAAAAAACCAATAAAGAAAAAGAAGATGACGACGAGACCCACCAACAATATTAGGTATATAAAGGTAAACAGACAACTTTTCCGGTCTAGGTCTCTCCTTCTTAGCCATCAGTTACACTATCTTTACCCAATTCAACGATCCACCTACACAAAGCAAAGGAGAACAAACAAAAAATATCTTTTCTCATAACCCATCGCCGGAAAATGCACAAAGACAAGAACCCATCTCCGGTAAACCCAGAAATCTGAATTTCAGTAGAAAGAGCGAAAGATACCAAATGAAAGTCGAAATCGAACAATCCTCAACTCGGAAACGGGTTAGAGTTGTGAGGATTTAGAATTGAGAGAAGAAGAAGAAGAGATCTGAAGAAAGGAGTCAAAAAAAGAGCTTCAACTTCTTCAATCCGAATCAGATTCGGCCGCCATTGCCAGGTATTCTCAATCTGGCCGCTTTCAACATTCAAAAAAGAAAAGTGGAGATTTCTTCTGATTTAGAAAATGTCAATGTTTATCTACAATTATCAAATAAACCCTCGAAGTTTAAAACATTCTCAATAAACTTTCCGAGAGTAACGAAAATATTTACCTATAATTATCAACTAAACCCTCATATTTTAAACATTCTCAATAGTTCGCCGCATGTAATGAAAACATGACAATACGCATCCAAATCGGAACCTTCTTTGTAAATTGAGAGTGTAGCAAGAAACAGTTTTATTTATACAAGGCGTCTGCAAAGCGTGATACCATCTCCAATGGAAACTTGAGACATATCAACTCGAGGATCTGAAGCTATTGTTTTATTGAACTTCAAAATAGCCTCTCTGTATAGCCTCATGTGATTTGGAACTTCATCCTCTTCCTCAGCAACAGTACCGAACCATAAGGTATTGTCGAACGCGATGATTCCTCCAACCTTCACTAACTTAAGCAGGATCTCGAGGAACTTAGGGTAGCTCCTCTTGTCAGCATCCACAAATGCGAAATCAAACTCTTGTTTCTTCTTAACCATAATTAGCCAAAAAGTCTAGATTAGCTTAGACCAATTCTATTAGTTGTAAAATCCGTTTGATCAAATACTTATTTAATATTATAGAGGTAATTATATTAAATGAAATAAACTCAGATGCTATATATACATGGCAAAATGAAAGAAAAAGTCAAATAATATGAAACAAAATAGTAAATCGTTAAGAACAATTTTTACGTACCCCTTTCAACAATTGGTCTAAGGCCTCAAGAGCATCAGATTTGATGAAATTGATCTTGTGGTCAACACCTGCTTTCTTCATATACTCTAGTCCCATGTTGTAACCTGCGTTGTCCATGTCTATCGCAGTAACCTGCATACAAAAAGTCCGCTTTGATACTAAATTAACCACGACAAGATCGATAACAAGAACCATTGTTTTAATTTAAAAAAAAATGATTAGCAAGAAGGAGAGGAATCGTTACACGGCCATCTTCAGGTAAAGCAAGAGCCGTGGTGAAAAGCGAGTAACCAGTAAAAACACCAATCTCTATAGTGTTTTTGGCGTTAATCATCTTTACAAGCATCGATAGAAATATACCCTCATCAATCGGAATCACCATCTCGCTTCTGCATGCATTTTATTTAGAAGATATACTTTAGAGAATTTTTTTTTGTTTCATATATATTCTTTGAATGAATTGTGTTTACAATGTAAGAATTTAACTTATTTTCATCCCTACATTTCTTCTTATAATTTTTTCACGTTAGTTATTTAGTATGAGTAATTCATTAGTTATTTAGTATGAGTAATTCATTCATTTAATTTTGACTATAATACTTACAAATTGCCATATCTTTCGACTGTAGCTTCTCGAAGTTCCTTGAGCAATTGGGGCTCTCTTGGATACGCTGACGTTTCGAAGATGTACTGTCACCATCGCAAAACATGTATAACATATCATGGAGTCGTATATAGTCAAGCATCTATAAATATATATATTTGTAAATCACAGATCCTTTCTAGTAAATTAAAACCTGTTTCAGAGCCTCGCTCCTGAGAATCCTTTTCTCTGGTAATGCACCATCCATCTCTCTCCCTAGTCTCTCTCTTTCTCTCTCTCTATCTCTCTCGCTTGCTCTTGAGAATCCCTTTTGAGTTTTAGCACATGTGTATCTGTTGCCTTTAAATAGTAGCTTAATATCCAGCTGAGCTAACTGAAAAAAACTTGTCATATCATTTGGGTGGATATGTAATTTTGGCAGAAAATATGGAATTGAGTGTGCATATGCATGTGTTTTCATAAATAAAAAAATTAAACGTTGAAACACAAATATTACATGTTACCTCAAAAAGCTGGAAAAAAACACAAACAAAAAAGTTTTTTCATCACATCTATATACAACTTTTTAAATAGTTCAAACCAAAACTTATACTTTTTATTTGATAATTATGTTACGACAATTAATTATCATTTGATAATAAGTTTAATGACCTAATAGTTTTGTAACGAACTTTTTCTACGTAAGTTTTATTCATTTTCAATCAAAGTTCACGTGTTAGATTTTGATTAAATAAGTGGTTGGTCTTACCGCCAAAGCACTTTCATATAAATATGTTTCGGTCTCAAAAATTACATCTTTTGTATAATTAAATGGCCAGCCACATATTTAATTATTTATATGCTTTAATTGGGTACCTACTCTAGCTGTCATTGTGGACCTAGTTAGCTAGTAGACCCCCAACCAATGAAAAAAAATAAACAAAAATGAACTCCTCATGTATAAGCTTATTCAAAATCAGATTCATGACATGAATTTTTATATTATTGTACCATAGATGAGTAAATGAAGAAGATGAAGAGTGATCATCGATCAAACTCACAAATACAAGCAAAGTTAGTAAAAAACAAAAAGAAAAAAAAACAAACGACAAAAAGTGATTTTTGAAGAAGCATCTTGTAACATTTTTATTCCAGACTCTCAAACTTTTGGTCTTTTAACTCTTTTAAGTAGTATTTTTGATTATACAAGGCGCCTGCAGAGCGTGACACCATCTCCAATGGAGATCTGAGAGACCTCGACTCGAGGATCCAAAGCCAATTTCTTATTGAACTCTATAAGAGCCTCTCTGTATTCCCTCATATGCTCTGGAACTCCCTCTTCATCCTCAGCCACAAAACCAAACCACAAGGTGTTGTCGAACGCAATGATTCCTCCAACCTTCACCAGTTTCAGAAGCCTCTCATGGAAGTTGACGTAGTTCGACTTGTCAGCATCCGCAAATGCGAAATCAAACTCCTGTTTCTGCTTTTTTTGCCAATTGTTGGTTATGTAAGAGTATGACCATTAGCCAAAAGAAATTAAGAAGACTTCACTAAGCTTAAAATTAGTAAATAATAAGAACACAATTCTTAAATTTCACGTACGTCGTTCACCAATTGGTCTAAGGCCTTAATACCATCGGATTGGATGAAATTGATCTTGTGATCAACACCTGCTTTCTTGATAAACTCTAGTCCCACTTCGTAAGCTTCTTGGTCGATGTCTATTGCAGTAATCTGGATCCAAAAGAGTATCCATTTTTCAAAAAAAAAAAAATATTTTTGTTATCCAACCTATGCTCAAACTATTTGTAGGTCAAGTGTAAAATTTATGTTAAAGGTATAGTTGTTAAAAACACAATTTTTTTCCAAAACAGTATATGGTCCAATATATATGCGTGTTTAATTTTTATTTTCTTTTTTCATTATAGTTTCTTTTAGATTTAGATTGTTTCACTTGCACATGCTAAATATAGTCTCAACTATATGATTTATAGCGAGAAAAAGGAAGAAGCATTACGCGGCCATCTTCAGGCAAAGCAAGGGCAGTGGTGAGAAGAGAGTAACCGGTGAAAACACCGAGCTCGAGAGTGTTCTTAGCATTCATGATTTTTAAAAGCATCGATAGAAAATGACCCTCATCAACCGGAACCTCCATCTCGCTTCTGCGTTTTTTTTAAAAAAAAATAGAAAATTCTATAAATAATACACAAACTGTATTGACATTTCCACAAACAAAATAATAATAATACAGTCAAGTTTTTTATTTAATTTCATTCTCAAACTGTTTAAAGATATCATTTCTTGATTAAAAAAAAAAAAAAAAAGTGGTTATAGAATACTATTGATTAAGAATACTTACAAATTGCCATATTTCTGGACTGTAGCTTTCCTAAGTTCCTTGAGCAACTCGTGCTCTCTTGGATACGCTGACGTTTCCAAGATGTACTGTAACGACGAACACAACCAAAACGGAGCACAGATTTATATATCAGAGATCCTTTATAACCAAACAAAACGAGTTCTACTCTTTCTTGCATATTAATTAAACTTATAATTCGAACATGAAAAACTTTTAAGGAAAATAAAAAAAACCTGTTTCAGAGCTTCGCTCTTGAGAATCCCTTTGGAAGGTATTTCATTCGCCATTTTCTCAGACTCGTGATTGTGGGGGAGTGTTAGAGGTGTCTTTGTTTATAAGCGAGAGATATGTATGTACATTTGGACTTGTCAAAAACAAAAAAAAAGAAGATGTACACTTGGCCAGTATTGGGTTCTTCTAGTCAAACTAATTGGGCAGCTAAGGGTAAAAGAGTCTGAGACTTAAATTAATGACAGATATCTATGGATCTTATCTACGACTTTGTCAACAATTCTAATATTTAGATCGATTTTGATGCGAATATATTTACTTTTTCTTTTCTTTTAAAGTTGGAAGTGTTAACTTAAAGATGTGGAGTGGTGAAAGTGGATGACCGATTTGCATTGTAGTTTTATTGACTAGGCATATAAATCGGCGTGATGCGTGAGATTTATTCAAAGAACTTCAAAAATGATATAGCAATATTATTTAAAGAATATATCAAGGATATTGAAAGTATGGATTTTTTATTTTATTTTACTTTTAAGAAATGATTATTAAACCGGAACATGTAGTCTAATTGTTTACTAGGTGATATAACCTGCCATGCGTAGGATGAAAATTTGGTTGATCAGAGGGAAAAATTGTAAAGACGTGCCTAATTCTTTAATGAGGGACGTTTGTCACTTAGAGACAACATTAGTAACGTTTGTGATTTTTTTTTGTTTCAGGGTTTTCGAAAAGTTGATGCAGATCGTTGGGAGTTTGCCAACGACGGTTTTGTCAGAGGTCAAAAGGATTTGCTGAAGGAAAAACGTTCAAAGTAGTGATGCTCCTCAGGAAAAGCCCGAGAAGAGCAGATCGTGGAAAGAAGTTGATATCTTGAAAGGCGACAAGAAGGCTTTAGCGCAGGAGTACCAAGAGACCACGGACACGAAAATGTTACACTCGAAAGACAGAGTTGAAGGAGTGTAAGAGAGTCAACAAGAGATTCTTTCGTCTTTGGTAATGGTTATGCAGAATCCGAGCCTCTTGGTTCAGTTGCTTCAGCCAAAGGAGCAACGATTTTTGGAAGAAGTTACATATCAAATTTGACAACGTTTGTTTGCTTTTTTTTGTCTGATTTTTCGCAGATTGAACTTACATCTCTAGGCAAAACCAACGGGAAGTAATTATGGTTTTTCCCTACATTGCCAAGAATCTCAGAACTTACCGAAATTTGAGATGTTTTTTTTTTTAAAAAACTTTAAATTTGAGATGTTAAGTTGAAAGGGTTCTTTACTTTTTTTTTTACTTTATGTAAAAGAAGAATGTTATGTGTTTCTTGTCAATGGACCAAAAACACTTTCTATGTCCTGGAAAAGTATGCAAAAGGCTGAGTTCCAACTTCACATACAAATAAATGCAAACCAGCATTTAGATATAAAATAGCAATTCTATCAAATGATATATACAGAGGGATATTAAAGCGATGAAAACTAAAAAGTCGTCACGTGGTGCAAATTTTTCCATTACAAAAGATCATAACAATTACAACACCAACAATATTTAATACAAAGAAAAACGTCAACCGAAAATGACAAACACAACACTCACCAAACGTTTAAAGAAACAAAACTGAGCTAGATTGATGGGCTTAATGAACATGACTTATGCCAGGGGGATTCTTTCGGAAAAATCTTTTCATGAACCATTCGTGTTTGTGTGAAATGAAGATATGTCCGATCACCAATCCACATAACACACCAGGCACATAGGCTATCGCAGCTGCTGTCCAGTTGATCAACACTTCTTCTGGCTCAGACGAAAAATCCTCGGGTTGTTGTGATGTTGAATCCGGAACATGGATTTTTCCACAGATTTCCTCGAGGCCAATGAGTCCGAGGTTGTCCTCGAATGAAGAACAATTCTGCCTTTGAAACTGTGTGCCTCGTGGCACTGGACCTTCTAAAAGGTTGTGGGAAAAATACAAGTATGACAGGAAGGAGAGATTGCCAAGATCGCGAGGAATATGACCCGAAAGCTTATTGCGAGAGAGATCTAGTGCCTCGAGACTTGTTATATTTGCCAGGGATGATGGGATATTGCCAGTGAATGCATTACCTGACAAGTTGAGAAGATGCAACTCCTTCAACAAGCCAATGGATTTAGGTACCCTTCCTTTGAATTTATTTCCAGAAAAATCGATGGCTTTGTAGGAAAGGATGATCCGTGAAAACTCTGTTTCTACACCTTTATATATCATATCCATCGAATCTTCATAACCGTTTATTTCGCCCATATATACGTAATATTGGTGTTCTTCGTCCATAGTATGCTCAGACCATTTTGTTTCATTCATCGACACCGTTGACAATTCAAGCCTTGACAATTCAAGCCAGTTGACAAAATAATCTTGTGGCAATGTTCCATTGAAGTTATTATGCGATATGTCAATGAGTCGCAGAGTTGGAAAGCCAAAATATGCAGAGGAGCTATAGATTGGACCATTAAAATGCATTTGATCCAAGCAATAGAACACGTAGTGATCCCAAAGATTTCAGCCAAGACGGAAACGTGTCCTTGATCTCGTTTCCTTTCAAATTCAGAAATTCCAGCTTGTTGCAACTGATCAAAGATCTTGGAAGCTCCCCCACTAACTGGTTGCGGCTAACGTCTAGTGTTTGTAACTCGGTAGCATTGATAAAGATATCTGGAAGAAATCCACTGATGTTGTTGTTTCTTAGATTTATATATTCCAGAGAAGTAGTGGGATTCATCAAACATGAAGGAATGGAACCAGTGAGATGGTTGTTTGACAGATCTAAGAACGAGAGATTGAGAAATCCAGATATAGATTCAGGGATTGGTCCATAAAAGTTGTTATGAGCAAGGTTTATTCTAAACATAGACGATGAAGATGTGTTTCCAAATTCTAAAGGCCCCTCAAATTCGTTTCTCTGCAAATAAACCATTTGTAACGAAGGAATCTTGAACAAGAAAGTAGGTAAATTCCCAAAAAACGAGTTTCCACTCACAGAAAATTCCTCCAAACTGTGGGATCCATTCATGTCAGAAGGAAATGAGGATTTGAAGTGATTATCGCTAAGGGCTAAGTTGATCAAGCTGGTTAAATTTGGTAGTATACGAGGCAAATCTATACGGCTGAATTGATTTCGATCGAGGAATAAATTGGACAACTTGTTAAAATTGGCAAATGAAATAGGAATGTTACCACTCAAGTTGTTTAAAGAAAGGCTCAGGAATGTTAGCTTGTTCAGGTTGCCGACTGAAGACGGAACTTCACCTGTCAAGTGATTCACAGCAAGCTCAAGACTTGTGAGACGAGACAAGTTTCCTAGTGAAGATGGAATCTTCCCTATAAGATTGTTGGAAGTAAGGCTCAAGCCGCTTAGCTGCTTAAGGTTGCCGATGGAAGGTGGAATTTCACCTACCAAGTAATCATGAAAAAGATATAAATCTGTGAGGTGAGACATGTTTCCTAGTGAAGAAGGAATTTCACCTACCAAGTAATTATCAGTAAAATCTAAATATGTGAGGTGAGACATGTTTCCTAGTGAAGAAGGAAATTCTCCTCTGAGACTGCAAGAGGTAAGGCTTAGGCGACGAAGATGCTGGAGTTTAAAAAGGCTACTGTTTGATTTCAAAGAGCCATTGAGAAGGATGTTATCGAGAACGAGAGATATCACCTCATTAGACTTAGCATCGCAGGTGATACCTTCCCAAGAACAGCATTCAATGCTTGTGTTCCACGAACTTAAAGATCTTTGAATATCACTGATGGGAAATTCGTTTTTGAACTCCAGAAGTGCATCTCTTTGTAGCGTAAGAGAAGCAAAAGTGTATGATATAATTTAATTAAAACTATTCAGATATCCAAAACAAATGTATTTTTGTATGTTGCTATTGCTTCCATCAAAATAGCAAAATAAATTTAACAAAGTAATTTATTAAATTTAAATAATCAAATTAATACAGTTCCTAATTTCCCTCAAATATATCTGGGTTAGACTGTTTTTTTTTTTTTCTATTTTTAAGCAAAGTTAACCTTTTTGATTGGTTAATAGCATCTTCAATCCTAATTTATTTTTCACTCTAAATTTTGTTTTAGTGTAAAATCTTCTGTAGTCTCATTTTATTTTAAACTATAAAATAAAAAATGCTATTTTCTATTCTAAATTTAGAGGAATATTTGTAACACCCCGATTTTACAATATGTGTTTCTTTTAATATTCAGATAAATAAAATTTTAAGCGTAAGTCCGATTAGCCACATAAGCCCGATTAATTAAAATCTTAAATCTATTTGTTGGAATTGTGGAAAAATCAAAAGGGAAAAAGAGAAGTGGAAAGTGTGGCTGAGAAAAGAAGAAGAGAAAAAGGGAGACATGGAGACATCCCAATTCCTCAGTCTCAACTCGTCAAGATCATCAACAAAAATATCAAAAACAGAATCAGCTCAATCCGTGTTATTTAGCTCTACTTTATAATCTCAAAAACTAAAACAAAAATCAACTCCAAGTCATTGTAAAAAAAAAAAATTTGTTTGAAGAAATTTAAATATATATAATTTAATTAAAACTATTTAGAATTCCAAAACAATTAATGTATTTTTGTATTCATTAATATTTTTAACATGAAATATGTTCAATGTTCTGAATGCACTTGTTAAAAACATAAATATGTTTTTTTCTAAAATATGAAAAACTTGTATGTTGATCCATCAAAATGGCAAAATAAGTTTAACAAAGTAATTGATTAGATTTATTTAATCAAATATAGTTCTTAATTTCCCTAAAATCTATCTAGGTTTGACCTTGTTTTTTTTTCCTTTTTTTAGCAAATTTAATCTTTTTGATTGGTTCTATCAATTGTATATTTTCATACATAAAAAAAATCAGTTGTGCATTTTCATATCCAAACTTTCATATAATTAATTACACAAACTAAATAATCAGTACGTAAATCAATGTTGACTGTAACGGTAATTAATCAACCATTAAATTTCGCTGACTGAGATGACACATATACTACACATTAGTGGAAAAAAAAATAAAAAAAATCCAAAAAAATTCAGAAAAAATTCACTAGCTGGTGAGACAGTTTTCCTAGTGAAAAAAGTAATTTATCCTATGAGATTGCAAGAGGCAAGGCTTAGGTGACAAAGTTGTTGGAGTTTAAAAATGCTACTGTTTGATTTCAAAGAGCTATTTAGATAGTTTGACCAAGACTCAAGGTGCTTAGCTGCTTAAGGTTGTCGATTGAAGGCGGAATTTCACCTACCAAGTAATTACAAGAAATATATAAATTTGTGAGGTGAGATAGGCTTTCTAGTGAAGAAGGGATCTCTCCTCTCAGATACAAGCTAAAAGGCTTAGGTGACGAAGATGGTGGAGTTTAAAAAGGCTATTGCTTGCTTTCAATTTACCTATTTAGAGGAATGTAATCAAGAACGAGAGATATCACCTCAGCGGATTTAGCATCGCAAGTGACACCTTTCCAAGAACAGCAATCACTGCTTGTGTTCCATGAACTTAGATCATAAAAAGCATGTGGGTCAGATGCACTTATTGGAAATTCGTTTATAAACTCCAAAAGTGCATCTCTTTTGAGTGTAGGAGAAGCAATAGTATATAAAATAACGGAAGCAAAGAAGAAGAAATACGATTGGCTTGGATTCATCATATCCTTTTTTTTTTTTTTTGTAAGTTTTTATGGTAAGTAAAATAAGTTGTGTAACGCTTATGATGCCCCTCTTTATAGAGCTTCGTAAGTCAACTCACTTGGATTTTAAGTTGATTTTTCAAGTCTTCTGTGATTAGTGAATCTTTCCACTTGGCTCAAAGCCATTAGCTCATTCTTTCGTCTCCCCTGCGGCACGGCATTGTAACAAGTGGGTTCATAGGACGATAGCCATTATTTGCTTTCTATTAATTTTAAGTTTCTTTTATATTTCTAATGCTTACAGAATTAAATCCCGAATTTATAAGATTGAAGTTTTCAACTGTTTAACATCTTACGTACATACATGTAGATGTGGGTTTTTATATTGAATTATTAACTTTTTATTGAAATGTAAAACTGTAAAACTGTATATTCTGATTAGGGGTTACAGAGAATGAGCCAAAGACTTAAAAATATCTAAAAACTTGGCGACATATGATTTGACAATCCTCTCTTCCTTGAAATTTCCTTTGATGTGAGAACGACACCTAAATCAAATGGAAGATGCAATAGATGAGCTGAGAGAGACTCGACAGGTAGGGGAAGACATATCTTTGTGGCGCATGAAAACCAAAATTCTCATCAGGAGATGCTTGGAAACAGATCAAGGAAGAAAAAACAAAAGGTTTCTTGGTTCACAGGGAATATGGTTTAAGCGCCGAACTTCAAAATTCTTGTTATTGCTTGGCTTGCCATCCACAATAGACTATCCACATGCACAAATCAAGCAGAAACTCGAGACCGCTTGTTCTTCTCTTGCCGTTACACTCGTGCAATCTCTACTGATAGAAGGCTTTCTTCTCAAGTATGTTACTTGGTTTTTCGCATATTGAACTTTACGTCTCTAGGGAAAACTAACCGGAAGTAATTATGGTGTTTCCCTTCATTGCCAAGAATTTCAGAACTTGTCAAAATCTGAGATGTTAAGCTTTAGGAGTGTAGGGGTTCTTACTTTATGTAAAAGATGAATGGTATATTATATGCTTTGCTTAGATGTTAAAAGCAAGTCTTAAATACTTTAGTTTGATGGAAAATTCGTTTGGAAATATTTATGTTATGTGTTTCTTGTCTATGGACCCAAAGCACTTTCTATGTCCTCAAAAAGTCTGGATGAGGATGAGTTCCAATTTCACAGACAAAAAATATGCAAACAAAAATTTAGAAATAAAATAACAATTCTATCAAATGATATATATAGTTATATACTAAGGGATATTAAAGCGATGAAAACTAAAAAGGCGTCATGTGGTGCAAATTATTCCATTACAAAAAAAACCATAACAATTACAGCACCAACAATGTTTAAAAGAACGAAAAAACAACAAACCAAAAATTACAAACACAACACTTGACGAACAAGGTATTGGAGTACAAAATCACCAAACGTTTACAGAAACAAAACTGAAATTGATGGGCTTAATGAACATGACTTATGCCACGGAGATTCTTTCGGCGAAATCTTTCCGTGAACCATTCGGGTTTGTGTGAAATGAAGCTATGTCCGATCACCAACCCACAGAACACACCAGGTACATAGGCTATTGCAGCTGCTTTCCAGTTCAACACTTCTTCCGGCTCAGACGAAAAATCGTCGGGTTGTTGTGATGTTGCTTCCGGAACATGGATTTTCTTACAGATTTCCTCGAGACTGATGTATTGCGTTTTTAACACATTCTAACTATTATTTTAGAAGGTTTTTCGAGTCTTTTCTATATTTTTAGAGTCATTTCAGGTTGAAACACGTTTGGATTGAGTCTAAGGCACGGAAAGAAGGATCGGGAGCAAAAGAGCAAGAAGATGGCATTTCCGGAGGGCGGATCGATCGTTCCACATTTGGATCGATCGATCCAAAGTTGACGAGCCAACAAGAAGATATTAGATCGATCGTTCCACATTTGGATCGATCGATCTAAAGCCGACGTCCCGACCGAGAGAAATTAGATCGATCGTTCCACCCTTGGATCGATCGATCTAAAGTCCGCAAGCTGACCGAGAGCTTTTAGATCGATCGTTCCAAATTGGATCGATCGATCCAATTGCCGAAGATTTCCAGGAACTTTGTGGATCGATCGATCTAATATTGGATCGATCGATCCGACCCCAAACCGACCGGTTCACTTACGCAGAAGAAAAGGAAATTTCGGTTTTTCCTATTTTCGATTAGGTTTTGGAGTGGATTTCGACCCAGAACGTGATTAGACCTATAAATACTTATCTTCGGCCATTGTTTAGGCCACGCTTTCTATTCTATTCATACTTTTGGGTTTTGTGATTTGTAAGCTTGGGGAGACGAGTTGCTGCATCTTTGGAGAAGATTTCTGAACCCCTTTGGATTTCTTATTTATTGATAATGAATTTCTCTTCATCTCTTTGCTTGTTCTCTGCTTCCATGTCTGAGTAGATCCATAGTTAGGTTTAGGGTTTTCAAGGGAATTTATGAATCATTGAATTAGACATAGATAGGGAATTATCTTGTGGTTTCTTCATCTATTGTTGATCTCATTGCTGAAACTTGATTAGCTACCTAGTTTCTGATCTTAGGTTGTTTAACGCATCAAAAGTGTTTGTTTAAAAGCCTGAAAGAACATAGATGAGCAAAACGTCCTTAGCCAACGAAAGCTGATGTTAAGGCATTTTGTGAACATATCAAACTCGAAATTAATGCTTGTCTAGAATTCTAAGTTCAAACGACAGTTTAGATACTTAGGTTGTTAGACAAAGTAATTGATACCACGACGGTGGATTGATTATACAACTGTGTTTTGAGTTCTAGAACGGTTCATAATCCATTCCCTGAATAATTGTCTGATTCGTGATCTCTGAATTCCTGCGAATTGACCTTGACCTAACGCTTGTTTTATTTATCTTTAACCATTTTTATTTGCTATTTTCGTTTTACCTTGCAAACAACAAACCATATCTTCGTCTTAGCTTAATTTTGGTCTAAAGAATCGTAGTGTAGCCTTTGGAACTTGTGGATTTGATCCCTAAATACTACGACATTGCTGTGCACTTGCAGTAGTTATTTTATAGGGTTAAAACACCTCTGTATCAAGTTTTTGGCGCCGTTGCCAAGTTCCAATTGTGTTACCTTCGAATCTAAGATTGGAATTTAGTCTAAGATTCACTAACTTTTCTCTTTCTCTCTTGTGTGTTTCAGGTGTATGCAGAGAAAAAGTGAAGGCTCTGACAACCTACTTCGTCTCGATAACCAAGAACTTGCAAGGGCAGAAAGAACTAACAACAAGGCCAGAAAACAGAAGTCTACTCACGTCATCATGGGAGACGTACAAGACAACCAAGCACTTGCTGAAGCTCAAGCTGCTCAAGCTGCAGAACTTCAGAATGTGCAACAACAGTTACAGCTCCTCCTGCAACAACAACAACTGCAGCAACAACAGCCGCGTGCTATTGGGGATGTAGATACCCCTCACACCTTCTACCAGAACAGAGCTGCAATCTGTCCACCCCCTCCTGAAAGGGCAGATTATGAGATCAAACCGCAGATGATCGCTCTAGTGAAGCAGCACATGTTCCATGGGTTGCCTGCTGAAAACCCAATGGATCACATAGAAAACTTTGAAGAGATTTGCGGCACCACCAAGTC